>VXBX01003226.1:422623-483284 GCA_013400415.1 Scytalopus superciliaris | reverse complement strand
TTATATTCTGTGTGATTTTGGCAAGGCAAAAGTCTTGGTAACTGTATCTATGAAGGAAATAAAATTAATACTACAGGAGCAAAAATTTAAGTTATATTCAGCCCTGGCTATATAAATTCTGTCAGTGGAATAAGAAATTGCAAAAACTTGGTTTGAAACTAATCTCCCAAATCACCTTTCCCCCTTTCTTTGAGATCATTCAAAATTCCAAGAAAATCACAGTTACAGGATCTGGATCCATTTATTTAAGTAACTAATTTTCCCTTGTTCTTACAGGACTCTGATGACTGTCTCCAAAATAAATTTTGCTAAAGGCACTTCATAAGCAGAAAACGGTTTCACTCTATTAGAGTACTATCTGCTGTGTAAAGAAAATTCAAAGATGCTTATATTGTCAGCTTCAGAAGTTTATCAATTTTGCTTTATACTAGTTTTAATATTTCTTTTAACAGCTTAAATCCTAGTGGCACTGTGTTTTAAGCCATTTTGCCCAGGAAAACACTTCAAACATTGCATTCTTCTTTACATCTGCATATGTTACAAAGAGTGTTCTAGCTGATAGTATCTGTCCTGCTGCCATTAAGCATCTTCAGGTATGTCTTTAACACTTCCTAAATGCATATCCATCACATTCACTCTATTATTCCACTATACAGATGTACATTCACCAGGGGCCAACTGATGATACCCCCACAGTAGCCAAACACAAAATTTGGAGCCCTGCACTTTCCTCACTTGTCCAATTCTGATGTCCTTGTCCTGACTGTAGGCTTTCAGGTTTTTCACCTTCTTGCCCTTAGTTCCAGGGCTGTTCCAGCCTAATCATCTGCTAATCAGCATTGCACATAAACCTCCAATCCTTTTCAGAGAATACAAGATACAAGCACAGTGGTTTCAAAACGAGAGGATTGTATGGCACCAGTATGCCTTTCAGCAACAGGATCAACATTGTTATGAGCATTCCTAAGCATCACCATAAAGAAGTATTCTCTCTGTTCAACAGGGTTTATGAAAAAAAGCATGAGGTTGTGTGATCCTGAGGGGTCACAGTGGATGGAATGAGGGACAGAACTTTGGGGAGTGAGGTAGACAGTGCAAGCCAAAGAGAGTTTATTCAAACTGGTACACAGCTTAAATGGGGTTGGGGGGCTGGGTTCTGGGCCATGATGCACCCTGGGAAGGTTTTGGGGAAGGGTCTGGGTAGCTGCAGGCCAAACAAGGCCAGGATGCCCAAAACTGAGGCAACAGGGGCAGGGATATACCATATAGGGGGTTGTGACCCTGCCGCCAGCAGGAGGCAATAGGGAGTGAGTTACAAGCCATGTGAGTGGAAATTTCCAACAAGGTACATAGGAGAACAAAGGACAAATATATAACATTACAAAATCTTGAAGCAGGACAGGACTCCCAAACCGCAGGCTGTCCCTAGGCATATCAACAGTCTATGTAACAGCAAAGTGCAGCATCCATAGCTCAGGCGATCACAGATCTGTGTTGCTAAGAGAGCTTCGCCATTGCTGGTAGTTGTCCCCTCCAACAAGGTTGATGCCTACATAGGTAGGATTAAATCAAGAATAATTAGATGTTTCAGAGGAAAAGATAAAAGGAAGAAAGTAAGCAAATACAGGGAGACAAAAGTCTCTAAGGAAGATGTGTAGGCAAACTTTAATTACTTGGTGCTTTCTGTGAGCAAAGACCTAGTACCTGTGCTATTACATGAACTTAGTTTTACATCTGTGGTTATCCAAGTTCATAGAAAAATGTCAGACCTGCACTGCAGGGATAGTTATGCTTCATTAGTACTAGCTACGTTAAACAATGTCTTAGGAAAAGGGCATTATTCATTATGATCCCAGTAGAAAGCCACTTAGAGTTTTTAAGTTATCCTTTAAAATGCTATTTATTAGAGCTAACACTCTGCAGTAGTCTGCACTCTGCCCTGAGCAGTGCAGCATCAAACAGGATTCCTTCTGCAGTACACCATGCCTACCCTGTCCATAGCAGAGCTACCCCTTTCAGCATTCAAGCTGTGGTAAGATTTTTTTCACAAGGAAATAACTCTTTTATCCTCTCCACAGTTGAAAGAGAAATTATGTTCTCATGAGAACTTCTAGGTCATGCAGGTGGCATAATCATCAGTAACAACTGGGAGCTCCCTGTTGGTTCCTCTGTTAACTGGCTGAAGTTATCATGCATTAATGGGATTTATGCTGCACAGAACAGACTTTAAGGCCAGGCTGTACTTGCAGCACAGTACAATATGGGTCTGGGCCTGCTCGAGTTAACTGTACTGGGAATCACTACCTCCTAGAATACAGTGTTCTTCCACTCATAGCCACTACAGAACTAAGGAAAAGCAGAGTTCTGATAACACCTTGAGGGTAGGTCTCCACTTTTTGATGTTCTTAAATGAAGGCAGCCAATGAACATAGAAGAAAGAGAGGAATTTCTGTTGGTTCATCCTTGTCTTGGAACAACAGTATGATTTCTAAGCAGATAGAAAAATTTTACTAAAATGTTCAGGCTGGCAAATGTATCAGCTGCATCTGCTACTAGACACTATTTGATTTGAAATTTGTAAGTTACTATTTGATTGTTAAAATGTTATTTTGCCCAGAAAGGCAAAAAAATCTCTGATTTGTCAACCTGAATCAGTTAAACATTGTGTCAAAATAAACCCTAAGATTATTTGTTCCCACAAAATGTATTTTCTTGGGCACAGTGACCATGAAATCATAGAGTTCTCAATACTTGGTGAAGTAAGGAGTGGCAACAACAAAATTTCTACCCTGGACTTGCAGAGGGGGGACTTTGGCCCCCCTGTGCTCAAAATCTAAGGAACCCAGGAAAGCAGGACATACTTTAAAAAAGAGATATTGAAGACACAGGAGCAAGCTGTCCCCACATACCAATCAAGGAGCTGATGAAGAAGACCAGCCTGGTTGAGTAGGTAGCTTTCATAGGAAATCAGTGCAAAAAAGAGGGTGCTTCACCTTTGGAAAAAGGGGCAAGCAAGTCAGGGAGTGTTTAAGGATGTCATTACATCCTATCTACAAACATTACTCCGAGGCTCCTTATTCAGCTCCTTTTGGACTCCTAGAAAAATTATCTGTGGTTAGTATTTTGAAAGTGTTTAATATTAACATATGATCCCACTCCCTAATCTGTAGATTATAATTTACAGTTCCATCCATACAATATCATAGGATGACTGTAGAATTTTAAATACAGAGGATATACCTCTATTTTACATGCTGCACTTATTTTTGCTAGTGTTTTCCTCATTATTTTTACATATTCATGAAAAATACTTCATGTTCTCCAAAAATCTGTATGATGTCATTGAACAGCTGTTCATGTTATCATTTTAAATCTGCCTTCAGTCAGTTATAGTAATAATCACTACAAAAGTTTCATTGTTCATTGTTCTTATTTCTAGAATACAGGACATATGTTGAAATGCCAATGTCTTGTAGAATGGAAGATTTATTAGAACTAGTTGCATACAGTTTTTAGAAAAATTTCTCATTTTTTGGAATACTTTCAAATTTATTTTTTCATTTCAAAACAATAAGAAAAGCAAGTTTTTAGTAAAGACTTTGAAAACAGGAAAAACCAGTTTTACTGCTGTGTTATAATGTAAAGGTTGCAACAAACGAATATGGTGTATATTGTTGTGTAAATAAAAGTTTAATGTAATAAAAAATATGTGTATAATTTTCTTTCTTTAATATCAAAGAAAGGACAAAAATGCACCTGTAGACATATAGACATAATATACCAAAAGATGTTGAGGAAGTGAGAAAATTCTCTATCAGTGTAATCATATTTAAGAGAGTTAAATTTAATTGTTTTTCAAAATTTTATATTGGTTTAGTATTTTTAACATTTGCTAAAGCCTAAGATTTCTGCTTGACATACTCGAGCATGGAATATGAAGAGAATCTAATCTGAGATCTTAACTAAACAACTTCACAGGTTGACANAAATTTTGGTATGTATCATCCATTTCAGTTTTATTGATACGTTTATGTCCATGAGGGTCAAGATGTATGCCATAGCGGCTATGGCAACATCAAGGATTTAGTCTCTTTCTTAATAGTTGCTTAAAATTTTCTTTTCCAAGTACTTTTTAAATTAGTGTACTTTAAAAATATAGGTCGCCTTTGGGGAAAAAAACCCAGCTAAACAAAACAAAACAAAAAAACCAAAAACCCTTTGCCTCAATAATACTAACAGTGCCAACAAATTAACATCATGATGTAGAAAAAAATTACCAGTTTTCAAATCTTACATTACTAAGCTTTATATTGAAATAGCTATTATGTTTGATAGCTGTATTTTTTACAGCTTGTCAAGTACTTGCAATTTAAAAAACAGTCGACATACAAAGTCACCATTCCCTAGAGATGGCAACTGCTGCAGACTGCTATTCTGCAGGAAAGTATTTTCCAAAAGGAAAAGTTCCAAGTGTCTTGCTTTTAAAGAAGATGAAAGGGACATTTTATAGTATTAGGGGGAAAAGAGCCCAACTATATTTAGGGCAACAATGAATATAGTAAAGCATTAAGTATTCAGAGAACTTTTCCTTATTTACAAGGAAAAAATTGTCATATCTTCAGGATGTTATTATGATACACTGAAATACTCTCTGCAGGTTATAAAATGCCTTATAGAAGGAATAAAATTTAAGTTTTACATGTATGAATGATAAAAATGCAGAACACTTTGCCTATAGTATTAATTTTAAACTTCATAGAGCAAACAAGTTATCACATAGTTTATCTTTCTTTTAAGAGACTAGAAGTCACAAAACACAGTGAAATGTCCAGAATATCATCCAGGAGATTTGCTCTTGAATCTTCTGTTTTGTTTTGGTTTGTTTTGTTTTCCTGCAAAGATGGAAATCAAGCCAAAGCAAATAAGCAAGTAATCCAACAACTTCATTATTTTAATTACCAGATCATTCTGTATTTCAGTGAAATAGAGTGTAAATTTTTTCCAAATTTGTGCAAGGCCATCACTCTTACAGTGCCCTTATTTGTATACTTGTAAGTATCTCAAAGATTTCTGGGACCTTTTATCTCAGTCTTTTAATAAGATAACATCTTAGTAACTAAATGAACTGCATTCTCTCTAGCTGTGGTCCTGCAGTAAGCAAAATATCCCTTCCACTTTAAACACCAAGAAAATTTGTTTGTATATATCAGTCAAAGTGGCTTTTCCTTTATTCTTTTTTATTTTTAAAGTATGATATTTTGTATTTTTATTTTAATGATAATTATTGAGTAGATGCTGTATGCACATCCTTCCACCTTTTAACTTTCTGAAAGACAATAATGCTGTATTAGCAGAGGATACTTCAGTTTTACAGAATTCATATTGTATGGTGATGTATCTTCCTATTCCATGATGATGGAAATTCTATCTTTCAGTCTCTGAAAACATAAACATTTCACTGATTTTTTTAAAATTTCTTATGTGTGTAGGTCACATAGTAACTACATAGATTTCATTAGAATGCACTCATGCTTGCTATAGTTATTCCTGCTAAATAAGTTGTTATTATATCCTCTAATATTGACAAATAACTACAACCAACAGGTAGAAAAAGGACAGAGGGAAGGGTTGATTCTTGTGCTGATGGCAGTCACTTCCCATCAGAACCCACCATAATAAGCAATACTGGAACTTGCGCGTGCAAAGAAGCTGCATAAAGTCATCAATGTTGAACATCATAAGAAAATACTGCAACATACTGGAAAACAGCCATAGCTACGGGTAAACAAACCCAGAGCCATATGTAAAAAGCCCTTAACAATACTACACTAAGGCAAGTATAGTGTATCATTTATCTCTTATTATGCATTCTTAGTGTTTTATACTTACCTTTTTAGATAATTATCTTAAGCAGAGGCCTACATGTTGTTGACATAATGAAAGTTCTAGATGTTTAAGCAAATTTCATATTTAACTTTATCTTATTTTAGTATGTTTTATTTGGAGAATGATAAGAGTGTATTACAGTAAGCAAATACACAAATAGACAAAGTATTATGCAAGTATTAGAGGAATGAATAATTCTGAGACAGGCAAACTAATCTGGAAAGTTGTAAACTTTTCTGCTGTAGATTACAATGTATCAAAAAATTGCGTATCAATTACAGAGATTTATTGGATAAAAGATTTTAATAGATAGTAGGCAATTATGACCGCTGATTAAAAAAAAAAAAAAGAAGGGAGAGAAAACATGATTTTTCATTACACAGAAAGAAACCTACAAAGAAACAAGCATACCAGAGGTAACCAGTATGTTCTTCAACTTAGCCATTTATCCCTGGTGTAACCATCTCCAAATGCGCTCCTGTATTTCACAAGGAAATAATTATGTGAAAACTAGTAATTTAAAAGTTAAAAAATATTACAGATCTCTGAGAAAAACTAAAAGAGTTCAATCTTTTTAGTCAAAAAACAATAGATATACAAGATGATTTAATTTCCGAAAATAAGAAATTTGCCTGAGTAGTAAAAGTGCAAAGGAGAACAGCTAAAAAGCTGAAAATGGTCTAAAAAAAGATATTCATATAATTCAACACAAAATGCTGTTTAGAAATTTCAATTTAAAACATTGAAACATTTTACAAGACTTTGTATAAAACTCTCATCTTCAATAGTTTTAGTCAGAGACTGAACGCTTTGTTGTATTTGAAACAAGACTTACTTCTTAGAAGTTATGTAGATCAAAACTTGATGACATAAAAATCTCAGTCAGTCTTACTGAATGTGTTACTTCACACTTAAAATTATTATCTCCTGATGCGTGACTATGCTTAGAGTGAAAATATTTTCAAGAAATGTGTAGGAGGCAATGCCAGAGATGAATTTTTATTGCTTGATATGTTTGACCCATGAAAGTATGTTCTAATTCTTTAAAAAAAAAAAAACACCATGCAAATAAGTACATTTTTGTCTAAGAAGAAAAAAAATGGAAAAACACTGTTTCACTGTTTGGCCTTTACAATATCATATGACTCCAGGATTTTATAAACTCATTATATCCATCCATCATCAAACTGAAGAGGAATTTGGAGTACTGCTTGAAAAAAAAAACTCTCTTTAAAAAATGCAAGAAAAGCTAGGGCTAGATATAAGGAAGTGGGGAAAAAATCACCACGAGGACAATTAGATCCAGGTAATTTTTCCCAAGACTTGACTAAGCAAAAGCCCTGAGAAAGATGGCCTGAATTCAATGTTCATACTCTGACTAGGATTTTGGAGTGGGTTATTTCCCAAGGTCTCTTGAAATTTTAGTGAACCTTTAATTCTTTAAAGACAGTATGTAACAGTCAGGGACACACATTCTCCGTATTNCAAGCTGGTTTCTGTCCCTTCAACAGTTCTCTTTTCTTTTTCTCTTAAGAAAGTTAACAGATAACTATTATTTAGCTTTAACTCATCTCCTCTATTTTGTCACCCCTTAGCTGCGGTGTCTTACTTCCCAAACTACCTTTCGTACTTTTGCCTACTCTCATTATAACTTCCCATGGCAAGGACCTGTGATCCTTGCAAAGATGATTCTGACTTCACAATATAAAGTATTCTTTGAAGAAGGGAAAAATATCAAAAGGAAATACACCAAACTGATGCCTAAAATGGAATAAAAGAACTTTCCAGACAGTCTTTGTAGAGAGAAAATAGAGAGCAGGCCTTTAATTTAAATGCTTTAAGGTACACTAAATACAGAAGTGCACACTACAATATAAGGCTCCTACAAAGTAATAACACTAGTTAATTATCATATCTAAAGGATGCATCCAACTTAAGAATTGTCCACCTCCAGAACCTCCCTTAGATCTGCCCCTTGGTCTGCCCCAGAACTGAGCAGGAGATCTCAAGACAACTTACTTCTTTACGATCATCATTCTTCACATCGCATGCCTTCTTTGGAGTTCCTCCAGGGTTTCTAGGCCTTCTGCTTTGACAACAATGGTATCTTATTATATCTTATTATAACCTTCTATGTGTGTGTCCCAAACAATATTTCCTTACTAACATCTTTTTCCTTGAAAAGAACATTAAACAAAATTTCAAGAATTTTGAAAATCTGATATAAAAGGTGAGAACTGTTAACTACTGTTTAAAAGTGTTAGAAACTATACAGCTATATTAAAATTCTATGTACTACAAATCTTAAGCATCTTAAGGCATCAAGACTTTCACCAGTCTTACAAGGAAATCCCTGCATCCAAGCTGTTTCTATGCAAATAGCAACATCTGTTGGAAGTAGAGACCTATTTGAGTCCGCTACCAGTTACTAAAAAAATATGTCTTGTGTACTTCAAGCTTCCTTTCTCCTCTGCAAAACTCATAAAAAAAAAATACATATATAAGTCTAATCTGTGAAAGTTGGTAATATATACCTGTATGTGATGGGTTGGATAAACTCCCAGAAACTTAGATTAAGGCCTTAGTTTAGTTAGGCCTGAAACCAAATTTAGCAGGCCTCAGGTTTTTGGNTCCTTCTCTCCTTTCACTGGGACTTCGTGTATCTTGGGGGGGGGGGGGGCATTTTGCCAAGGTTGATCCCACAACACTGTATAAAACCAGCAAGGCATATTTTTGTTTTGTTTTCTTTGTTTGTTTAAAATATACACAATTATTTACATAGTTTATCAGCACCTGTTAATGTAAGAACAGGTCATAAGAGTATAAATTTTGTTCTGCAGTGTCATAGAGGAATATTGCAGTCTTGAGACCTGTAGCCAGAAAAGGCAAACTATTCCTCAGAGAATTTTCTTTAGTCATGTGAAAACTGTAATAACTACTTGACCTGAACTGGGAGGGCAGACACATTGACTGGATGTGTCTGTGTTTGTCAAAGAGGCAAGGCATGGGATTTTAAATGAATTCAAGTTATTTGCACAATTTCACATGGCAAGCCACTGACAGGAAAGGGCACATATATCATCTGTTATTAGAATTATTTTGAGAAAAGTGATTCACAAGAACACTATAGAGATTAGTGTCTGAATCTGCATAATCAGATCTGATGATCATCACCAAGTCATCCAAAAGACAGTGGTTATCATACGGACATAAACAGCACTTAATCAGAGGTGGCACGTGTTAACCCCATACATACCAATGCACACAAATGCATAGACACATAGGCTGTACAGCTGAATTTATGAAAATGATGACTTTATAAAGTCTGAAACTTTGACTTCCCCCGATAGACGTAAAAAATTCCAACCGTAATGACACAAAATTATGATAATAGTTCATTGAGTTATTTATTATCAATAGATTCCAAATACCTGCATTAAAGGACATTGCTGTATTGGGGGCAGGGGTCCAGGTGCTGGCAGGGGTGTCCTCTGTGAGAAGAATCACCTTCTTGGAATTATATTCAACAAAGTGCAAAACAAATTATGGACATACAGAGGAGGAATTAAAAATAGAAATGAAAGAGTCTAACACAAAAGAGAGAGAAACAGGAGAAGGAACACTGAGATTAGAAGGTGAGGAGGTACTCCATAATGGAAAAGATATCTCCTACAGTCCACGTAGGACCATACTGAAGCAGATCCACACTATCGCCCATGGAGAACCCCAGGACATAGCAGATGGCTGTTCCTGAAGGAACTGTGACCTACAGAGTGCCCATGCTGCTGCATGGCAAAAGAGGGAGAAGTAAGGAACAGCAGAGGCAAATAATCCTGTACTGACCATAACCCACACTTCCCATCTTTCTTGTGCCACTCAAGGCAGCTGTAGATGAGTTTGAAGACAACAAGTGAATTTGTCTGGGAAACAGGAGTAGGAAAGACCTTGTTTAAATATTTGAATATGTCTTTTTGTTTCCCATGGGTGTCGTTAGTCCATTCTTATTTTCTTCCTCTATGCCAATGGTGTTGCGGGGGGCAGGGAGGGAAAGGGGAATGCAGTTAGCAGATGGGGGTGTGTTTGTCTGTTAACCAAAGCTTATCCACCACAATTACTAATTCTAAAGTGCAGACAGATCAACAGATAGTTTAAATAAATGTGTGTCACCATCAGGAGATTTTTTGGAGGTAGATTGAAAACTTGATATGAACAGTAGCAAAGGAAAATTTTGCATGTGGTACATGTGGAAGAATACACCTAAATTAGCCCATTGTACATAAAACTGATGTTGAAAACTCTGTATCCTCTGTCCTATGTTTACATGAGACATTTGACAGTTTCAAAACTGAATGAAATAGTATAAGAAACCTGATACTCTATTTCATATACATATGTGTAGATGGATAGATAGCTGATTCTATTTTCATTTCTATACATCTTTTTTTTCTAAGTTGTTTATCATTGTGCTTTCACTTAGTCTCTGTAGAAAAACTGGTCCCTATTTTTATCCTAAAATAGGTTTCCTTCAAGTACAATTTTCATAGTGACAGGTCCTTAGAAAAATGCCTTGACAAGTACTCTAGTATTCTGTTTTCAGAAATGAAGGAATTCTAGAGCTGTTTCTTCTGCACCACCGTTTTGAGGGCATTAAAAAGCAGTGTTATAGCTAAGTTTTCAAGAGTATGCATATGAATATGAACTAACACTCCTCTGTAATCTGTAGCAAGGATCAGAAACTACTTTACTTCCAGCAGGACAGTAAATTGTGCCAAAAATTCATTCCTAAATTGCTTAATCTCAAAAATCTGTATTTTTATACCATTAAAAGGATTGCTGCACATTTTGGCACAATTCAAACAGAAGTTTCCAAAGAATCTTTAAGCACAACTTAAGAACTACAGTAAGGTAATGGCCATTTTCAATGAGGTTTTTGATGGATAACTGTATTTTGGAGAGGTAGGAGACTGGAATAGTATAGATACAGGCCATTTTAGGTCACCTTGTCTCTGTACCATGAAACAGTTCTCTGTAGCCCTGTAGGTCCTGGCTGTGTTTGTAACAGAGGACATCAGTCAGACTCTAGCAAGTTAGTTAAAAGTACATAATTGCTGGAATCAATTCAGTTTTACCATTAGTCAGCTGTAATGTTTGTTTCCTTATCAGCTTGAAATCAAGTAGCAAACTGAGCAAGACTTGGAAATAATCTGCACAAATCCAGAAAAAGAATAGATATGGGGCTCTGGCTTCTGTGACCAGAACTCTTAGTGTTTATTTTTTCTACTATCCCAATGGAATGAATAACAATGTCTAGCCATCATAGCTGATTTCTTCTCATTCAGTGTTGAAATTTGGTGATAAAGAATGAAGACTTGATGATGCAAATAGAGCTTAAAAGAAGGTTTATATAGGACTTACATTTGGTACATGGAAGGATGTAAGTCAAGATCTTTTGCTGTAAAAACTGGTTTGAAAATCAAGGTTTTGGAAAACGTCTGGATTCTCTTGACTTTGAACTATTGATACAAAGTTTGTAAATTATTAAACAAAATATAGAGCATGTCAGATATTTCTAGAACTGAGCTAGAACACAGTGAGCATCAGACTATTGAGAATTACATATATCATAAAGCCATTATCCTGCCTACATTTGTCGGTATTCTGATCACGTGGCAGTATCTTCTTATCTTGATAATGATACTTTACATCTCAGGAACAGTGTTCAAATGTGTGTATACAGTTTGTCATCTCACTATTCACTAAATGCTTTCAACTTTAGTACTCTTTTCTGCTCCTAGTTGAAGGTATTTTACCTTTCAAGTTAAATTTGACTTTTCTACCATTTGTTCTGTTTTCCTTTTAAGCTGCTATTCATACCTGTCAGTTGTTCCCAGCCATCTAAAACTGTCTTCATTTGTAAATATTACTATCTGAAATCCTAGCACTATCTTAACTTGAAGAATGATTAATAATTTTGGCTGTTCCAAAAGTAAAGTTTGTCCTTGTCTTGACAGCGAATATCTCATTATATAGACATGCCTTTTCGGTCCATTTAAAATTTGCATTTCTAATCTATATGATCATGTGTCTGCATGTATTATTTCTTGGCTTAATTGTAGAGCTGAGATGAAATCAGCATGTTGTGAATCATGACAAAGCTTAAAAATCATTTACTCAGATAACCTGTGCTCAAATTAAGTTCAAATAAGTTCAAAGAGGCAACTCTAAACTGCAGAAGCCAAATACAATATAAAAACATGTTCTTTTTTTTTTTTTTTCCCAAAAAAATATCTGGTTCAATGAATCATATGAAGACACTAGGGTGACCAGGACAGCTTGTCAGCTTTGCACAGTTTCTTTCCTACAGGTCCAGGTTGGGTCAACCACTTTCCATAAAGGAAAGAAAGTCTTCTCCTTTATACTAAGGAAGTTGTGCCAGGCCCCCCTTGAATGTCTTGTTGTCTTTGCTGCTCTTGAAGGCATTCTTTTGACACCTTTTACTGCACTTCTGCTACTATTTCAGGAAATACTGCCCTGCAGCATAGGTATTTATGATTCCTTCCAGCAGACAGAATAATTTCAGAGTCGAGTTATATCAGAATATCTCCAGTTAATAATTTTAATCTCCTTTTAACACAACATGCTAAAATTTTTGTAGGAAATTGAAAACTTAGATAAATAAAAAATAATCCCTTCTGGAAATGAAAAATTGAAATCTGCATCATTTTATTATCCATGTAATGAGGGGTGAATCTTCTTTGTACGATAACATAGTTACCTGTGTCATGTTACCAAAGAGATTATATATTGTCAGGATGATAGAGGGAAAAAAAGGTAATCAATCTTTGCTAAGATTAGCATATCAGTATAAACTTGATAATTTTCTCACAAGACATCCTACTGCCAGGAAAAGAACACTGTTTGTCAAGAAGTCACAGACAACCTAATCTCTCTGTTCTACATCCAAGCAGTTAAAATGTGGTAGAAAGCTCCCTTGAGAAGTTATGTACAGATCTGTGGGTGTTGGGCTTTTTTTCATGATTGATGAACATGGCTACCATTGAACCTTATTTGGCATTTGGCTTCATCAATTGTTTACATAAATTCATAAATAGTACTTCCTTAACAACAGGGTTTTTAGTCAGAATTGTGTGTCACAGTTACTATGATTTGACAAATTCTGCTGCTGTTTGCCTTGACATACTTGAAAAGATTGTGACCATTCCTGTGTGTTTGAAATTCTAAAAGAGATTGTAAAAGAAGGATACAGCAGTGTGTGCTGTATGCCACAATATTGACAAAATAATGCTATCTAGAGTGAAAGTAATTTTAACCTGTTTGTATTTTTTTTGCTTCATTAGGAGATTGTTCATAGACTAAAGATAGGGTGTGCTAAAAGAAATTATTTGGATTACTGCCTAATGTAGGTTAATCATCAAAAGTAACAAGTGACACGCAAGCTAACAATTCAGAACATACAATGTATTTAGTATATTATGTCTGCTTTGGTGGTGACACACTTGCTTAAGCACAGGTAAATTTATGAACATCAAATCTAATAGCATTGATCAGGAGCACAAATGAAGCATATGAGCAAGTGTTTTACTAGATCAGCACTTGTTAGAAGGCCAAAAGCAGAATACAGGTTGCTGAGAGCAATTTTATAACTTAAATACATATTTTCGCTATTTTTACTTTCTTAAGTTAAAAAAAATGTTCACAGTAATAATTTGACTGTTTCACATGTGACTTATGTTTTCATTAATCAGTCACAGTCACAAAAATCATAAGGTTCTCTTTTGTTCATAGTTGGGTTTTGAATAAATCTATTAAACGGGAGGAAAGACAAAAAAGCTAGGATGCTACAGAGACAAGTAGTGCTAGGTGTTACCAGAGATGTTCAGAAAGTATATATAAATTATTTTGTCTTTCTAAGGTAAACATTATTCTCTTTCATTTCAGGAACCTAAACAGGCTAATAAATAAATAAATAAATAAAATAATTGACCTGTGGAAATGAGTTATTGCACAGAAAACACCTTCATTTTTAGGACAAAGATCACAGAATTATGGACATCTGAATTGATTGTCTGAAACAGTTTGGAAGTTACACTTTTTGCACAGTTATAGAATCTTTGAGATGAATGATTGTTGGTTTACCAGTATGGGGTTGAATATTTGAATGAATATTTTTAAAGCAAACAATGGTTTATGTTGAAATTTAAATTAAGCTCTTATTTTCCTAAAAAGAAATATTAATGTCCTGTAGATATTTTGCTACTTATACTTCTAGTGTCATATCATCTAGAGTGAAGTGCAAGAGCATATATGTCATAAGGAGGGAGGAATCTTAATGACAGTTAAACAAAGGCACCTGTATCGCTTACTCATGACTGCTAACTTATTAATATACAGGTCAAATATTTTTTTTTTAAAAGATTCATTTAGGAATAGACTTTCTATGAAAATATTTGTTAACCAAACACCTTGGGTTTAGTTATTTGTGTGGGTATCCCTTAGTTCCATTTGATTTATGCTATTTCATTTTGAAAGTTACAAAATGACAGTATAGATGAGCTACCAGGAAATTGGATGTATTTTTCAGTACTGCCTTATACCATTTTGAGTTTCCTGTCTAACTTAATTGACATTATGATGAAAATGCAGTGGTTTAATCTGAAGACAAGTGGTTGATTTTGCTACTTTTAAATGTCCTCTGTTCATTTTTATGCATACGTAGTCATAATACTGATATAAAATATTTATGTGCATCTTCAGAAGTATCTTGTCTACTGTTCCATGGACAAAATCAAGAATACTGGCAGCTTTATGTACCCTGGATAAGTTAGTATTTATCACAACACCCACATTCCAAGATTAGCCATTTTGTGTCTTTAAAACAAATAAATGTGTTTGCATTGTTATTTTATGAGAGCATGGCATATGGATCTGTCAGGGATTTCCCTATGTAAAACAGAGAGTCTTTGTACCAAAGCAAGATGATTGCTTTTCTTTGTAGGAATTTGTCTTTTTCTGGTTTTGGTGTGTTTTTTTGTTTTGGTTTTCTTTTTAAATTAGCCCTAATGATATTGTCCCATTCTGTATAGAAACAGAAGATTGAATTTGGATAAATATTGAATTTTAAAGGATTTTCCAGAGAGAAATATATTAATATGAATGGATTTTCATTGTTCATTAAGAAAATACTTGGTGATAACTAGTTACCTTGGACTGTGATTCCCACTGGCTGGTAAAAGTTTAAAACTTAAAAAATTGTGCAGTTATAGTCTCTCCTCTTTGTTTCTCTGCTTCCTCCTTGGCTCTGTAGCTTTTGTACTCCAGCCTGGGGACTAGAGCCTTCCCTCATAAGATGTCAAATTCTAACTTTTCTGTCCAAGGTTAGAACTGATCCTCAGTTTCCATTCTACTTCAGGCTGTTATTTAATGTGAACCACCACTCTCTCTGGCTGTCATTTTGCATGAGAATGGCCTTGGGATTGGTGTGCTTTTCCTGTATGGATGATATATACATGTCAGATGTCTTTGAAAAATCAGATCAGCTTGGGCCTGTCAGTGCAATGTCTGCCTGATTTGAAAATATCCAAACAGCCTGAGGTTTGTGAAAAGGCTTGAAATTTTAGATCTGTCAGTTTTGTGGTATAGCTGGTTCTTAAAAGCTACAAAATCTATAGCATAAAGTTTAATAAAATTATCTACAATCAACACATACATTCCTTAGCAGTCATTCTCTGGAACCACACTCTTGGATTTAGCTACTGAAATTCTATGTAAGTTGCACTTTACACAGTAAGAATTTTTAGGGTTTTATTGGGGGGAATACTGCTTAAGAGAGTCATGCATGTTTATTTATTTGATATGATGCTTGTGTTTCCACTTACTGGGACTGGTATTACTGACTACTCTTACTTTTATTACACTAATGTTAATGTAACTAAGATGACGAGCCCAATTAGAAACTTTATACTAAATTATTGAATAATCATGTATTTATGATGTTCAATATGTATTAATATCCTAAAGAGTGAATATAAACATCTCTTAGTAAGTTTTTTATAATATTCATTATTTTAAAGTCAGTTACATTCATTACATTGGCTAATTATTCTTTGCAAATACACACACATATATATTAAACCCTTCCCAGCTAATTGCAATTTTAGTTTGAAAACTTCACTTTTGTGATTAAAATATTCAATTATTAGTTATATCTTTAAAAGTCAGGCCTTTTACTGCGTGTTTGGCTATTCATTTTGTTTTATTCCCAGATAAATTACAAAGCATGGTTATCTGCTTTGATGACAAATTTTGAGATGTCTTTAACATTTACTGCCACTAATTTTAAAAGCTATTCAGGATTTTGCACTTTTTGTTCATTTAATGGGACTGTAAAGACTATGGTCTATAAAGACTATGCACTTCAGCACCATTTCTACAGATCTGCTTTGGTTTTAATCCCTTTTAAGTCATAAAGAACATTCCCCATTCTCTGCATCTGCACTTGTGACCAAATTTAATCTCTAGAATAAACAGTAATACCTTCCACTAACTTTCTATGGAGATGTATGTATTAAATATAAATATAGTCTTTAATAATGTAATCTGTCAAAGTCAAGTAGATTGTATTGATGACAAGGGACTTGGCTGGTTTCTCAATCCTTAATGACCAGAAGTTTTAAAAAAGTCCTGCAAATTGGTACTCCCAAGCAAAAGAGCACCTGTATAGTATCCTTCCAAGACAATGGAAATAGTACTTCAGAGTAATTTCAGTTTTATTGACCAACTTATTTTGATTGAAGTAAAATTTAAATGAGACTAGTGGAGGAAAATTTCTCATTGCATTATATTAAAAAGAAAACAAAACCCCAAAACAACCAGCCAAACAACAAATAAAACCCCGAAATGAAAATATGGAAAAAAAAGGAAAATATGAACAATTTACTTTACAAGTGCCTTTGATAAAAATCAAAGTTTGAATAAAACACAGAAAAGACCATTTAGAAGACGTTCTATGTTGGTTTGGTTTTGTGTTTTTTGTTTTTTGTTTTTTTTTTGTGGTAGGAATAATTCTTATGTATGCCTACAGTACTGCTGTGTTTGCAGTTCAGTAAACATGCAGCTTAAGCAAAGATAACTGTGTCAGCAGTTGATTGCAGATCAATATTTCCACAGTACTGCTGAGTGCTGAATTAAAAAAGTTGTCTATTTCAGAGATAAATAATGCTGATGACTGAAGTAAAACTGAATTTATCTAGAAGAAGGATCAGTCTTGGAGACAGCTACAATCTGTGTATGTGAAAATTGTGTTTTACCTCTTCAATAGCCAAGCAATAATACAAATGAAAGATTTGCAGCATGCAGAATTTCTGTGCTGCCATTTTCAATATGTCCTACTTAACTGTACAGCACAACGTGCTAAAATCTATACTCTGATTTACACTAAATTTCGATTATGAAACAATATATGCCCTCCCCAAATTATAATTTTAAATGAAAATTCAGTTTGCCTAGCAAATGGAACAAAGCATGGATTTCCCCTTCAATTTATATAGAAACCCTGGAATGATCAGCCCAAAATCCTGTGTCATAAAATCCAAAATACATTAAGAATATTTCTGTAACTGCATAAAAAATAGGAGTGGCTGTGAGACATACTAGAAACATACAATATCTTAGTGTGTTTCTAGAAGTGATAGTGCCTTTCTTCGTTGTATTTTTTATTATATTTAGAATATATATTGAATATTGAAACAACAAAGGAAAATATCTGCCTGGTACAAAAGTAAAAGAGAATAACAGTGTGNTTTGTTTTGTCTTATTTTTTTCCCTATTTTGTCTCCCTCTCCCCTTTCCCTTCCCTTGTCCCTTACTGGGGTGGTTTGGGGGTCCCTGTCTTGTTGTGCCTAGTATATAAATTTAATATATGTAAATATATATATATTCCTTCAATTTTCTCTTGCTGCTTTTTGCCGTTTCGGGAGAGGGAGGGGGGAATCTTTCTTGTGAGGTTTGGCTCTTGTCAGAGAGCCAACCCGAACTTTCACAGCCTTTGTCCTCAATAGGCTGACAAAATGTCTATCAAAGGTAAATTATGTATTCAGTGTTCAAGTGAAAGGTGAAGTGGTTCTTGTAATCCTGACGAAATTCTGGAAGTTATGAATACAACCTTTTTTCCTTTCACTTATTATTTTTAATTAGAGACAGAAACAACATGAAAAACTCATGAAAAATCCTTATAATAAACTGAATAACCTCCTTGAGGAATAATTCTTAAACACTACTCAGGGGACTTACTAACTTGGCAGGGAGACTAGATGGAAAATGACATTGAATCAGTTTACAGGTAGGTTTTTTTCTTACTTAATACTTTTAGCAAATTAAGGGAGTGAAAATGCTTCAGTGTAAAGTGCGTAATGAGAAATAGCTGGGGATTCTGCTCTATAAATAGTAACTGGGAGCATGAATCAAATAAACCATGGATAAAATTACAGATACAAAGGATGTGTTCCAATATGAATATATGGCAATAAATAAGTGTATATAACTGTGTAGTTTGAAGACATGTCCAGGTATTTCTACTCACGTGATCCCTGGGAAATCTGTATTTATAAAACAACCTCCAAAACAGGTCTTCCCCAATGATAAGCTGGTATATTAAATGCTGCTACAAAAGCTTTAAGTTAGAAATTACTGTCCCATACAGTAAATCAAGTTCAACAATGATGTCTGGAATATTGTCACATATTCGTTAGTGTTCATAAGTAATATGAATGTGGGTTTTAGTGGTGTTACAGTCAAGTAACAATGAAGTAAAAATGTTTGGTGACAAAGTAAGGTTTTTCTCTCTTCCTGCTTTCCCTGACAGAGCTTTCAGCTCTTCACAGCTTTTGCACAAAAGCAGGAAAAGGTCGGGTGTACTTTCTAAAAGAAATTAATTGAAGTCCCCAGGTTTATGGGAAAAGTTGCCAAAGACAGGAGATATTTAAAAGCATGGTAAATAAAGGCTGATGGTGAGGTAAACTTACACAGTACTATGAATCAGCATGAATGGAGCTTATGCACTGCTGGGGGGTGGGAGAGAAGGAGATATTTTCCATATGGCAATGAGGAGTGTAAGGGAAACACTAGGGCTTAACACTTGGAAATTTCTCTAAAACATTAGTGTCGGTGGCCTGAGGGCAGACATCATAAAACTCCCTTCTGTATGACTCTCAGTTATGAACTGCTTCTACAGACACCAATAGATATGGATGAAAAAGTAGCTATGAGAAAATAGTAAGCCAAAGAGTGGAAAAATAGCTGCTGAGAGGTAGCATGTAAATGTCTGTAATACTTCATGAGCTATGCAGAGTAACAGTCCTGCTGAGTCCACAAGTGCAGGTGAATTCAGAACATCAGTAGTTTGCTGCCTCTACCCAAGGCTAAGGGTAACACCAGCAAAACCAAGCGGTCTGTGTAATTCCAAGCACATTCAATAAGGTGGTGGCTGCTATGTGCAAATACTTCAGGATTACATATATACCTGATAAAAGAATGATCTTGAAGGACTTTCAGAAAAACAACCTAGCACCCAGACTGTGATCCTTTCCTTCTGTGTAAACAGCTATAGCTGGCCTGTCCCTTGTTGCTTCAAACAAGGGACAAATTAATTCTATTAAATCTATGCATGTCTGAGTGTACTTTTGGGAAGAGGTATGTGAATGTGTTGTGCAGACAATTATCTGCTCTTAATAACAACAGCTTAATTAAAATATGTTCTAGTGCATATTGGTTGTAATTGGTGTCTCTCCTGATTTGATTCCCTTAACGGGGAAAAGGGGATTTACAACAGGAAATGAGTCTCTCATGCTTTTTGTAGAAAGAGAGGTCAAAAGGTTGGCCTAGAGATTTTAAGGGTAGAATTGTGATTAGTACTCTGAGAAATATAGGGGGGGAAAAATGAAATGGACAGGGGGGATAATAAAAAGATTATGAAAGATAAATGTTGTTGAACTGATTCAGTGGTCCAAGAAAAGTATCTTATCCTCTCACTAACACAGTTCACAGACCCTTATCAGAAGTAGAGTGCTGGCCACAATTTCATTCTATGAGATTGAAATTTACAGGAATAATGAGCAGACAACTGAAGAAGACTCAACTAATTGTCAAGTGGCCTGTACATACTCTTATCAGAAAGCTGCTACTTTATTTATTTATTTAAACAGAAAGCTGTGTAATCCCATTTGAACCTTTAAATAAACATACTGTGTTTCTGGGCTCTGTTTTATGAAGCTTAATACATAAAATACTACAACTTAGATCAAAATGTAGACCTTAAAATGTTTCATCCTCTCTGTATTTTGAAAAGAATACAATCTCTTAGTTATTTTTTTCTTGCTTTTGGAAAGGATGAAAAATGAGTTTTGCCTTCAAGTACTTGTACCCCCAATGTCATACAATGATGGAATGGAATTTGTATCAATCTTTTAGAAACAGTAATTTCACAGAACAAGTTGTATAATACCTGGTAAGGGCCCATCATCTTCACTAAAGCAGAAATAACTGCTGTCACAAAGCACAAACTGGGATGCTAACCACTTGGAGACAGAGTGTTAGAAACATATAAAAGCTCAGAGAACACATTTTGAATTTTGCTCTGTTCTAGAACAGTGATGGAAGGTTTTTATTTACTGTGCTGGTTTAAAAGTAAACTGGCAGGAGAAATCCCCACACCCTAGGCCATGAACAGAATGGTGTTTGTTAGCCCCTGTGATAAGCACCATGTGGTCCTCCTGAGGAAAACCTGTTGGTGAGGATGATGGTTGCAGTCTTGTTGAGAGTGGCAGTCACAGTCCTGTTGAGGTTCTGGTCCTCCTCTGGATCGATGAGTGGTACCAGAAGTCCAAAACCCAAAGGTTATAGATGCTCAGGTTCAAGTGGGAGTGCCCAGTACCTCCCTCAGGGTGAGGAGTTTCACAGTGCGTGACTTAACTCTGTGAATCATGGGATATTTTTGGAATCTTTGATGATCTATGTCAGTACAGATGCCTATTGTGCCAGTGCTAATTGCCCATTAGCAGACATGACCCCTCAGTCTGGGTGTGAAGGTGCTGATGCCTACCCAGAGGGGAGTTTTCACAACTGACTCACTGGTGTGAAGACAGAAAACATTCTCATGCCTTGCAGCATTTTTTAACATCCATCTTGTAGCTTGAGGTGTCAGATGTGCCCTGGGCAGCTGCTGCAAATGGTCCATTATTAGCAGTTCATGAGAAATGGCATAAAGGGTGTAGAATACACAGTTTTGGTTACACCCACACAGTGATAAGCTTGTCCTGGCCACCACAACTAGGACATGTGCTTACTTAGCAGTTTCACAGTAAAGCTCTCCACCTGGTTTTAGACATTGCTGATCAAGAAAAGTGCCCAATACTTTATCTCTATACTGATGCAGGGATGGTGGCAAATGCCATGTGGGGTTGCAGCAATGATTGTCAATGAAGATATAAACTCACCTGGGCTGCCACATTGTGACAAGACATTGCTGCCCCAGGTGGATAACCTGGCTGTGAAGGTATGTCATGTAGATGCTCAGGTACCTGAGCTGGGCCACTGAAGACCAACCAAACAGGATCAGGATGCTAAGAGTGAAGTGTTCTGGGTGGATTCTGACTGGCAACATAATGGTGAATTATTTCTAACTCAGTGGGCCTGTGACACCCCAGGCTATCAAGGAAGAGATGCACCATACAGATGGGCTTGTGACTGAAGGGTGGACATGACCATGGACACAATCACACAGGTTATACATGAATGTGAAACATGCTACAATTAATCAAGTCAAGTGGTTAAAGCTTTTCAGGTATTGAGGACAATGGCTGAAATACAAATATGGGGAGGTCTGGCAGATTGACTGTATTGCACTCCCACAAACCTACAAGAACAATGTGCTTACAATGGTGAAAGCAACCACTGGAAGTCTTGAAACATATGCTGTGCCCCTGGCCACCACCTGTAATATTATCCCGGGCCTTGAAAAGGAAGTCTTACAGTGAAATTGAAAACACTGAATCAGAAAATGAAACTAATTTCCAGAGCAATCTCATAGACTTTTGGGCCAACAAGCATGTCATTGAGTGGGTATAACACATTCCTTATCACGTACCAACCTCCAGAAAAATGGAATGATACAGTGTACTGTTAAAGACGACATTGAGAGCAAGGCATAGTGGGATCTTCAAACATTAGGATACACATTTATTAAAAACCAAGTTGTTGGAGGAGAGAAGAGAGATTAGCTGTGGAAGGCAGCACAGATCTGTGACTGCCTAAGCTTGAGAGTTGCTTGCTGTGTTTATATGGACCCTGGGTATGTTTAAGGGCTGTTTGTAGTTTTAAGTCTGTACCCTGTTTGAGGATTGCATCATGCTATATGTTTTCCCTTTGTTTCACTGTGTGTTCCTGCTGGAATTTTCCATGGCTCATGGCTTGTAACCCACCTCTGATTGGTCCCTGCGTGCAGCAGGGTAGTATTTCCACATATGGTATATACTTGCCCTTGTATTCTCAGTTTTGGAGGCTTTTACTTTGTATTGCAAACCCCTCCCAGGTTTTTCCCTAAACCCCTCCTGAGTTCCACCCAATTCCAGAACCTTCCCTACTGATCCTATATAAGCTGGGCATCATTTCAATAAAGGATCCCCCCTCCTGCTCTCCCTGCACCCCTGAGGAGTCTGTCTCTCCACTCCCCATTTTTCCCCTATCAAGATTGCACCAAGTAGTTAGTCAACAAGAAAGAATCTGCCAATCAGGCTGGCCTTCTCCTATAAAAACTGTTAGGTACTGTTGTGATGGGTTGTTTTTTGTAGGCCTTCCTTGGTAACCGGGGTCAAGATCTAGGAAGTATTCCATCCCATCTCTTTACGTAATCAGGTGTCTTTAAGCCGAGGGGGAAGGTGTTCTTTCTCTTTTTTGCTTTCTTTTCCTTCTCAGGCTCGCACGCTGACGAGCTCTTGGTGTTTGGGCCTGGCTTATCTGTGTTCAGCGAGGCCTGCTCTGAGGGCTGTTTTGCCTGGGCCGGCGGCAAAGGTTAAGAATCTGCTTTTCTAAGGAAAGTATTGAATTTACTATTGCATTTGTTATTTACTGAGTTAATTTCTGAATTTAGATTGTATATATATTTGTTTTGTCTTATTTTTCACTATTTTGCCTCCCTCTCCCCTTTCCCTTCCCCTTGTCCCTTATTGGGGTGGTTTGGGGGTCCCTGTCTCGTTGTGCCTAGTATATAAATTTAATATATGTAAATATATATATATATTCCTTCAATTTTCTCTTGCTGCTTTTTGCCGTTTCGGGAGAGGGAGGGGGGAATCTTTCTGAGTGCACTCTGTGGGTAAAGTGGGAGGATGGGCAGGTCTTGTGGATGTCTCTAGGCACTTTGGTTTTGGGTGAGAATAGCCAATGAACTGAATGCTCAATCATGTTCATTGCTATATTTTGCTTCTATATGCTTATCACTGCACTGCACACTTTGTGACACCTGTCTTTGTCAACAGTCTGAAACTGACGCTCTTTTGTGAAAAGCTCCCAGATTAGTGAAGAATCAGTTTAGATATATCCAGACAAGTGCAGCAGTATGGAATTAGAACTGGCTTCAACATGCAGCAATCCAACACCTCACACAATCTTTCCTGTCCTGAAAGACTGTTATGACAGATGGAGCCCAAAGTCATGGACTAAATGAACTCAACAGACTGTATGGGTATGGTCCATTGAATAAGGAAATGATATATACATGTATATATAAAAAGATGGGAAACATGATGGTGTATTAGAAAACATGGGACCTGGACATGATGTATGGTATAGAATAAGGTATAGATACTGTCCTGCTTTGAACTGGGATAGAGTTAATTTTCATACAAGTAGCTGGTACAGTCTTGTGGTTTGGATTGAGGATGAGAATAATGTTGATAACATACTGATATTTTAGTCATTGCTGAATAGTATTTACTCTAAGACAAGGACTTTTCAGTTTCCCATGCTATGTCATCAAGCAGGTACACAAGAAGCTGGGAGAAAGCACAGTCAGAACAACTGACCTGAATTGGCCTGAAGAGTATACCATACCTTAGAGTATAATTTTCATTATATAAACAGGGAGAAGCTGGCTGAAAGATGACCATCAGTGCTCAGGGATAACCTGGGCTGGATATCGGTAAGCAGGTGGTGAGAAACTGTATTGTGCATCACTTGTTTTTCTTGGATTTTATTCCCTTCTCTTCCTTTTTCATTACGTTTACCATTATGTTGTTATTATTATTATTATGTGTTAATTTCTTTCAAATCTTAAACTGTTCTTATATCTGCCTATGGGGTTAACTTTTTTCCTATTGTCCTACCCATCCCATGAAATGGATGAGGTGGTAAGGGAGCAGCTATATGGTGCTTAGTTGCCAGCTGGGGTTAAACCATGACAGAAATACATGCTGCAAACTATCTTCTGAGGATTATTTTTTTCCCCCCAGAAATATGCAATATGTATTAATGTAACTAATTTTCTCTCAGATTGTTGTCTAAGGTAATGTTTTGCATCATTTCAAATGTGTTTTATTTTTTTTTTAAATTAGTATAGTTGTTATATTTGAATTAGGAACAAGGGGAAATTATTTTATTTCTTGTCCAGCTTTTCAAAGTTCATGGGTTTACTTAACCTGAGAAGCATAGTTTCTTCAGTGAATATTTGAAGTTAGAATTTTTTTTTCTCATTCCGCCTTAATAACTAGCAATTAAGGGATATATTTCAACATCTCTGCATTATTCTTAATAAAAGAAATGAAATTACAAAATTTGTAAGAAAACAAAGTTTATACAAATAAGTTTTCATTGTAGATAGAAACACTCTTGAAAACAGTTTATGAATAACTGAACATTTGTCAAGCATTTTAATATTTATTGCATATGGTTTATTTCTTCAAGTTTTTTAATACAGCCCTGTTCTTTTCAAATATACACCAAAATTGTTAACATGGCAGAAAACAGCATTTCAACCACTATGATAGATTTTTCTGAAGGATTGTAAGAGCTAGAAAGGTATAAATAAGATTAAGTAAATGCTGCCTTTCATCCTTCTATTTTTTTTCCCTCAGAATCATTGTAGACTGCTAACTGTTAGTTTGCTTTAGCTAGATGTTCTGATTATTTTTTTTTCCTTCAGAGTTTCCAATGTAGATTTTACTCCTGCTGACAGACATCTGCTCTGGGAAGGTTGCCATAACATTATTTAAAATAACAAAGCCTAATTTATTGGTGCAAATCAGGAGAAAATGCATCATAGTAACTGGAATAACTTTACATTTTTAAAATTTACTTCATGGGGGAGAGACACCTCAAGGTATCTGTCAATTATTTATATGTAGCAATTAAGAAACTGCTCATGAAAAGCTCTGAGAAGTTCATTGTTGGGAAATCTGGCTAAAAGGTAGATTTGATTGCCAAAACATTTTGTTTCACCACTGTCCTCAGTCGGACAGGTTACAAAGTAGACTACTAACTCTCCTTGGCCAAATAAGATAGACTTTTACCATACAGCTCCCACTTCTTGCATTTTCTCCATAGCTAAGAACACTAGTTACGGTTTTCACTCTTAAAAACACTCTAAGTCATATATTATGTTCATAGCATGGCAATCTATTTAATTTCACTGTAGAAACACATTTCTTTGCTAGATAACTAGGTTGAGAGGCAGTTTAGAAATTTATGCCAATTAAAGATAGATGAAAATTAGGAAATAATTTAATTTTCAATAGTATAAGGAACATGAAGATATTACTAATAAATTAAAAGGTGGAATATTCACCTCAGAATTTCATTGTGTAGCTAAAGTTTTTGAAAGTTTAATTAATCAGAAAATGTTTTTATTTCTCTCTGAAGATTTCAAACATATATAATCAATTTTTCTTTCTGTCTTTTTTTCTTTCCCGCTCCATTTACTGAACTTCAAATTTCAATATATGACATGTATTTTTATGCATACTAATTCCCTTTGTTGGCTGAGTAGAAGAGGAAGGGAAGAACATTTACAACTGTACCATATATACTCATTTGGGAAAAACAAACAAACCCCATCAACCAACTAAATGACAAAACCAAAAAACCCTGTCAGAGCTGTTGAACATAGAGAATAATCGTGACTAAGGCTCATGTCGGTAACAGAAGCTAAACATACATGTCAATTAAAAGATGAGTAAATTAAATCCTGTATATTAAATTTTACAGCACCTCTAGTTTTGTGTTGAGAATGTTTAGTTTTATTACTATAACACTAGTACTGTGCATACATTTTTTTTTTTAATACACATGTACATGTGTTAGATATAGTACTACTAAATCGGTTTATATTTATACACTCTTTGGAATTACTAATTTTGTATCTCACAGAATGAAATTGAATCCTTTTTTCAAAACTAGAAGTGAATTAAGTGTTCTTCCAAATTCCTGTTCTACCATACTACACAGCTGAATTCTCTGGCAAACTCTCCTTATAAATATAGTCATAAATAGCATACATTCTAAGTGAGATACTAATGATGTATCTAATTCTTTGCAAGTCAGATGTCTGAGAACAGGGACACAAGAAAAAGCATGCTGAGTGAAAAAAACACTAGAGCTCAAGAAATATAGCTGCTTTAGGAAAAACTAGGTGCCTTCCTTGGGGCTTCATTTTCATCTTCTTCAGACTAAGCTCTGCATGTCATATTTTGAAAGTGGGAGTCGGATTAATTTTCTTTAAAACACTGCCAATGCTCATAGAATTTAATATTTTATACATCTATATATATGTTCCATGGTATTTAGCTGATGACTAATGTATTTCTTGTGTTAAATCATGACTCTTGATAAATACTCCTTATGTCAGATGTTGCTTCTGAAGTATGAAAATGACAGCAATTATTCTGGAATCATTCACAAATTTGATTTTTATTTTTTCTTCTGAGAACTTAAATATAGGGTGCTCAGAAGTATTAGGTAAATATTTCAAATGCAGACACTGTGGTGATAAGCCACATTCAGAAAAATACTTATATCCTCTGGTATTTGTTAATTTAATTAAATAGTTTTATTTTAGTATTATGCTAATTTAAAGAAAAAGGAAAAGAAATCCTCCCTTGTATCTCTTTAAATAAACTTTTTTTTTTTAAAGCTTTTGGTCAATCAAATAAAATTTGGAGTAAATTTGAGTGGCTTAAAAATATCTAGTGTTGCTACTAAAGCAGATAACGAAAATTGCATCACTAATTTTGGCAGTTTTATGCCCAATCCTTACTATTAAACTTCTGATAACTTTTCTGCTATAAAAGCATATGATTATTAAAATGTAAATTGGTAACTCTGTTTTTCCATCCATACAAGTATGTCTGCATGATTTGGTAGAAAAATCAGTATATGCATCTACTAAAAATATTACAGATAAATCCAGCAAAATTAGATGTATTCTTTGAAATTGTCTGATGTATGAGCATACATATATTTATTTTATTATCCATTTTGCAGTGAATTTTTGATGAATAAGTATCTTAGCTAACAAGTACCAGTCAACTTCAATATGGTTCATTACTGGGAATGCATAATCCTCCTCAGGTTTTATACATTGATTTGATCATTTGACAGTGATTACAAAACTACTTTCTTGCATATGAATTGTGGCCTAATTAAATGAGCCCGCAGGCAGCCACAGCAATGACACTGGTTAAGCATCATTTTCTACATTCCCAAATGCTACTAGGTTCTTTTTGCTTTTGCTGATCTCATGCGTTTTCTGCCAAGCTAAGCTACTGAGGCAGTGCTGCAGGGGAAGTTTTCATTGAAAATGCATCCTGCCTAGGCCTCATAGAAATTAACACAGGAGCTGGCTGTCCAAATGCGATAATATTTCATTTAATTGGTTTTACTGGTCAGAGATGTTATTGATTACAGAGCAAATGTGAATTTTCAATTAGAAGTGAATACATTTTGGAGATCTTTAATGCTTTACTTTGCATTTTGAACCTGTGAACCATTAAGCATAAAATCCTCTCAGCACCCTCAGCTGTTGGTCTCTCTGGAAGTCTTGGTTTGGAGACAGGTTACTTGCCATAGAACAGATGTTCTAAAGTCAGTAACTAAATATTAATGTAATACTAGTAAATTACAGCATTGTTTAGTACATGTTTGGAATATATTTTAATGAAATGTATGTTAAAACTTCATCCTCAATGTATCACTTATAGGCATAATTATTGTGTGACATACCTGTGAAATATTTTTGGCCTTTTTTAAGGACACTTACAAAACCATAATTGGAACACAGGATCTGTTTATACCTGGACTGTTTTATCAAGGCTGTATCTAGAAAGTTGAAGGTAGTAATTCTTCCTCTGTATCCAGCTTGTGTTCACATCTTCTAAATGAGTTGAACATGCCTGTGTTTAAATGGATCTGATCATTAGGACTTGTTCTGAAATGGTTGCTCCCATTTGTCTCTTTGTAGACACATTTAACTGCTTCTAATAATCTTCATAATGATTATCAATGCACTAGAAATTAAGAATGATATGCCCACATATAAAAAAAAAAATCTTCTGAAGTTTCTGCTCACACAAGTTCACTTATTTGTGGAGCAACACACTTCATGTAAACAGAATTATTTTTTTCTTTCATTTGCCAATGTACATTGTTTGTGTTGTGGAAAAAAAAAAAAAAGGTGTTTTAATTAATTTTTAATACAAATTTTATACTTGTTCTATTTAGGCATACTGAAAGTAAATATAAAAGTTCTTTGAGGTGAAAGTATAGATTTCTTTCTGCTTTGTCTATCTCTTTTGGTTTTGAGGTTTATCATTATAAATGTTATGAATGTACCAGGGAAATTTTGAAATTAATGAGAAATTTTCTTGATATTGAGAACAACAAATTATATGTCTTTATATAAACCAAGTATAAACATATTACTCCTTTATTAATACTAGAACATACTATTTTATTAATACTAGAACATACAATGGCAACAAATATTTAAAAAATTAAATACACAAAAAATTAGGAAAATTAAGTTTAAAAAACACTGGTACAAAGGTAATGGATATATTTTTTTTCTACAGAAAAAAAAAATTACAATACATATAAGAAAACAAAACAAGACAGAGGAAGCATATTACCAAATGGACAGAAAGAATGTTTGTGCCAGTTTACTTGCCACCTGTGCTCTTTCTTCACTTCTAGGAATGTTCTTTTCATTACCTGAGGGCACAGACATCTCCCCAAAAAGGTGAATTAAATGACAGCTCCATTGTCAGAAATGCAGTGCTCCTAAATTTCTCTAAAAGAAGCAACAGATATGGGTTCTTTTTTTCATCTTTGGCAAGCATACAGAGTAAAAAACCTCCAGATGAAACAGTTAGAATCTATTAAAATTACCAACTCCCCTTCCCCGCCACCCCAAAAAAAACCCAAACCACCGCCCCAAAAAAAAAAAAAAACCAACCAAAAAAACAAACCAAACAAAACCAAATCCAAACTAAACCCAAACAAACAAACAAACAAACAACAACCGAAAAACCCCGAACAAGAAAGGAGGACTTTTTGAACATAAAAGTAAGGAAATCAAAGGCCAATGAGGAAAAGAAAGCACTTCATACTGTTTATATATTCATAATATAATACTTCATAACCCTTTCAGCAATGAGTTTGCTCTCCATTGCAGAGTAATTTGGAGTAAGAAAGAGAAATAAAAAAGTACAAAATTATACTGGAATGGCGCACTGGTTTTGTCTGGGATAAAGTTAGTCTTCTTCACAGTAGGTTGTATGATGCTATGTTTCATGTTGGTGACAAAAACAGTGCTAATGAAAGGATATTTCAGTTGTTGCTGAGCAGTGCTTCCACAGTGTCAAGGCCTTTTCTGCTTCTCGCCCCAGTCCATCAGTGAGTAGGTTGGAGGTGGACAAGAAACTGGGAGGGGACACAGATGAGACAGCTGACCTTAACTGACCAAAGGGATATCTCATACCATATGGAGTCATGCTTTTGTCTTCCCAAGTAACCACTACAGGTGATGGAGCCCTGTTTCCCCAGAAATGGCTGAACACCTGCCTGCCCATGGGTAGTGGTGAATTAATTCCTTGCTTTGCTTGTGTATACATCTTTTGAAGAGGGCAGTAGAGTGAGCGAGTGGTTTAACTGGGCTTAACCCACAATAGATGGCCAGATTCCTTGATGGGATTTTAAACTCACTGGACACTAAAAATAGTTGTCAGGTTACTGAAAGAGTAGATGGCAGAAGTATGAATGGATTGTGGATAAAGAGTTGGTGTTACATCAGAATTAATTCCTACAGCTTCTGTTACACAATATATTTACCTATTACCAGTGGAACAAGGTTCTTTCTTATTACATAACAGTAAAAACACAAAAAGGAATAAAAAAATAAAGTCAAAACTGTCTGCCATTTTTAAGTATGCAACAACCCTTTATGCTACTGATTGTCAAGTTTCTCTGTTTCAGCTGTTCCATTGAACATGAATATTCATCACAAGAGAAATATCAATCCTATAAGAAATTACATGATCCAGATATTATAAATAGTCTTTTTAATGAGAAAAGTTATCAGCACACCATGTCATACTCGTCTGACAACAATCATAGTTCTTCAAGTTGCTCTTTATAATCCAGTTCAAACAGAACTGTGTCTATAAGTGGTTATATGAAAAGAGAGTATAATTTTAATATGAAAAAATCTTCCAAGGGGAAGGGAATTTTATGTCAGACAAAAAAATACATGTAAACTATTAGAGTTTTAATCTTCCGTAGAGTGTATCACCTGGCCACACCTTTCCGTACAGCTGACTGCACATCTTTTCACTGGGCATGGAAAGATAGGACCATAGCACTCAGAAAAAAATAAAAATGAACAAACAAACAAAACCCCCACAAACTGATGTCTGAAGTTTAAAGAGAATGTCAAATTAAAAAACAAGGAATGTCAAAAAGGCATGGATGGGTGATAAAAATGCTGCTGACTTCTGAGAAAAAATTATGTAAATGGACTTAATGGGTAGACCTAAAGTCTGTTAAAACTGCTTTCTATAGAAATTATATTGCAACATGGGGGAAACAAAATCATTACAGTATTAAGTGACAAACTGGGAAATATGGTCTCCTCTGTACCCTCCTCTGTTTTACAGTTAGGTGAACTCACTGTGTACTTTACATTCTTGAGTTAAAATTAGTCCTACACTAATCAAAAAGAGTTTTTTGAATGAATTAAAATCTTTGGTTTGACAAAAGAGGAAGCCTGAAGTTAAAACCCTGTCAGTTTAGGATTCAGTTAGTTTTCCATGGATATTTCTCATTCAGATTTGAATTCTGTAATTCAAATGATGAGCATTAGTTAATAATCCAGATAAAAGTTCTGACATCCTTTTATTTTGCTCTAATGTATTCTGATATATTTTCATGTGATATTGGGCAAAGCTGATCAAAATGTTGATGTAATAAAACATAAATGTATCTTTCCCAAACCTAAGAAAAAAATTGTGGGCCTTCAGTTCACAATGACCATGTTACAAAACACAGGTATTACTATTGACTCATATTTTATTCCAGGCAAGGTTAAGGACCCATGTAACTGATCATCCCAGCCAATTACTCAATATCTGAAAACTTTACATCATTCACATTCAGAAGTATCAACACTGATAAAAATACATACTGTAAATACATTACAGAGTTGATATGCTAGCATATTCCAAATGGTGTATAGAAGAAAACTTAGTTACATTCCTAATTACTTATGATTATTTTAGACATAGATAGGTTTTATAGTAATAATTTTGCAGGGTCAAACCAAGGTAGGACAATGAAGATCTTGTGAACCATTTTGCAATGTAGTTATTGAAAATGAGAGTCTCAGGCTTCCATATAATTTTTTATTAAAGACAAATGCAGATGGTGTTTTTGTTTTTGAATCTCCTTTCCATCTGTGGCCTGCATGCATGCAAATAACTGAGCTAATTTCAGATAAGAGGATTCTGTTCAAGTGTAAAATCTCAACTAGCCTGCTTTCAGTGAAAATGGAACTTTTTATGAGTGAATTTGCCTAGACAATTGCTCTTTCATTAAAACAGTTTGAATCCAAAGACTATGAATTCCATTTACCAGATGGAAGAAGTTGTTGCATGAAGACAGCACTTTGTCCTAGAAAGAATTTCACCGTAACACATTTAATGTTTGTTCATTTTTGAAGACAATCATCCTGTCAGAAAAAGTGGTTTTATTTACCCTTATCAAATTCAGTAACTGACAATAATCTTGGGAAAAAATGGTGCCTGTATGAAGGAGAGGATACCTGAATTAATAACTTACAGTGAATTATTAAACTACAGGCAATGTTAGGCTTTATTTTCATCATAGTATACAGTGGAAAAGCTAAATATATCTTCAGATATCATTGGAACATTACACAAGTTTTTTAATTGACCAAAAATATTCCAAGTATCAGAAGAGTCTGCAGGACAAGAGACATTTTTTCTACTTCCTTAAGAAATATTTAATTACTGAATTAGTAGATAATTTATTCAATTAATTTTTTAATCTACCACTGGATCATTTCTCATTTATCTATTTACTTTCATATAGAAAACGCTTATACACTAGACTAGCAAAAGCATGTAAGGGACTAAATCTCCTATCATGCTAAAATATAGTAGTGTTTACAATAAAGCAGAGTAGATATGGGAATTATTTTTAGTCTGTTCTGGGGAAGCCAGAAGATACTGTAGTCACAACCTAGTAGCTAATACACTTACCAGTTTAAGTGACATTAGTTCTTGACAGTTATCTATAGAAAGAATTGATAATTTAATAAAATCTAATAAATAATAATAAAAACAATAAGTATTTAGTATAATGTAAATATTTTTATTGTGGGTTTATATGCATAATTAGATATAAATATACATTTCTATTTACATACATTGTGCCTTTAGTATAGAAGCAATTTTTTTTTCTGGAGGGAAAAAAATCTATATTTGCAAAACTGCCTTCTGAGTAGTTTTCTATTATATTTTCCAATAATAACATGGAATTTAATGTTACATTTAATTTGGTTGTTCAACTGTTTTTAACAATTCATTTTATTTTTTACATTACATTGATTTGTACTGCTTATTTAAATAAAACAAATTTCCAAAACTACACATAAGGTTTTCAGTTTCCTCTGTACAAACTTGTTTTGATTTCGATAATCTGTTAAATACAGCCTGTAAAAGTTAAAGTGCACAAAATGTTTATAGACATGCCTGACAACATGTAAGAGTCAAGATTTACAGATTATGTTTCTCAGATGGTATTGTTGTGTCAACACAGTGTTTACGGCAATACAGTGTTTATTACATCACATAAAAAAAGTTTTTTATAAGTACAATTTATGAATGGTTAAATTAGAAGGCATTCTTTTATCTTAGGTTTATCTGCAAGCTAACAATGTCTTTTTAAAGCTTCCTTTTTTTTTTTTTGGAGTCAAAGTTCATATCAATGTAATTTTACTTGATTCATTGTGACAAAGAGCTTTTTGTCTACCCTATTACAGAATGACATCCTTGTTGCAGAATCAACCCACAGTAATTCAATGAAGCACAAAACAAAAGAAAACCCAAACCGAAAGAAAACCAAACCAACCAGATCAAAACCCTTAACCAGACAATACAGACAAAACATAAAAATCAGACAAGATGTGTCATCACAGAAATGCTTGAAATAAATTATAAATTATCTTTCTTTAACATTTATGTTTTCTGTCTCTCACCTCCTCCAGTCCTTCATCATTTACATGAAAACTACAGCTGAAGCAGGTTACTTGTGGAGATTGTTTCATCTCTATCCTTGCAGGTTTTCAAGATAAGGCTCAATACATATCTGAGCAACTGTTTCTGACTTCAGAGTTATTTCTGCCTTGAGCAGATTCTTGGCCTATAAACCTGAAGTCTCTTCCCACCTGAGTGATTCTGTGGTTCTGGAGTTCCATAATTCTACAAGTCCATGAATCCCTCAATTTCATCTCAACCTGTGGTGAGAATTTGAAGGGGTATATGTATTTTGAAACTCTTCTCCCTTTCTCCAACTCCTTTCTCTTAATGTTTTCCCAGTAAGGGAGGACTTGAACTAGTGCTCATAGCATAGTGCTAAGACAGAGAATTTAATATCAGGGATTTGCCCAGACCCATCATTAGAAGGACCAACCCAAAATCTACTTTTCAGTTCTAAATATAGTACTTTTCTAGGTAAGATCTTCTTCACAGGTGGAAATCTGTGCACACAAGGGTAAGTTATGCAGTCAGACTTAGAAATTCTGCTTCTGTGTCAGTTTATGGAGGGTTTTTTTGTTCTGTGAATTATTCTAGCAATTTGTACTTAAAATAGAAAAGGAATATGGACAAGATGATCCCAGCTGCCAAAGAGTACTGTGAAAATCAAATTGTCTATGTTTTTATTATGCCAGCACCCAACAGAAATCAAACTGTGGAGGGGTTATTGACTCAATACCTCTAATTTGCTCCTATACCATAGAAGCTTGAACACTTCTTTTGCCAAAATTTCAGTAATTCCAGATTGTTGGACAGCTGTCAATACACAAGGTACTGTAAGATAACACTGTGGGTGGACCAGTGGGAGGCTATTTACTCGACGTAAATGCCTTGCCAAAGTTCAATTATAACCTTTAGCTACTTGGGGAGCATCTTCTGGCTCTCAGTTTGCTAAATTAATGCCATAGGCACTGCAAGTTTATGAGCTGAACACTTCAAGCTCTCTGTTCATGTCAAGAACAGCCTTTTGTGAGGATTCAGAATAAGCATCAATCATTTCTGATTTTAATAATTAAGTCTATCTAGTATTCCCAGTTACTGTCAAGGGAGAGTCCAGTGTTATGACACTGACAGAGCTGGCAGAGCTTAGTGCACTTACTGACTTCCCTGTTGTTATTCTGAGGTATGTGCACTTCATTAGCTTGTGGGCAAATAAGCATTTTTCTTTCCAGGAAAGTTGATTGTGCACAATGTATTTTTCTTGATTTTGAAGGGATAATGCTGGCTTTGATTTTACCAGCTGTTCATTCCCTCTCACATGGAGACAGAATGTATGTTTTTGCACAACTATTATAAATCCTGCAATATGTATGATTTCATATACAATTTTTTTTTTTAGATATCTAGAACTCTACTTCTTTTCCAGTAGAAAAGAGTTCTTTTCTGGTCCAGTAGAAAAAAAGTTCTTTTCTACTTCTTTCTTACCTCTCAATCATATTCCAGCCATTAAGTGAGCAGAATAACTTCTCATCTAATGCATCTATTGGGTGTTGGTAAGGAAGTAAATTCAATGAAATAAAAACAACTTCATCATTGACATCCTTGTTAATGATTTCTTTTTCATTCATATATCTGAATTGAGAGAAATAAGATGTAACCTATGACAAAATAAAACAAGAAGTTCTGTCCAACAATCTCGCAAGATGCTACACTGAAGGGTTTTTTTTGGTGAGAGACCAGTCATTTAAAAGTCACTGAACTTGGCTGCTGAACTGACAAGAACTATATCAGTTCTGCTGATCCTCTTCTAAAGCTTACCAGACTGATGCTGTGACACAGACCTGTGCATGAAACTGATAGTTCAGTATACTTAATTTTTTTCAGGCTGATGCTCAGTTCAAATTGGCTGTCTTTATGTTAATTTGTCTTACATAGGATAATGAACTTCATGCTGAGAGACAGGGAAATGTGCCAGGAATATTAAAAGCTACAGATATTTCATGTTTAAAACAAACAGGTTAAAAGCCATGCTGCATGAAGCAATCTGCTGAGTCATTTTGAAGCCCTCGGTTAAAGAATGCAGCCAGGATTAAAACAAAGTAAGAATAAAATGTTAGTAAAAAAATGCTTCTATATGTTTCTTTGATGCCAAGACGAAGATTAAGAACATTAATTTTCTGAATAGGAAGGTTTAACCAGACATTGAGGAAAGAAAGACAGCATTTGTATCTTAGCCTACTTCTAAGCTTTTGCATATATAAGCATATATGCACATATTTAAATAGCAAACTAATTATTTCCTAGTTTCTCACTGACATTCTTGGGTGTAGCTATAAACAAGCATGAAAAATGTAATTATACAGAACTCTACTCTTGGAGTTTATCCAAATTCTGCTACATGGCCTCAAATTTGCTTAATGTGATCATACTTCACTTTTACTTGAAGCTGGATTTTCCTCTGGTGCTCTGGCCAAAGACAGATTTGAAGTGTATGATCCTCAGTTATAAGAACATATACTCATGCTGTGGTCCTCCCACACCTCCTAGATGTGTGGGCTTTCTTCCCGCACAATTTTAAATATACATATCTTTCAAAGCTACACTTCCAGAATTCTCCTGAAACTGAACTATATCTTTGATTGCTTATGCTTTCAGACTTTAGAAGTCACTGCTCTTCTAATATTAAAGCATTATCTCTCCTTAACACTACATTTCAATAAATTGGACTACACCATAAGTTTATAATTTCTACGCACTGCTTAGGTAAAGATACTAGTCAAAAAGAGACAGTCAAATGCGCTGTTTTAAAATACAATTATTTCAGCTTTTTTTTCTTACTATTTTATTTTTTTTATTATCATTTTAATTGCTTTTCTCTCTTTAATTGCTCAGGAAGAAATAAATACTTCAAGTGTTCTTTTGGGAAGCAAAACAAGTGTTTTAATATATTCCCAGTCTCTTGCCCTGTGAAAGAGAAAGAAGTATTGACTATTACTCTGTTAAGCATCAGCACAAAGTATGTGTACCCACAGACATTAACTGTCTTTCTTAACATTTAAGAGAGGCACTTTTTCCTTAAATAAATACTATTTTACATCTGAATACACTATACTGACTACAATTTAAATGTTATCCTCTATCAATTTCAAAATATATCAGTGTAAATAAAGCATTTCTCCACAAAATTACTTTTTTTGCAATCTGAAAATTGGCAATCTTTTTCCATAGAAAACTGCAGCACATCCAAAACGTTTTCATTGTGCAATAAAAGATTTTGCAGTATTATTATTATGTTATTCCCATCTCGCTAACAAATAAAAAACCAAACATCTTATTTTGGAGTCTGTCCTTTTGTTTTATGGGTCAACTGGTCATTCAGAAAGGTTTATATGCAACTGTTTGAAATAAATGTTTTTTACTGGTCTTGCTGCTCTATTTTAACTTTCTGTCCTGATGTGGACAGTACAAAGTTAATGAATCAGACAATGGAGATGTAAAAAAAGCCTAACACAATACACTTGAATTTTACTTACAGAGTGGCTTTCCACTTAAGTAAAAAATATCTTACTAGCTGACTATGATTTGTCAACTCACTCTGGACAGTTGACATTGAAATTAAGACATTAACTTTATAAATTTAAATAAAAAAAAAACAACAAAGAAAACCCCTTATATTTAGACCTTATCTTCAGTCTTATTTAAGATAAAAATTATCTGTAAGATATCTTTTGTCCTCCTGTCTTACATGGACTGAGACGTTAAAAACAATGTGCATAACCCAGGAGAAATCAATTGCTTGCCAATCACACTACGTTTTCATAGCAGTGTGTCAAGTTTAGAAAAACAATTACCAAAAACAAGAAAAAAATTTCAGGACTGTATTGTAATAGAATAGAATAATGATATTGAAACAAAAAAAGTTACAACATATCAACATGAATATTAGCAAAAAAAATTCCAAATCTCCCATGTTTCTATGATGAAGATATAAATTATTATATCTATAAAGAGATAGGGGGCTGATTGGTTATTGGCTGTTTTGTTTGGTTGTTTGCTTAAGGATAAACAGCATGAGTGAGCTTGGCTTTTGGATGACGGTATTGCCAGTGCTGTAAATTCAGAGAAAAAAGGGCAGGATGAGTAAGAACTACTCAGATCTCACTATGTGCATGAAAATCTGCATTAATATATATGAGAATATTGGCTTACCCTGGTTGTGATTTCAGACTGACAAGAACCCTAGAAACTCAGCTTGTGAGAAAAATGAAAATCCCAGAGAAATACTTTGTGGGTTGATAATGACTGAAGCAACAAAGTGACATCAAGTATTTTGAGTAAATGAAAGTGTTTGTCCCAGAATAATATCAATCAATGATGATTTACTTACTCAAGGCAAAACATATCAGATCTGACAAACCTTAAATTGGATATTACTATGTTTTGGAAAGTGTCAAGGACATATTACTGATTAAGTAAATGGTCAGAACAGATGATTTCATGTCTTCAAAGAAAAGTAGATGCAAAGCTGCAAAGTTTCTTGGTTTGTTCCTTTTTTTTTTTTTTTAATCACTTATTTCTAGACCTGTCATACGGAATCAGTAGAAAGAATTACTATGTGACTCTGGTCAGAAGGGGAAAAAAAAGGATGTTTTAACACAGAGCAATATTCCAGAGTAAATGCTATGGAAGCTAAGGAAGATGGTTCTATATGAGTGAACAAGAAAACTTGAGTTCTGAAAGCAGTCATTAACAGGGGGAAGTGTCAGATACAGAGGAGAACCTAGATTAAAAGAGAAAAAATAAATAGTTTGCTTATTCAACCCATTATCTTTCTTCCCAGCTCTCAAACTACGTTTTATTTTTTGTTATTCCAGTTATGCCATCTTACTGTGGTACGTATCACTTCAGAGAAAAAAAAAAGAAAAAAGAATAAGTAAAAATTTAATTTTATACATCAGGCAAACTGTGACTAGATTTCCAAGGTATTACTAAATATAAAGTGCAAATATTCTTTATAAATCTATCTGTATCTAAATAAATAGAAATAAATGAGAACTAAATTAATATAGTATTATTTCTTCCAATTTTTTTAAATTCAGATTTATTTGATTAAAAACACGGACACCATAGGTTGTGGGTTTGGCTAGACAAATAGAGCTTGGGATAGAGTTCATTTTCTTCCTAGTAGCTGGTATAGTCCTGTGTTTTATATATTGAGGATGAAAATAATGTTGATATTATCCTGATTTTATAGTTGTTTCTAAGTCATGCTTACCCCAACTCAGGGACTTTCCAGTTTCCCATGCTCCACCAGTGAGCAGGTACACAAGAACCCAGGAGGATCAGGACAGCCACCCCAAACTGATCAAAGGGATACCATACCATAGTATGGCATTTTCAGTACATAAACTGAGGGAGCTGACCAGAAGGGGACAGCCTAGGCATTGGTCAGTGGGTGGTGAACTGTAGAGTGCATAATTTTTTTTTTTTTTTTTTTTTTTTTTCCTCTGGGCTTATATTTGTCTCTCTTGGTTGTCAAACTTTTCATTACAAGTGCTAGTAGCAGCAGATTATTTTACTTCATTTGAATTGCTAAACTGTTCTTATCTCAACCCATGTGTTTTACCTTTTTACAATTATCCTCCCCATTACACCACGAGGGGTGGGGAGTGGGGAGTAAGTGATGTGTGGTACTTAGTTGCTGTCTGGAATTAAACCACAACACTGCAAAAAGTTCACCAGAAATTTTAAGAATGAGTACTTGGAAATGTTGAGTTCACCCAGCTTTTTAAATTTTATTTTACAGAATGAATTTTACTTCTCCAATTTGCTGATTTAGTGTACTTTTATGTAAGAATAAAAGCCAGAAAATAAATAATTGATATAAATATAGTCACATATTCTTAATACACTATTTCATTATAAATTGTCCTACATTAAACGCTTTTCTGCCACAACTCTAATCCTGATCTGCAGGAGAATGAATATTTAAGGTAATTTGCCAATAGTAGTAATCAAAAAATATCAAGTTATTGCACTACAATTGGTATACCACATTTACTCAATTACACTAATTCACAGGAAGAAAATGTTCTCCCATTTAATTTTTTGTATTAATTCAATTCTGATCATTAAGTAAGATGAAAACTTGATCAAATCCCTCACTTTTTTCCTTCCTTTATCATAAATTTTCTTCAACTGTAAAATCGTGAAAGCAAATGAAAAATCATGAAAGCAAATGAAAAATCATGAAAGCAACATTTCCCTTCTGATTTAGCCAGAACCTGTCAGGCTTTTGTAAACCCGCAGGTTCAAGCCACAAGCCGCCCAGGAGTTTTGCTTGTATTTAGACTCCAAGAGTTCACCCACAGAACTTTTGTAGAGCCTTTAGTTCTTTAATACCTTGAATTCACATGCAGAGACATGCTATATGTATTTCCCAAGAGACTTCTTTTAATTTAGTGGGAAAATAGATGTTTTGGAAAAGGTTCATAGGAGTAAAAAACAACCAAAGAGTAGATTCTATAAAAGTACCCAGCACACAGCAATCACAACTTAAGTAAAATACAATCCATTTGTTTTAAGTTACCCACAAGAGATTAAGGAAAAAGTAAAGGAAGAAAAGAGATTAAGAGGAGAACAAAGGAGTAAAGAAAGAGAGAAGAAAGAATAAGAAAATTGTATAGCTACTATCAGAGAGCACATAACATCAGGCCTCAGGAGAGAAGAGCCCCTGTGCTCCTGTATTTGTGTTCCCTGGCCACTGTGGCCACCCGTGTGTGACTCACTGACCACTCAGTGACCTCCAGGACAGAGTGAGAGGTAGTGCAGCCAGTCAGAGGCTCCAGGAGGGGTGGTGTGGGTGGGCTCCCAGAAGAGCCTTTTTTGATTGACAAGCCAGCCACACTGCTCTCAATTCAATCCATGTGTGGTCGAGGTGGCCATTAGGCTGTAGGGCCTTGTGACTCCTGATATTGAAGATCTGGACCCCTCCATGCAACACACACAAGTTGGTGGATTCAACCCAATTAAGCAATCCAGGATAATATGAATCCAGCCTCTCACAGTTTTTTATAGAAACAACAATATATACAAGTCAGTTGAGAATTTTATGGAAGCTATAAAGTATTGGTGAGCTTTCTATTCTCACTGATACTAGTACTATTCTTTGAATTGCTTATGCAGCACTAGAAGTGAAAAGTGGCTTTTGGCCAACTGAGAACTGTCATTTTAGTAGTTTTTCAGAGACTGCAAAGCTGAGATATGTCCACTGTTTTTCTCAAATTTCCCCTTTGGGACTTCAGTAGCCAAAGAAATCGAACAATATGAAGTGCAGCAAATTCTGTCCTAGGGAGGGAGGATATTATTTAATGTGCAACAGCATTGTATCCCTGACAACTGAAAATCTCTTCATTTAGTATCTCTTCTCATAGAGATGAAGTATTCTATAGCCTACATTTCTGTCTGATTAACTGTGTGTCTAGTCTTCTAGGACAATCCATGAGTCATTTAGAAAACCTGTTAAAGGAATATTTCAAGTGTCTGCCATTTTAATAGTGGCTATTGAGTACAAGTAGATTTTTAACATTGTTCTCCAGCTCTCATAGTTTACAATGTTATTGAAAATTCTCTGAATTATCTTAGTGAGAACAGAGTAAGATATAAAAATAGTTGTTTGAGCTTCAGAACAAGGAAATAAAAGGTATTCAGCTCCAAGAAAGAACATATCACTCATTTATTTTCTTAAAAATTAACTATCCTATCTAGATGACTCTGATGCTATATGTACACAAAAATTTTTTTAGTCTCTAAAACATTTTTTCTGTATCTTGAGTTCTAAAATAATTTTAAAACTTACATAAAAGCCATACATGAGATTTAATTGTTTTAATTTCTTCTTTTTTTTTTTTTTGTTATTTTTGTTTTTTTTCATAACTATGTGAAGTTCATCTACTTTTGCCTCCTAGAACTCATTTGATTTCTCCGCTTCCTCAGCTCCTCAGTTCCCATTACTATCCATAAGTTCTGAAGGAAAGAAAAGAACTCAGAAGAGGGTAGTCATCACCTCAGAAGATTACCTGGCGCAGATGTTAGGTTCCATGAACCTGAAGCATGTTGAAACAAAATCAGAACTGAAGGGGAAATCTTTCCATTGCAGAAAGAGTTCTTACAATTATTTGATTAGTCTTATGTAAAATATCCACAGCAAACCCTGTTTAATACTGTAAAACTTGTAAAATAAACCCTATAAAAATACCTGTAAAATTTGTAAATCTATAAATATAAATGAACCAGTAAATATAATTTTATATTCAAAATTAAAATACCTGTAAAATATCCTGTAAAAAGAACCTGCAAAATAAACTGTGTATTAATATCATAAAATATGATCTTGGTAGGTGAGTCATATAATTGATGTTTTTTTATGGCATATAGTGTTTGTAAAATGTTGAAATTTTGAGAAAGTGTACATAACCTAGGGTGGGTTTTTTTATGGATGTTGCTTTTTGAATAAATGATAAAGCCTTTAGGCTACAACAGTTAATATAGTAGTGATGCAAATGAAACTGTAAAGTTACCATTGGTACCATTGGTTCTCTGAACCCTCATCCTAACCTTAACATGGGGCTGAGGCTGAGGTCCCAAGCACTATTGGGTGGCCAAGATTTGAACGGTGTGGAGGCAACATTGTTGGTGAGAGATGCAAAGTGATAACATTTTGCTAGGCCATGGATAGCTATATTACAAATCAGAGTGACGAATCAGACAGCAAAGAACATAATTAGCTTTAGATATGTCTGCATCTTGCAACCCCCTCACTCTGTAAAGCCTTCCATTAGCTCCTTCCCATCCCCAAGGGTTCATCTGCCTGTCATCCAGGGCCTTAGCCCTGGCATGGAACAGTCTTCACCTTCAGTCAGATTTCTAAGGAGACTGTGAAGTTGTGAAAATGACTGGTAAAAAGATTTAGGAGGCTGAACTGTGCAGAATGAGAAAGGCTAAACTTCAGATAAAAGTATGAGTGTCCAGACAGGATTGTTAGTTTCTCCAGGGTTCAAGCAGAATACCAGCACAGGAGAGTATAAGACTTTATGGGGCAAAATCAGTCTGGAATGGGCTGGTCTCCTTCTCAATCTGACTAAAGCCTAGCCAGAAAAGACTGTGATCACTGGAGGTCATAGGAACACTTTTTCTAGTACCTTTTGTGTATTCCAAAATTAATAACCAAATTGTACACTTTAGCTGTCTCCATTCTGCTTGGAAAATCTCTTTGTGCCCAGTAGAGTCACTGAACAAAATATCCCTGGTGAGGCAAAACTTGGGTTTGTTGAAAGTAACCTTTTAGAGTGATATGTGACTAATGAATCACAGCATGTAATGATCCACTGCTGTGGCTCAATACCCTCTGACCACATTCTTTTAGATATCCCACACATGGTGGGTGCAATGTTTAATATCAAGGTTACTTATCTGAAGATAGTTGATGTTACACAGGCTTTCTGATTTAAGAGAGTGATAAAATATCCTGAAAATACATACAAGTGTGATATTTAGCAAAATACATCAATTGCAATATACAGTTCAATCACAATGCCAATGTGATTCCCAGTACCAGACTTGCTCACTATGAAGACAGTGAATGTTCCAAATCACCAGAAAATTTAAGTCAGGCAGAGAGCTTTGTGATGTGAATTCTAACAGTCTTTATTTTCACCTCTAGGACATAATCCAAATAAAAGGCTGATTCATGAAAGAAAACTCAAAGAAACAGTAAATTTCATGAGCTAATAAAGCTCTTCACAAAGAAGGAATCTATTGTTTTCATGACTTCCTGATAAAGCAAGATAATGTAGTGAAAAATCAGAATATAAAATCAGCTTTTGATTTTTGATAAACAGTTTGAGACCACTGTCTATTAATTCTCTGTTGAATTGGGATAAGTGATTCAATTTGAATTCTTAGGTATAGGGAATTTATAGCATTTTTAGATACTTTGCCTGTTCTATTTGGCCACTACTAAAAGATGTGGATGTCCCATAGATCATATTGTCATAGTCTCGTTCATATCTCTCCCACACATTGTACAGAATCTAAAATGGTACTAGAACCTGCCAACAAAATTCACCATGGGTTTCAGCAAGCATAAGACTCCAAAATGTAATTGTTTGGTGAGATCTCACCTGGACTTCTGCATCCAGGTCTGGGATCCTCAATATAAGAAAGATGTGAACCTGTTCGTGTGAGTACAGAGGAGGGTCATTAAGATGATCAGACTGCTGGACAACCTCTGCAGTGAAGACAGGTTGAGAGAGTTGGGGTTGTTCAGCCTGTAGAAAAGAAGGATCCAGGAAGACCTTATAGCACCTCTCAGTACAGATGCTGTACTGAGAGTACAGGTGCTACAAGAGAGCTTAGAGGGACTTTTGGCAAGGACATGCAGTGACAGGACCAAAGAAGGATGGCTTTAAAATGAAATACAGTAGGTCTAAACTGAATACTTGTAATAAAGTCTTTACTGAGATGGTGATGAGGCACTGAAACAGGTTGCCCAGAGTAGTTATGGATGCTCCATACTTGGAATAGTTCAAGTTCAGTTTGGATGGTGCAAACTGGTCTAGCAGAAAGTGTTTCTTCCCACAGGAGGTTGGAGTAGAACTAGATGATGTTTAAGAACCCTTCCCACTCAAACCATTACATGATTCTATGTTACTAAATAAAGATGTTCAGAGTCTGGTGAGGATCCAGGGAAGAGTCACGGAGACAATTTAAAGGTTTGGAAGCCTGCCATGTGAGGAAAGGCTGAGAGAACTCTTTCCTTTCTGCCTTGAGAAAAGAAGGCTTTAGATAACACCATGTCACAATCTTTCAGTATTTAAAGGATGGCTACAAAGAAGATAAAGACTCCCTTTTTCACAAGTAATCACATGGAGAAAATGAGGGGTAATGGGTACAAATTACTGCTTAGACACAAGAGGACAATTTTTCACAATGAGAGCAATTAGCCACTGGAATCATCTCTCCTGGGAAGTCATCATTTCCCAGTGTTACACACTCTACAGATTCAGTTGGACAGGGTGTTGGGCCATCTTTTCTAGTGCTTTTGCAATGAAATGTGGGACTAGATGATTTCTGAGGTCCCCTTCTGACCCAAACTGTCCTGTGTTTCTGAGATGCTGTGCCAATATTGGATACATTTGCTGGGAAACTTAGCAAATAAAGCCACATATTAATTACCTAGGAACACTAATGCGAATCTGTCTATCTATGAATTTTATATGTAGGAAATAATATACACATCTTACTCGGAATTGCTACAAATTGATATTCCAATTTCCAGAGCAAGTTTAAAAAACCAAACAAACCATCCAAAACCACTTAGCTCTTTTACATATTTCTATGATGCTCACAATAGTTAAGATTTTTCTGTAAATCCTTTACTGTGGTTCTAAAGGAAAACTTTCAGGAAAGTTAAGACCATTTGGCTCAAGTACGGCTGGTTTGTGTCCTTGTGATCAGAAATAAAGTGATCTTAGTTTCCTGTAATTCAGTGTTTTCTCTGAGGACATCAACATGTGTTGAACCATGACCATATTACTTGAATGACAGCATTCATAGAATGGCATAATTTTAGCTGTACAATTCTAGTGATTCCTCTCCATTTTCTAAAGTATTACTGTATTGTCAATGTCTTACAGCCTAATGCAAAATAAAATTATGTTTTATGTAGTGCTTTTCAGAAACAAAACATTACAAAGTATATTAAAGTATATTAAAAATAAGAATGTAATCCTGAGGTAATTTGGCAGTGAAGAATTATATATGGATAATCACTGATTTTCTTCACCTATGTCTCAAATATTAAAACTCAGTGTAGTTATTAGTCTGCAGGAGTAAAAGTGGCAGGATATAGTCCTTCATTATGATGATTTTTTTGGCTTACTTTTATGGTCATAATACTGAGAAGCTCTAAAATAGGCAGAATCCTCTTGTAGCAATCCGTGCAAAGGCAAGAACAGAAATGTTTCCAGTGATATTTCAAGTAGGAATAAGCATTAACTATTGGAACAGTAACATTCAAAGGATCAAAGATGAATTCTTGGTCAGACATTATTTAGCATGGTTTTAGTCTATATGATCTTGTATTTCATTTGGTGTAGTTAGTCTTGATTTTTGTCTCTGGTGTTTAAGAGGCTTGCATGCATTTCATTGTATTGAATTTGTTGTCTATTTATGTTCATGCAAGTTAAATTTGAGATCTGTGTGTGCAAATTTATTGACACATCTGCAATATCATATAAAGGTGAAAAGTTCATCAGGTACTTAGTGTCCTTGTGAAGTAACATCTAAAAATAAATAATTGCTTTTAAAAACTTCATAGAATCAAAGATTAACAAAATTACTGTAAGTTACTATATACATGGAAATGTAAAGTCATTCTGACTGCTTTAAATCAGTTTTAGACCCATTGAAATCTAGCACATGTACCAATGCTAGCTTCTCAGTGATGCAACTTCAATTTTGAACTTGTGAAAAGATAAAAAATTTGGTTTCAAAGACAAATTTAACTGTAGCCATTTTTGTATAGTTCCAATCCTTCATAATAGGTTCAAGACTAATAATTGTGTCACAGAGAACATACTCAAATATTTTTGAGCTGCAAGTATCAAAAATTATTTTATTAAAAACTGCATATCAGACACATTTCTGCAGTTTTCCCTACATTGAATTAATTGTTTAGTCAAAGGGAGGGAAAATAGTTATTTTCCTATTTTCTAAAATTTTCTCAGATTTTAGCCTGCCCTACATATCAATCTAACAAGATAATACAAAGCTAAGTAATCCAAAGTAGTGCTTACCTCTCAGATCACTATGTTATTAATCCTGTATATGATGTGTCAAAAAATTCCAGTCCCCCACATTCAGTTCTAGTCAAAACAGAGTGAGCTTGTCATGATTATTTTTCTCAGAATAATTTGTTATTCATATCCATAGGAACTCAATGAATGCTACTGTAATTCTCCCAGGAACTTGGCAGACTAAGTATACATAACTATGGTTAATTGCACCGTAAGCAGTTGATTGATGCCACTCTTCATTAATGTCTGATCTGAGACCATCTCATTCAGTTTGTTCTTAGAATTTTCTAACATTTGCTTTATTCCTTATCCTGACCCACTGCATATTGAGTTATTTGGGACAGCAAGTTTCATTCCATTACTTCAATTAATTCCCTCTGTATCTGAAAAGAAAGCGGTCTTAGTTTCTTTTTCTGCTACTTAATTTACATTTTATTCATCTTTCTTCCCCCCTCCCCCCCCAAATTTTAGACCTCTAAGACACATTGGTGTGTTCAAAACTACTGCAGTAATAAGGAAGAGATTCATGCTACAAAGAGGTCTAGTTTACTTGCAGCAGGGAAGATACATTATCAGTTATATTGTCTTGCTTCATGTTAATAAAATACTTATAATTCATGACTTCTACTTAAAAACTGCCTCTCAGTATAATGTTATCACTGTGAAATACAGCACTGTTATACACTTTCCCATAGTGTTTAAGTTGGCAATGGGGTGATATTTCTTTATTTTATTTTATTCTTCTCTAGTCTTAACTCAGTGATTCCTTAAACACTTTTAGTTCTGTAGTTGTTTGAATGCGTTCTGGTAAATCCACAATATATTCCTTGAGATAGTGTAAGAGTAGTAGCTGTTATTTTTAAATTTCAAATGTTGCATAGCCTTCAAGAACTTGTGTGTTTAGGGAAGAATTCAGAGAAGTATTGGAACATAGTCCCCTCTGATATATATTCTGTAAAGTCCTCTCTCAAACTTAATGTCCCTGCATGCCTAATTCAGATGTTTCACTCTCTTGAAAACCATTCTTTTCTGTGAGTTAGTAAAAGAGAATCAGTCAAATTAAAAATAAGAAGGTATAATTCCCCTATATCTTTACAATATTTATAATAGTGTCCTTAATGAGTAAAGGAAAATAATTGATAAATTTACATATTCTTTAAAATGGTTCCTGCCTAGTTATTGTCAAAGTGCTTACGTCATAAAGTCTCCTTGCCAGTTCGCCCTATGTTCCTTAGTAAATATCACAATACTGTTGGATGCAGAGCTGTAGAGACATTTTTGTTAAAAATGTTAAACTAGTTTAAAATCCCAATGATCATCAGAAGATCAATGGACATAAACCGGTCTTAGACAAAAAATTAAAAAATCACAGTGCTGTGCAGTTTTTAAAGCAAAGCATGTAACCTCCTTTTAAATCACTCAGTATCATTAAAATCAATTACTTTGCACTTTCATCAAACTGATATAACGGTTTGATGTACCAGAAGAATAATTTCCTCTCCATGTAGAATATACACTCCACTTCATCTTCTTCTTGCCAGTTGTCATTTCTTTGACAGTATTAGTTTTCATCCCATTCCTCTTTGCCAGTGGATTGATTATATTTATGCACTAGGCAACTGATTATTTCCTGCAGGTCTGAGAGTGATTATCAGCTATTCAAATTAACTCCTTGCTTGTGCTACCTTTCAAGTAAACCCTAGCTTTTCATCAGAATATCCATACTCACTGCAAATATCAGGCTATTGAAAGTGTAGATTAATACGCATAAGGTTTGCTTTGATCCTTTTTTGCATGATTTCACTGCTCAAAATTCTTATATAACTGCATTACTTGTAATCTTTCCTTAACTCTCCTTAGATTCTTCTAAAGGTGTCTTTAGCAGCACAGAGGAGCCTGGGTGACAAACACCAAGAATTGTCAGTTAGTAGGCAATGTATGTTTTTCAGTCTCGGCTCAAGCTAGTGACATATTTCAGAGGATTTTGTTTTCTTTGAAAATCAATTGAGTTGTACCAGGGGATTCTTTGGAGAGCTTTCAGTTTATTTCTATTATAGAACTCAATTATAACGTATTAGTGAAGGAGGTCAGCACAGACATTTAAACAAAAGAATATGATTTAATTAGAACAGATAAGAAATGAAAATGTGCATAATCTAAAAATTGTTCTTAGTTGTTATGATAGAAAAAATAAAATCTGCTTTCCTTATATTCCAGAAAAAAAATAAAATTGTGGATTGTCAGAGCACTTCCTTTCAAGTAATATGAATCAAATGTACTGTAATTTCCATGTTGATGTCAGTGAGATTTCTGTGAAATATATTGTTTTGCAATCTATGTGGCAATTTACAGCTATAAAGATGTATTTAGTTGGTCAAGTGTGAGGGAAAGAAACAGCCTGACAGGCCAAGGCATGTCAGCAAAACATTGGGAAAATGCTGGGAGAGCCCTTCTGGAAAATAAGGCCTAAAACAAGCCTCCAGATGTCCATTATCACTGCACCTTCCAGGATGCCTGGCTGCAGATTATGTGTACTCCCTAACTTGTTTGAAGTTTGTTTTTGTATCACCACCTGTTTTTCCCTATACCTCATGGTTGTAAAAATAATTAATTACACAGTCCCTTCCCCTCCTTTTAGTTAACAATGTATTCCTATGATTATTATGCTCCTTCTCGTGTTTATGATAACCCAGCCCCTTAATTATAATGAATTGCCTACTAACACTACATATTGTGAGATGTAGCTTTAATAAAGGCCTTTTGTTTTTACCCCAAAACTGAGGACGTGTATTTGGACCGTAACAGTTTCATTACTTAAATGAAACAGTGAAGTGTGGTGGGGTATTTTCTGTGTGTGTGAGAAAATTATATGCTACCACTATGTTATCTAGGAGATTAAATCTAGCAAGGATTTATAGTCAAAAAGGGAAATATAGACAAGTCTCAGATTAAGTTAAAATACCTTGGCAAACTAGTTTGACAATGTTCTTTCAAAAAATTCAGTTTATGAAAAGACTATTATAGATGTTGCAAAAAATTATTTAATCAGCAACAAACCCCATGTTTTTCTCAATCAAAAAGTGAATTGACTATGGTTTATTCTGAAACTTTCAATGAATATTTTCAATTTTCTATTTCTACAAAGTAAACAATTTCTTTTATATATTTAGGTATTTTGTTTAGTCTGTCATTTTGTCCCAATCCCTAATTTTTTTTTTTTTTTTTTTTTACTGCTTATAAAGCAGTAACAGGATTAGCCTGGTTTGGCTGTTTTTGGTGTTCTTTCCCTATGCCGTCTAATTACATCTTATTGTCAGACTTTTATTTCATGCCAATTTAAAGAAAAAAAGTCTAAAAGAACAAATAATTTTCAGTGTAAAATGTATTTCTGTGCAAGATAAGGAGTCACCTCTGCCTCAGAGAATGGCAGCTGTGCCCTTCACTTGGTGGTCTTCAAGAAATGAATAGGTATATTATATAAACTAATCATCATCATCATGGCTGGGCTTCACGAACGAAGATTTGGGAAGGGCTCTACCCACACTTGCTACAAGCGCGCTGATGGCTACAAAGGCCAATGTGAGACAGGCAAGTCTGGTTGCAAAAGGCACAGTGGAAAGTCTTCATAGGCAGGGTTGGCGAGGCATGTTTTTTTCTGCATTGTCTTTTTTCTTCGAGACTGATCCTGCGTGCACTCTCAAAGGAAGCCTCCATGGTGTGCCTCCATGCCTCCCGATTGGAGGCCAGAGCGGACCACTGATGGTGGTCAATATGGCCAACGCTGAGCTGTTGTTTGAGGGAGTCCTTGTATCTCTTCTTCGGGGCTCCTCTCTTGCGGCAGCCGGGGGCAAGCTCACCATAGAGCACAATCTTAGGGAGGCGGTGATCCTCCATCCTGGAGATGTGCCCTGCCCAGCACAGCTGCATTCTCAGCAGCATGGCCTCAAACCTGCCTGCTCAAGAACAGACACATTAGTCACATAGTCTGTCCAGTGGATGTGTATATAAACTAAATCATAAAAATTAAATAAATCTCACATTATTGAAGCTGCATGATAAATCTAGAAGCCAAAATGGCAGCCACAAATTAATACAGGATTAAATCAAATAACTCGCCAATACAGCCTGTGGAGACTTTCCACTGTGCCTTCTGCAACCGGACTTGCCTATCGCGCATTGGCCTTTTTAGCCACCAGCGCGCTTGCAGCAAACGTTGGCAAAGCCCAGCCATGAAATCAAATAAAAAAAATCTTCAGTATGACTTTAACAGACTGTCCCGTAACTGAGTGATCTTGTCACAATCCACATCTTTCCAAGGAGACATTTAGAGTTGCAGGTGTTTGAGGTTTCCCCAGGGAATTGTACTTGGTAATTTGGTTTTCTATCAACAACACTGGGTTGTCAAAGGGCATACACTTCTGTGCCTTATTATTCTGCTAACTTGCATGGCTTTCAGCAAAAAACAATGATAATAGGCTGGAAACAAGAAAGTGACTTTGGCCATTAGCTTCTCAGAAACAGAAAGCTGTCAAAAGGCTTTACATCCTGCAGAGAAAGATGATTTCAGTGAAGCAAACCGTGGTAATCCCCACTTTACCAGAATATATTAAGACCATGTGGTTATTTTATTTTATGTGGCAGCAGAAGTTAGATGTGATGGCCTAAAGATGCAGACTCAGGCTTTGTCAGGCAAAAAGGAAAGCAAAAGGAAAAAAGCACTTTATTAACTACAAGCTTATCTTTTATACTGTTTTTCTACTGTCCATATGAATCTATGCTACATCTCATTGGCTATGTGTTCTTGTCCACAAGTCTTAGACCATCTTCTGATAGGTGGTTACCATCTCTCTTAATCCTGATCAGTCTCAAAACACACTTTTGTTTTCCACGGTTGTTTTTCTCTTTCTTCTGGTTTCTCAGGCCTGGCCCAAGGACACAAGGGGTGTTTTCTGCTGCTTTCCCAGGCCTACAGCAACATCCTCTCAAGGCTGAAGCTGTCCACAGCCCAGTAATCTTCTACAGTAAGGAGAATCACATCCTGTTTCTTGTTTTACTTTTTATAGCTGTGAGGAGAATATGCAACAAAAAAATTTACCAGTTCAATTCTGAGTAACATATTTTACACATATTTATGGCTGACATGAGCTATCTATAACAGTGAACAGTAACAATTATTAATCATTATAAATTTAGATTAAACGATTTATATGTGTTATTTATATGTGTTATTACTTTCTTAGTTATGCTACCAGGTATTCTGGATGAGTGGCATGGTTTGTTTTGGTTGGTTTTTTTCTATTCAATAACATTGTGAGAAGCTCTCTAGAGCTGATTTCACTGCTTGTTTTTTGTTGATCAGTGTTTGGTTCACAATTTGATTTATCAGAATGCATATTCTAAGGCACGCCTATCCTCTTCTTCTATGACATTTTTCTCTCATATATCAATTGTGTGTTTGGGGTCATATTTTTGTTTGGTTGAGGATTTTTGGGGTGTGAGTGGTGGTGGTATTGATTTTTTCACAATAAAAATAAGTTTTGAATTAACTTAATTTTTTAATAAAAGAATTATTTTAAATGGAAATGGTCCAACAAACCCTCAAAAAATCAAGGATTTCTTTGCTGCTTGTGAGTGATACAAATGAGACAACTAGCTGTGCTATCACATTTGACTGAGTTTCTCAATGAGAAAACAGTAAAGTAAGAGATGGTTTCACAGATAGGCTGTTTACTGAGATATTTTAAATGTTTATCAGTAAACAGTGTAAAAAATTTCCATAGCTCAACTTTAGTTTTTGTTGTTAATGAGTGAAAAACTAATTAAAGGCGCTCTAGTAACTCCAAAGAAGCAATGTTCAACTCCTTTGGGCTTTAAAGCAATTTCTTTTTTAATGAATTATCTTTGTAAATGTCTTATGAACTGGCTTTCATTAAAAGTATGGACCAGCCTGATCAACACAACAAATTCCAATTTTTAGATCAATTACCACTTTGTGAACAGAAACCAAACAGCAAGAAAAGTATCAGAGTGACTACTATACCCATATATCACTTCATAACATGGTACCCTTATTCAAATAAATTAGTTAATGTGTTCCAAAAGAATTATTCAGCTCAGAATAAAATTATCTATATTTTAAATGTAAGCAAATAAAGAAAGAGTGGTAATACTTCTTCTGATTTCATATCATGGTAAAAGAGTCCTTTCCATGATTATCACAGCTTCATTACTTGAATTGTAATTATATGCATAATGAATGGAAATTCATGTCTACTAGAGCTGTGAGGTGAAGCAATCTGCCCCACTTCTTTAAAGAAAATATCTCAAGTATACTAGTGAAGGTTTTTAATCTCTGAAGTTAGATGTTTGTGAAACAGACATTAGAAGAATAAATATTTATAAATAAAAGGAAATAAGCTCTTCAGGGTAAGGCAGAATACAAAAAAATCTTGTAAATGAATTTTCTCCTGATACTGTGACCAATTTTCCCTTCTTACTGGTGTTGCTGACAATCCACAGATTCTGACTGGCAACAATTTCCATTCAGTCTCTTTAGTATACCTTCAAAAAACATTTTTTTCTTACTCTGCTGGGGCTTATAAATCCTGCTCCCTTCTAATTCTTCCTTCTTTCTGGTCTCCTGCTCTTTTCTAGCCCTATAACCTTTTTTTTTTTTTTTTTTTTTATTTTCACTGCTTACTTTATTCTCTCTCCTCTTTCTCCACTCAGCTCAAGAGTTTTCCCCAGTGGTTTGCTCATTTGCTACAGGGAGAACAATCCTTCCTGTAAGGCTTAATGAGAGCCACATGTAGCAGCCAACACGTAGCAATCAGGAAGAATTCTTCTCTGTTCACATCATTTTACCAAATGGGAAACACAACATGCATGCATGAAACTGTGTGAAAATTAAAAAATTCTGTAATTTATTACAAAAAATCTGTCAGCTCAAGTTCTTTCAATTTGTCAGAAACTAGCTTCTGATACATAGAGATAACATTCCTGGTAAGAGTGTCTTCAGTTAGGTAGTAGAGGCATGACATTGTATAATACAGAGTAGTGGTACAGAATATTCAATTTTACATGTTAGAAATATCAGGTTTTTCTTTCTATGTATATTTGTATGTATGTCAATTTAGTCAGCTAATCTGATCTCAATAATAGTTATAAAATAAAAGGGAAACAAAATAATAAATGAAAGAAAACAATGTCTTTTCCTCTATAGAATAATCTCTGTTTAATGACTTCCTTAACATGTTTCAGAACCAAAACCAACAGTTGTTGGAGAGATAATACAAGGCAATGAAAGAAGACTTAGACTTCCAGGGTGATTGACAAATAAGACAAAGGTGTTTGTAACTCATTTGGGAAAAAGAAAATATTATAACACAGGATCTTGATGAGTTTTATCAGACCATTTAGAGCCCTAATTCAATCTGTGGGTGGCAGGAAGGTGTTACCAGAAGAGGACATCATTGTCATCATCACCCACAGAATTTCACCTGGTGGGGATTTCTTTTTCATTTGAGCTGACTGGGAGGCTAAGTTTGCCATCAACAGGAGTTATGCTAAAATTTGGAGCTATACTACGATAGTGCCAATTAGCTCTGTGCATGAGGCAGCAGCACTGGGGCATTCAAAGAAAATTTAACATTGCAGTCCACCCTCCCTTCTTCCTGGCAAAGCTTTAGCTGAACATAACACTGGATCCTTGATACAGGTTCACAGCTCTGCAGTCCAGTTCTATCCATTTCTCAGTCACCCCTATGGGAAGACAGGTAGAGTACACACACAATTTCCTCATTCTTCTTTCTCCTTTCTGTGAAAGAAGACAAAATAGGTATTTACTGGCCTTGCTCCCTTCCAATAAATAGTAGAGTTCAATAATTACATTTACAAAAGTAAAAGATAATAATTTTTTTTAAAAAAGCCCTCATTCTCTGCTCTAGCAGCTGTCCATTATTCCTATCCTTCTTAGTTGCAAAAAAAACCCAACAACAACAACAACAACAAAAAACCCCAAACAACCAAACCAAACCAAAACAGAAAAAAAAGAAAATTTAAGCAGAATATAATTGATCATAATTTGAAGTTCACCGTACAGAATAAAGCAAAGGTAGTATTCTGAATTTTTGTTCCTAGTGTACATAACAGCTCTTCCTTTAGTATAATCTCATTTTTTTAGCTTCCAACTGCTAGAAACCTTGCTGCAATTTCCATTGATGTTCCCTTTGAGTAACAAAAGTCAGTAATTTAGCCAGCAGTGACAGGCTGATTAGTTTTGTTGCGCAATGATCAATCAAAGCGCTGTCTTGATCTCACTGGCCTGCAGACACTGCTTTAGAAAGACCAGCCTTAGGGAAAATATTTTGCTTTTCCTTTTCATTCTTTTCTAAATAAATTCAGCAGCTTAGAAAAATTGCAAGCCATTTCCTTAACTCTATGTTTAATATCATGTGAAAATATTGATTAAGCAGCACACAAGAGAAGCAGAAATACAGACAAACAGAAATAAAACAAGGTTTCAAACTAAAAAGCATTATGTACTCCAAAGGTGAACCGAACATGAGAAAGACAGAAGGAAGCTGAGCAGGAAGACATGAATTTGAGAATAAGCACAAAATGGAAGACAAGAAGAATCATTAAAAGTAAAATAAATATTTGAAAGAAAATTGGCTAATAAAAATACAGTATTATGTAATTTCCTTTTCTTAAAGAGTGTTCTTCATAGAGAAACCCTGGTACAAATGCAATATGGACACAAAGAATAATATATCATAATAGACAAATGTCTCCTTTCAATAATAAAAACTTGATTAAAGAACTGATGATCTGACAGGCAGGAGAAGAATAGCTACGATACACAAGTACATTCACGTCAAAACACCAATCAAAGATCCAACAAAACTTGGTTCAAAATTGAGTTAGCTGGTGAGTTCAGAGGGCTAGGTAATGATTAAAAATACAAACAAAGAAACTCCTCTAAACTACACAAATAAAAAGCATTAAAATAAATAGATGCCATGTTGTGAGTATGTCCAATAAATAGTATGTGAGACTATAAACTGTGACAACTGGTTTTTTGTGGGGTGCTGCAGGTTAGGTGTAACATAGGCTTGTTAATACTGTGAGAGGTATGGATATCTATATCTCTCAATCTACATATATATGTATATATAAGAGACCAAACACAAAACTTCAAACATTCATGTAATTGAACTTGACAAACCTCAGAAGGCAAGAAGGCTGCAACTACTAGTTTTACTGTTTGGAATTGAATTTCTGTAGCCTAACATTAATATTGTCAACACAGAATGGCATAGAAATTATGAATCTACAAACATACACTACAAATTTAAGAGAGGAAATCTTATTGTTAGTGTCTCCCTATTAGAAAAAGAAACAAGCAAGCAAACAAACAAGCCAACAAACAAAGCCATAATTAGTATTTTTCACTTTATTATACTCCTTGCGTGCTTCCATCAGTGCTGCCTCTGTACGATCCTAAACATCCACTGGACAGACTACGTGACTAATGTGTCTGTTCTTGAACAGGCAGAGGTCACCAGCATTGAGGCCATGCCGCTGAGAACGCTGCTGCTCTGGACAGGGCACGTCTCCAGGATGGAGGATCACCGCCTCCCTAAGATTGTGCTCTATGGTGAGCTTGCCACCGGCTGCCGCAAGAGAGGAGCCCCAAAGAGGACATACAAGGACTCCCTCAAACAACAGCTCAGCCTTGGCCATATTGACCACCATCAATGGTCCACTCTGGCCTCCAATCGGGAGGCATGGAGGCACACCATCTGTAACGCTGCTGCTTCCTTTGAGAGCGCACGCAGGATCAGTCTTGAAATAAAAAGACAACGCAGAAAGAACCGTGCCTCGTCAATACCACCCAAGGACACTTTCCACTGGGCCTTTTGTGACTGGACTTGCCTGTCTTGCATTGGCCTTTTTAGACACCAGTGCGCTTGTAGCAAGCATGGGTAGAGCCCTTCCCAAATCTTCATTTGCGAAGCCCAGCCATGATGATAGAAAATTAAAGTGTTTTTTTCCAATCATTGTAGAATGTTAGAGGGGAAGAGAAAAGACCTGAAAAGAAAAAGGAAAAAAAAAAAAAAAAAAAAAGAGAAAAGAAGAACTGGAAACTGTATTGGCTTTGAATGAACATGATGTTTTAGGTTTTCAAATATCACAAAATAAAAATGAAACTAGATAAATTACAGGAAAGAAAATTAAGCTAACAACTTTGTCCTAGTTTGGTTTTATTATTATAATTTCAATTCCAATATATCTTAAAAAAGTTAAAGCCTGAAATTATACATATCAAATATCCCTTTGTTTGCAGTGGCATATCTGCTCAATGTATATATGGCTACAGACTTCATTGTGGCCAAAATAGTTGTGAAGGACCAGATTCAGATATTAATTGCGTTGACTCAAGCAACCTCTGTGTGTGTGTCAGGTGAGTGGCCATGGTCAGGCCTGCAGCCTCATGGCAGCATTGGAAGGCACATGGTCTGCAGCTGACATGGGGGAGTGCACATGGCATGATTGGGAGCCATGTGGCTGAGTTGTCAATGAAAAAGGCCCACCTGGTGGCTGTCTTGTAGCCTACCCACGTCACACTCCCTGGAGCCCCTGACTGGTTGACTCACCTCTCACTCTAGCTAGGAGGGCAGTAGTGGCAAGTAAACCAGATGTCTCGCTTGGGAGGAGTGGCCACAGTTGCCGGGGTACAAAAATAGAGGTGCACAGGTGCTCATCTGGTCCTGCCTTCTCTCCTGGAGCCTGCCATCCTCTGATCTCTGGTGGTAGCTATACAAGTCTCCGTTCTAGCCTCTTTCTCTCTCCTTCTTTCTTCCCTTAACCTCTTCCTTTACTCCTTTCTTAATCTCTTGTGGATAACTTAAAACCAGTGGGTGGTATTGCACTAGGTTGTATGGGGTAGGTGTTTGCTGGGTGCTTTGTGGATGCTTCTCCTTGGTTGTTTGTTACTCCTGTAAAACCCTTTTGCCAAAATAGTTATTTTATCACTAAATTAAAAGAAGTCTCTTGAGAAAAACTGCATAACATTTTCTCCTTACATGATCCAAGATATCAAAGAACTTAAAGGCTTTGTAAGAGTTTATGTGTGCAAATCTCTTGGAGTCTTAAATGTAAGTAAACCACCTAAGCAAACTTGTGGCTCAGACGTGGCACTTTACAATAATTTCTATTATTTGGACTGGGCTGTATAGGCAAATAAATAAGCTCCAAGCATTACCCCCACACTCAAATTTTGTTAAGAAATAGCTTAAAGAATGCATTATCTAGGATGGAAAACATGAATATATGTTTAACTTTGCAATTCTAAGACAACATCAATGAGCAGTTTGCCACCTACTGATCTTTAAATTGGAACAATAATGAGAGAATATCTATAACATCAGATATTATCAAATTTCTTTACATTCAAAGAGACTGAATAGGCCAAGAAAAGAATGAAATTTAGATCCTAAAAGTACACTTGAGCTTTGCAGTTGTTAACTTAAAATCATTTTTCACCCTATTGAAATCCTGCTTTGAGTGCCCAGGCATCCTGCTGAGTGTGCAGGCAGTATCTTGGTTCCTCTAAATGGGAACCATAGAAGAGAATGTGCCTAGGAAAACAGTGGGGATTGACAGTACTACTGTGGGGAGGCTGGACATTATCCTCTGTTTGGGATTTACAGTCAGAACCTCTCTTAGATTTCACTGTGTGAACCAGTTCAATTTTTTCTTGTAAGTACAGCAGTTAGTGCACTTTACTAAAGTGGTGTACTTTAAAAAGGTAAAGACAGAGAACTCAAACTGAAATACAATGAGAGAAAATGATACACTGGAAGCAACTGAAAGTTTATATCATTACATGCAACATCAGAAACAAGAGCAGTTAATATGCTGCTCCTGGATGTGAAGAGGAATCTGATAAATACTTGGATAGCATATTCAGGTTACTGTATAGATATACAATAATTGGCAATGCTGTGCCACATACATCAGAAAATGTAGTTTCAGGAGCTATGTTTGCTAAGAAACAAAAGTCTATGAAAGTGAATAGTTAAAGCACAGTTTGCCTGAGTAATGCTTGGATTATAGGCATCTATGATTACTATTGTGATGTTTTTGAATAAAAATAAAACTGACAAGGGAAGACTATCTTTAATATTAGAAATAAATAAAAAAATAAAGGATTTTTTTATGTTAAGCAATTATTTTGAAATCCTAGCATTACTAGAACAGTCTAGAACAAATACTGTATGGCTTTGTGCAGTCTTTAAAACTACATAGTACACTGGATATATAGTTTTACATAAATACACTTTTTTACAATATAATTGGATACTTAGACTTGGCTGGAGGACATAATTGATTTTGCACTTACTTTTTTATTATTATATTCTTTTTTTTAGTCCTTTAGTCTAGTTTGGGATAGGGAATATTCTTCACAGGAGCTAGTATGGGGCTATATTTTGTCCTGAAAACAATGTTGATAGCACAGAGTTGTTTTAGTTATTGCTAAGCAGTGCTTATACAGAATCAAGGCCTTTTCTGCATGTCAGACCACCCCACCACCAAGTAGTCTGGAGGTTCCTGGGAAGAGGACACAGCCAGGGCAGCTGACCCCAACTGACCAAAGGGATAGCCCACACCGTATGGCGTCGTGCTCAGCATATAAAGCTGGGGAAAGCAAAACGAAGTGGGGGACATTTGGAGTAATTACATTTGTCTTCCAAAGTAATTTACTCCTGGTGGAGTCCTGCTTTCCTGGAGGTGTCTGAACACATGCCTGCCCATGGAAAGTGGTGAATTAATTCCTCGTTTTGCTTCGCTTGCATATGTAGCTTTTACTTTACTTGTTAAACTGTCTTATCTCAGCCTATGAGATGATTTTTATCCTTCTGATTCTGTCCCCCATCCTACTGTGGTGAAGAGTGAATGAACAGCTATGTGGGGTTTAGTTGCTGGCTGGGGTTAAACCCATCACTGCTGTTTTTGTGCTACTGTATTGGACAGGTTGGAACTCCAGTGTGAACCTGACCTGAAGGACTGTGGTTGTAGGTAAGGCATTGTGGCCCATGGAGAAGGCCACACTGGAACAGATGCACCTCACAGCTTCTGTGGTTGCGGATAATTTTATACTCCAAATTATTTACTCCTGAGGAGACTGTGGTTCTTAGATACTGCCCCTCACTGGGCACCAAAAAGGACTGTTGTGGTTTAACCCCAGCCAGGAGCTAAGCACCACACAGCTCTAGACTGTCTAATTAGCTAGTTTCCTCTTCCAGCTAAAAAGTGATGGACAACAGCCAGTCAGTGGTGCCTTTTCTATGGTTTAGTCTGATCTGGCTGTCAAAGACTGCTATATTGGACTGGATTTTTTTATATGACTTCTAAAAAATGAGCTTTTAATCTGACTTCTGAAGCTTCACTACTGTGTAGTTTGAAAGTCACAGATCTAACAGGCAACAGTTAGAATTGACTGACCCAGACAAGAATCAAGATATCTAAACTTCAAATCTATCTTTTAGAGGAACTTCAGAGATTAGGTAATTCTTGTAAAGAGGTTAATAAGAGTCACTCTTTTATATTTTAAACCCTATAATCCACTTAAATAATTGTTTAGGCTGGAAGAAACTGGTCCTTGGGCACTCTCATCCTTATTTAAAGAAACCTAAATTTAGATAGCAACATTTGAACTACAATATGGTGAGGATCCATATAATCATGAATAACAGAACCTGGCCCAGAATATAGGGACATTCATCTTGGTGTCCAGAAACCCTTTTGCAATTACATTATCCCAAGCTTGCGGTACTGAAAGTGTTTTATGTGCATTTGCTAGTACATCCTATTTCATGGTTCATGTTGTTTGGGTTTTTTTTCCTTCAGATTAAGTATAGATGTCCTGAATAAAAATTTAAAAATTTAACTAGCTGTGACTAAGTTGTCTGCTCTTTGTTCCTCTCCTTCTCCACCATTGTCCCTGTATCACAATTTCCACCAGAGGAAAAAAAAAAAAAAAAAAAAAAAAAAAACAAATTTAAATTCAAAATTTTACCC
>VXBX01003226.1:390382-412257 GCA_013400415.1 Scytalopus superciliaris | reverse complement strand
GCCTGAAAAGTACTTTTAATTTGTAAATAAGACTCCAAATGAAATCTGTCATAGTTAGAAACTATTATAGATCTTCAAATACTGAAAACCCCATACAAGTAACAGTTTCCAATGCCTTCAAATATTTTGTTCTATCAGATATTTTGTCCTCATTTTGTTATGTTTATATGCAACACACAAATAATTTTAGTTTCTTTTAATTTTCAAAGAACTCAATATAGAAACTATTGTAATGATTTTTCCCTTTTAATTTTCTTTGTACTANGGAAACACACCAGAAACAGAATTTAACTGTAGGCAGATTTTCTTAGGAGATTAAATTCTGCCTATGTATATTGTCTTTAAGGCCCCTTCCAACACAAACCACTCTATAATCCTATGATTATAAGAACCCCCCACCCCCATAACATTAATTAAAAACAATGACCAAAAAACAACAAAAAAAACCCTGACAAACAAACAAAAATCCAAACCAAAATAAACCCCCACAACCAAAAACCACCAAAACCAAAGCAAAACAAACAAACAAACAAAAAAAAACTTACAAGAAATGCACCATGAAACTTACTATCCCCATCAGTTTACAGCCTCCTTTGCCTGAGCTACTGATCATGGGCAATCTGGTCTAGTGAATGGTGTCCCTGCAGTGAGGGTTGGAACTACAGGATCTTTAAGGATCTAAAGCAAAGCCATTCTATGAATAGCATATGGTATTGAATATTCCTTTTGTCATTTGGGTCAGTTGTCACAGGGATATCCCCTCCAAACTTCTTGCCTGCCCTCAGCCTAAGGGTTTTTGAGGAAGGCAGCAGTTTGGAGAAAAAGCCTTGATGCTGTGCAACCAATGCTCAGCAACAGACAAAATATTGGTGCGTTGCCAACACCAGTTTAGGCAGGAATAAAATACACAGCACTGATACTGGCTGCTGCAAAGAAAGTTAACCACATCTCATCCAAATCCAGTACAATTCACCCCAAAGAAATGCTTATATTTCTGGCAGGTAACTTGAAAGAAGTCCATTGACTGTCTTGATCATGTAGAACTCAAAGTTTTTCCTACAGTCATCAATAATTGTTATTATTATATATGCTATGGGGTCACAATCTAACATTTAAATAGGAAAACAATCTAAAATATTCACATATTTGGGTTCCAGGTCTACCAACCTTGCATTTAAAGACCTGTCACATCCTGTCATCTCAGCATCCACGATGACCTTTTGTTTCACTTTTTAGGTGGTTATAATAATCTGCTCCAAGAATTTATTTTTTTTTTCAGATCATCGCAAACTACTGGTACTGTGTTCACAGGTGTTACTGTGCTAGTTTTTTGTTGGACAACAGACATCTCTCAATTTATTTGTATTCATCAGCTACCTCTCACATTGTCAAATGTTTATTGAAACTCTAAAATATGTAGACTTCTAAAATATTTAAAATTAACTTCTAACAGGGAAATAAACTCAGCATTAGCCCATTGCTATACAAAATTAATAAACATAAATTTCAGCACTTAATTCCCTACTAGTGAAATCACACTGAGAAGTTTTCCAGTAGCTTCCTTTCCTTTACAACACCATTAATCACAGACCCGACTGTTGGAAGACTAATAATAGAAGCTTCCAATACAGCTGAAGACACGATGAGGCATGGACATTAGGAGACAGTGGCAAGTATCAGCTTCTTTAGAATCCCTAAGGGGCTTTTACAAGCAATTTCAAATGATCAGCCACATTCATAAGACTTTTTTGCACTCCATAGCTACAATTTCCCCTATTTAAATACAGAATCTGAATTGCAAATGAAGCTCTAAACCAAAAAGTTAAAATTCTCATGTTCTGTATTGTAGACATCTATATCTGAGATAGTTGTCTATACTGCTCTTGTAGTAGGATTAGCAAACCTAAAGGGGCTGTCTTAAGTAGACCACATGAAAAACTTTCTAAAACTGTCCTTTCAACAGCAATGATAGTAAAATAAGTCAAGAGTTGCAGATATTTAAATCTTTATCTGTGCTGTAAGGTGAGAGGAACTGTTCCTATCAATCAAGTCTCTTTTCATATTTTTAGTGTTTTGATACACCATTTTTCATAGCAATACAGTGTCAAAACTCATAAAAGCATAGGTTTATTTAGAGCCAGTTTATGAAAGTTTTATTTGCAATAAGTACCTTTTAAATCCACAAATAGCTCTCTTATTTTGTTGTTAATTCTTGTAGACAATACTTCTAGAGCTACTAATTAGCATAAATAAGGGTGGGAGGCAAAATTGACATATATTATTTTAAAGATTACTTAAACATACTTAGTGCTATATAATGAAAGATATACTTCTTTGAAACAAAAAAAACATTAACATTTGCATATTATGAACATACCAAAATGTATTTAGTTCATGTAATTGTATACATGGCATGCATCATTCAAGTACCTAGAGGTGTTCACTCTAAGGTACGTCCTTATAAAGTAACAAATAAATAAATCTTGGGCCTTTAATAATATATACAATCTGTGTTCTGAATTTGCCTCAGATATAGGAATTTTAGCCCTGCATAGTCTAAGTTAAACTGTTGGCTGAAAAAATTGCATTAAGCTGAAATCAATTTAGGTGCTTTCAGTGCCAAGGTGGCTGTTAAGTTCTAGGTAGTTCTAGAATTCATCTCAGTTCAGCCTATGCTCTGTACATTGAGGCAATTCTGAGTTCAATTCAAAGGGACAGCAGTGCTTTATGGAAAGCAGCGTGTTCTTGTTTTGCTTCATGAAGCTTAAGGAGATTTAAGTCCATAGCTGCCATTTCCCAGCAAGCTGTTTTAACCAATGGACTATCAAACTCTCCAGAATAGTGTCACTAAATCTGCCACTGAACTACCCACAGGAATGAATCCAGGTTTTAATGAGACAAAAAAAGAGAGAAATGAGCAACATGGAACCTTGCTGTGTAACTCATTTGTTAAGGGCATTCCCTCAGTGTGGGTATTCCTGTCATTTAGAACCTATTTGTCAGACTACTTGTGTGTGTTGCATTTAGTATTATTTGATAAAATGCCTTAATGGGGGAAAAAAACAAAGTGTAGATTACTTCCCTTCCACACTACTTTTTTAAGGGGTTCACAAGAATACATTTTCTAAATCATTTGGAGGCTGAGGATACTATTAAGAGAAAAATATATCATATCCAATTTAATTAATGTCTTCTTAGATCTCATTGACTCCAGTAACATACTTTNTCCCTTTTAATTTTCTTTGTACTATCTGGAAAGTGAACAGTTATATTCATTAGAAGTGACAACAAAGACTGATAAAAATGAAGGCTCACTGGAAGTGTATGTTGCTTTGTGGCTATCATACTATCTTCCATTAAGAACAGTTAATTGTTTCTAATAGTAGATTTACTGTCTACTAGACTTTTGTCTTTCAGTGAAGTGAGATCTGAAATTGTGTGAACATTTAAAGGAGACACATTGTTACTGAAAGCCAAGGAAAGTATCTATTTCAAATTCTACAGGTACAAGAAAGAAACAATATCATGTTCAGAATCGGTATGTTTCAGCTATAGACAAGTTACCTGAATTTTAAAGGAATCATAAGTAAAATATTGCTAGAATAAAAAGGAATTATTACATAAAGGAAACATATCTTGCATAGTTCTCTATTGAGAAAGCAGAGCTGCTTTGCAGTGCACTGCTGGTTCATAGGTTGCCACATGTTTTAATACCACTCCTGACCCTCACTACAGCTCTAGAAATTGCATTACAAGATGTCTCCATTTTTGAGCTAGTGTTTAGGGAGCATTCATTTTCAGTTTTCTTAGTGGTTTCTTAATAAATGACCTCAAACCTAATACTAGTTTTCAGCACTTCAGAATCCCAACATAAAAAAAAAAAAAAAAAAAAAAAAAAAAAAAAAAAAAAAAAAAAAAAAAAAAAAAAAAAAAAAAAAAAAAAAAAAAAAAAAAAAAAAAAAAAAAAAAAAAAAAAAAACAAACCAAAAAAAAACATACCAAAGCAAATCCCAAACCCAAGTCAAAACAGCACAACCCTCCCCCAATATGGAAGTTTGTAGAAATATTCCCCTGTAGCTACATGATGTATACCTCCAATATTTTTTTAAACTTAATGTATTTTACTTTATGGCTCCAAATAGAAGACAATACAATGTTACATCACAAAAGTAACAATTTCAGTCCTCATGGTTCCAAGCATGTTTTGAAACTAGCATTTAACCAGTGTTAAAATAGTACTGACATTAAATGCCTTTTCTTGGATTTTTCTCTGGACTGCATTACCATTGTTTTAATGTCCATTGTGTCATTATCGTCTTGTCTCCCTCTTTTGGTATTTTTATCCCTTCTCTTTATTTCTCACACATATATGCTCTGATGACAACATTATTCACCTGAGTTTCTTCACTTACACTATTTATATTCTGGCACAGTGTCATGTGTGCATTTATTCTGGAGTGGTAATATATATGGAAAATTCATATTTTTATTCATGTATAATTCCTCTTTTCATTATGCAGTCTCATAAAGAAAACTAGTTGTTTTATAACCATCTCACAAAATGGTACTGGTAATTTGATGCCAATTCAAAAAGGTAGGTGCAATCTAATACAGTAGTTTATAAGGTGGTCCAAGAGGGCTACATTCTCAAAACAAATTAATTAAATATTTAAAATCATGATTAACACAGAAGAATATACATTCATGATACATATTTATCACTAACCATATTATTTTTACAGAGTTTCTAGCAAAGTTGAGAGATTCTCACATTTAATCTAATGACATGGTGTCCTGATTAGACTTTAAATTATACTAACATAATTAGATTTTTTTTTCATCTAAATCAGAGGACAAATTTAACTGCAATGAAAATTATTCATATAGTTTAGTTAAAAAACAAAACAAAACAAAACCCAAAACAAAACAAAAAAACAAAAAACAAACCAACCAAACAAAACAACCCCAAACCAACCAACAAATCAAACAAAAGTGCTCTAGTTAAACCCTTAATTGTTAAATTCCCCCACCTCCATCCCCCAAATGTTATGGCCTTGGTGTTCTGCTTTCAGCTGAGATAATTTTCTTCCTAGTACTGGTACAGTGATGTGGTTTTAAATTAGTATAAGAATAATGCAACAATCTGTTGCTGAGTAGTGCTTATGATGAGTCAGGGACTTTTCAGGTTCTATGCTCTGCCAGTGAGGAGGTGCGTAAGGAACTGGGAAGGAGCACAACCAGGGCAGTTGACCTAAACTGGCCAAAGAAATATTCTATGCCATAGAATATCATGTTCAGTGTACAAACTGGAGGAGCTGGCCAGGAGAGGAATTCACTCAGGGTTAGGCTGGAAATCGGTCAGTGGGTGGTGAGCAACTGTATTGTGTATCACTTGTCTTTTTTGGGTGTCTTATTTATCTCTTTTGTCTCCTGTTTCATTACAATGTTATTATTATAATTATCCTTGCTATTATAATTTGAATTATCTGTTATTTCTAGTATTAAACTGTTTTCTATCAACCCAACAATTTTACTTCCTTTCTGATTCACCTCCTTGTTTCAGGGCTGGGGCTGGAGGGTAGGTGGGGTGAGGGTGGGCAGTGAGGCTGCATGGTGCTTAGTTGACAGATGAGGTAAAATCATGACACCTGGGTATATTTTTTTCACTTAAGTAGGCCCTGAAAATACAATACAAGTCAACTTTGACTCTGCCAGAACTATTATATTTCTAAATCTGTGAATTGTAGCATTCCATATACACAGCAAAAAGCAATAGACTAGGAAAAATAGTCATGTCATGACTATATATGTAGCAGGAAACAAAAACATTTTCATATGAACCATACCAAGAAATGTTCCCATGGCATTGGCATGATAGAGTGTTCTCTGCCATGGAAGCTTTTCAAGACCTGCTGGCACAAAGCCTTGAGCAAGGGTCAGACCTGCCCCCATTTTGAGATGGTACTTGCAATGGGCTCTTCCTGAGGCCACTTCCAAGGTGTCCTATAACTTTATGAGAATGATAGCTTCTCACTTTCTAAAATCATGATCCTATAATTCTGATTTACTATAAACTTCATGTAAGGATCGGGTACTACAAAAAAATTCTTCAAGTCAGGCTCTTAAGTCCATCAGTACTGATTTAAAGAAAAATAATTAATAAAATTAACAAGACTAAAAAGCTGAAGACTTGATGGTTGAGCAGGCTTGCTACTAGGCTTAAATTACAAGTGTATAAAGTGTATAGAAATTATAAGTTAGAAAAAATGTTACATCACATACATCTTGCACAATTTATCTTTCATATAGACCTCAATAGTAGTTTCTTATATTCTGAATATACCTGTAAATCTTTAGTTTCTATTCTCTTATTTCTATCCTATTCTCAATAACATTACCTATTAGTCCCCACAATAGAGACAGGCAAAGTATAAAACAAGAATTAAGCATTGTCACCAACAAGCTGGGTGAACTGCTTTGTGTTACAAGTGATGGTACAGAATACTTGTGGGATACTTACCTATTTTCAATAGGAATACTCCTAGAGTGTTTACTGAGTCTAAACACTTCCCTTACTAAGGAAAAAAAAAAGTATGAAAGTTTCTCATTTGTGATTCTTGAAATAGTTATTGACATAGTTCTGTTAAGCCTCCTGTGTTCCCAGACAAACACAGAAAGAAAACTTTGGCATTCTGTGGATAACACAACTACATTATTTAGCTACAGCCATGACTAGCCTGACTCTAATATGTACATGTTTGTACATGGGAGGTTTGTAATGACTTGAGGCTTTACAAATAAAAAAGAACTTGAAGTCTAGTTGGAGGTATATATATGGCTATTTTTATTTCTTTCCTTGTGTTTTATTTTAATCTTTCAGTCTGAAATCAAGACTAGACATTTACAACACCTTAGAAAAGGAGAAAATTTAACTAAAGTAATAGCACACATTACATCCTAGACAATTACCACCAGGGACTGAAAATTTCTGATCAAAGACTAGCTGACGGAAATAAGAAACTGTTTGTGGATGGAAATATTAAGATCTATGAGTCACAGAGGCTTAGGGTTTTAAGAGTTGGCTATTACCAGACTGATAATGGTGAATTAAAATGAAAAGAGACAATAGACCATTAATTGTGAATCAGTAGGCTGGAATTCTGATGGGAAGGCAAGGGTTGCAAGTGGACATATGCACAGATTTTAATGAAATTTTTAGTATATTTGCTAGTTAGCTATTTAAAACCAAATGGGCCAAGGTAGACACTGTTTCCTTTTCATTACTGAGTTGTATTCTGTACAGAATACAACTGTTCTGTACAAGAACTATCTTCCACACCACTGTAAGCAAATAATTTTAAAGTTAATTATGTGTAATGGACATGCATGCACACATATTAGGAAGCCCCTAGCTACTACACTGCTTCTTAAAGGGCATGAGCAGACAGTATTCATTAATTATTTGGTTTAAGGTATTTGTTTAGATAGTTGTTTTAATAGTTTAGATGTTACACTTTATTCCACATAGCTATTGAAATGCAATTGGGCAAATCTATTTAGTCTTTTGTATTTGATCTGGGGAAGGAGACGATGGAAAATACAGCTAGAATAGTATTAAATGACCATACAACAGTGAGAACAATAACAAAACTGGAATAATCTATAAATTACTTTTATGTCTGGTCATTTTAAAAACCAGATAATTTAATAATTGATTATTCTATATATAAATTCCCCAGGCATATAAAAAGTAAAAGTTTTTGATTGGAATTACAGGGAAATTATACAATATAAGATGCAAACAAAAATATTTTTTCAATTTTTTTTTTTTTCAGTGACAATTCCTGATGTAATATTTCACAACATACTTTCAAAACTACAGGCTATTTCTCCTGGGAAAAAGCATTTACACAAAATACAACAATATTTTGCATAGAAATACTGCCTTTAGGAACTTGTACTTGTAGGTCTATTGTGCAAATGAAGTTTTTTCTTACACTAAACAATTAATAATTACTGATTGATGGTTTCTCTGTAAATTACGGTAATTTTCTTATTTGTCCATGTCCATAAGCAGATCTTGTTATTCTCAAGTGTCCTAGCTATTTGAATTGACCATTATTTCTTTTTTACTGTATGAACTGCCAGAAACATTATATGTGACTGTTCAGTATCTATACTGGGAAATACTGTTCTATTGCTTAACTTCAAGTGCTTTAATAAGGAAAGGCTTTTGGTCTACATGATCAATTTTACACTAAGCATATTTTCCCTTTTACAGGAGTAATACAAGGGGAAGTAGCAGAAAAATAAGGGGATCTCAACGGCTTTTAAAAACGGTAAGAGCTTTTTTTTCTTCACAAAAGCTAAACTAATGCATGATTTGTAGGCTGTATGCAAGATAAATTTACATGATCTGATCACAATCACAGCAAGAGCTACAATCTTGATTCTAGCTATGAGTATTTTGTCTAAAATCTGAGGAAAAAAGCTTCCAAGGCAGGGTGAAGGGACAAAAAAAAGTTTCTTTACTAAAAGTTCAGCTAAAAGTGTGGTGTACAGAATTCTACAATTTTATAACTCTACATAATTATCCTATCTAGAAAACATATCCAATCCTTTAATTGGCCCATCCTACAAGCCATCCCAAGCCACTCCCCTGACACGCCTCTTCTAGAATTGAGTTGGAGGTCTTAAGACCACCCTTTCTTCATTTACCCTCATCTTCTTCACATTACATCTTCTATTTGGAGTTTTTCCAATACCTCTCACCCCTCTTTATAGTACAACTAAACAATATTGTATTTTGACTGTAATGTGTTCTGGTAGCGATTTGAATACAACATAATATCTCTCCCTTAGCACAGAAGCAAGCTTCCAAATACAACACAGAGGTTAACTCAAGCCTAAATATTTAGCACAGGGATTGCAAGCTATTTTTCAAATGAAAAAATACTATAAAACTATATTAAAATCTACAATTATATTAAGGCCTGTGGCAACAAGTAATACTATCACATTTTGGCCTACAACAGTTTCTTCCCATCACAAAAATTTTCTCCCTTTTTACCTTCTCTGTCATAGTAATGAAGACTTGAAAAATTTTGAAACATCATTTCTCTTGACATCTGCTGCTTTGACTGAACAAACTATGTAGGCAGCTATATTCTGCCTAAGACTATTTGTGTTTAAGACAGAATGGTATGTAATTTTAAAGGTATGTTTAAAAAACTGAACAGAGTTCTTAGTGGGCATGACTACTTCAATTCATAGAACATAACATGACAAAGACATGATGCTGCCTTTTCTTGTGGTTGCAGAGCTTACCCCAAAGGTGAATGCAATGGGCTTTATTTGCTTTTGGCAAGTAAATTGAGACCTCCCACACATGCCACTCACCAGCTGATAAATATTCAGATAAGGTTGCTCCTTGTTCAGTACCAGCTGTTGAAGTTAGCCCATTGTCCACAGAATACTCACAGGGTCATAACATTTTTTTGAAAGTTTATGAATAGTAAAGGAATTTTTCTTGCACTTTGCTTAATACTTTTTGTTTTGCACAGCATTTGGACCACTCTCTTAGGATCTATATGAGACCTGTTTTATCAGATAGATTAACAATTTTCTAATTTGTTTGTGAGATTTGTTTCCCAATATTGTGCTTGAAGAAACCACAATTGAAGGGAAAATTATAGGTATTTGTTTTAAGTGCCCAATCTTTAGGCAAACAAGATCTGTCTCTGAAGGTTTAGGAAGTTATATATACAGACCTTCACTAAAATCCTAGGAGACGCAGACAATTTATTCAGAAGGAGGAAAATAGCTAGTTGTCTAAATGAAGCTGACTTGGACTCAATCTACCTCAGGTGGTTTTGCTTATATGTGTTCACATGTGCCTGTATATCTACATATATATATAAAGGTTATTTTAATACTTGCTCTGTGATGGTAATAACTTCAAAATTCTAAATTATGCACTTTTCAAGGGTCTTTTGCTTTTTATGATCAGCTTCCCAGTAATCACATAACCCTGCTGGTATGGTTGATTTAAAGTATCTTATTTCCCAGAAAGAAAGTCCGTAATATTTTAAAAAATTGTACAATAAGAAAATGGTCCTTTATGCCAAAATTGTTTCTTTCTTACAACCTATACTTTCTCTAGTGCCTGCAGTTCTTTATAGATCCATTCCCCTTCATCAGTATCTCTGTGTACCTTGGCTCAGAGATTCTATTTGAGTGCAGGTTTCTGAATGAAAAAAGATTCATTCGGTGGCTTTTTAACATGATTTGTTTCAAACTGCAACTTTAAATACAATATTTTATTTGCATTTGTAACTTCCTTCAAGATATCATTTTTTACAGTTTGGGTGTAGGTGGCAAGTTTCTGGTAATGGGGAGCTACAGGAGTGACCTCTGTAAGTAGAGTCCAGCAGTTGTTACATTATGGATTCAGCTGGTTGCACAATGGAGCCACTGGTCCATTGGCTAAGCTAGTGATACCTCTGGGCAAAATACTTAGGAAAGGGTGAGATATAGTACTGGTAATGAAGAGTGAGGAAAAAAATGTCCTAAGAACACCAAAGACAGAGAAAAAAGAATGGTAGGAAGTGTTGCAGGTGCTGCATGAGAGATTCCCCTGAAGCCCTTAGAGAGAATCACACCAGAGCAGAGAACCACATTTCAGTCTACAACAGAGTACCCCACACAAGAGAAAATGGATATTTCCTGAAAGAACTGTGGTCTGTTGAGATCCTACACTGGAGCACATTTTTCTGACAGGAAAGTAGCCCATGGAAGACTTAGTCTGGAGCAGGTTTACTCTGAAGGATTTAAGTTCAGAGAGGAGATGGGTAAATATGTAAGAAGAAAGAGCAGCAGAAACTAACTGTTGTGGACTGACCACAACCTCTTGTCCCCCATAATCCCTGCCACTCTGGGCTGGGAGTAGGTAGAAGAGTTGGAAATGAAGGATTGAAACTGACTTATTGAAAGAGGCATGTGTGTGGAGCTGGGGAACATGTTTTACTTTGGTTTTGTTTCCAGTCATCCAGATCTATTTTATCTAGCAATAAATTAAATTACTTTGCCCTAAGTTGACTCTCTCTTGCTCATGATGATAACTGCTAAGTAATGTCCCTCTTTTATTTTTGACCCATTAGCTTTTTAGTTTTATTAAAAAGGAATGAAGGTCTGCAAACTCATACATCAAGTTCAAGGAGGAAAAAAATAAGGAAAACAAAGCCCAAAATGTGATATTTTAGTATTTACATTCTTCTAGAAAATTTTAATTATTTTAGTGCTGTAGTGCCTAAGGTCCTGGTGAACAGGTCAGGCTTCCTGCCTACGCTTATGGTGACTGAAGAGATGCAAACATGAGAAACATATTATATTTTTGAAACATTCACATCTCATCATAATGTAGAGAACAAAATTAGCTTCAGAGAAGCAAAATACGGAATTTATTAGAAACATTAAAGGATTGAAGTCAGAAGTGACCTCTGGAGATCATCAGGTCCAAATCCCAGCTTTTCAAAGCAGGTTAAAACAGAGCAGGTTTCTCAGGGCTGTTTTCTATCAAGTTTGGTATTTCTCCAAGGATAGTGCATCCACATTCTGTTCCAATGTTTAATCAAATTTATGAGTAAAATATTTTGGGACTTGGGAGATATTTTGTTGGTTGTGAGCTTCTGTTTGTTACTGTTATTTTGTTGTTGTTGTTGTCATTCTTGTACTTTATTGTCAGATTAATTTAAAAAAACAATGGTGATTTGAAAGAGTTTTGTGAGTATTCAGATATTTCTGAAAAAAATGGATAAATTCCATTATATAAAAAGACTTGGGTTGGAAGGGACCTCAGAGATCGTTTAGTTCCAACCAGCCTAGCATGGGCAGAGAAGCCACCCATTAGATCAAGTAGCTCAAGGCCCCATTCAGCGTGGCCTTGAACAACAACACCTCCAGACAAATTCTTCCAGTGTCTCACCACCCTCTGACTTCTTAACATCTAAACTAAATCTCTCCTTTTTTAGTTCAAAACTATCCACCCTTATCCTATCACTCTCTGCCTGTGTAAAAATTCGCTCTCCCTCTTTTTTATAAGCCTCCATTAAGTACTGGAAGGCCTCAGTGAGGTGTCCTAGGAGCCTTCTCTTCTCCATCTTTTACAACCCCATCTTCTCAGCCTGTGTTTGTCAGAGAGGTGCTCCAGCCCTTTGATCATCTTTGTGACCCTCCTCTGGACTCACTCCAACAGGCCCATGTCTTTCTTGTGTTGAGGACCTCAGACCCAAATGCAGTATTCCAGGTGGGTCTCTTGAGGGCAGAGTAGAAGGGCAGAATTCTCTCTCTCAACCTGCTGGCCACACTCCTTTTGACTCAGTCCAGCATACAGTTAGCCTTCTGGGCTATGAGCTCACCCAGTTGGCTCATGTCTAGCTTTTGGTCCACCAGATCCCCCAAGTCCTTCTCCACTCTCAGTGGGTTGCTCTCAATGAGTTCTTCTCACAACCTCTACTCATGTCTGGGATTGCCCCAACCCAGAGACAGAACCTTGCACTTGCACTTGTCAAACATCAAGAGATTCTCATGAGTCCATTTCTCAAATTTGTCCAGGTCCCTCTGGATGGCATCTCTTCCTTCTGTTGTGTCAACTGCACTGTTCAGCTTCTTGTTATCTGCAAACTTGCTGAGAGTGCATTTAGTCTCCTGTCTATGTCATTGATAAAGGTATTAAAGAATACTGGTTTGTAAATGGTACAAGTGACCATCAATCCTAGCATGTAGGTTCTTTGCAGTATAGTATTTTTTGTGATTCCTATGTTATAATAATAGTTGTGATTTATACTCCTCAAAAGAGAGAAACTAATGGTGGAAATGCCCAAGTGTACAGTCTGTGAACACTTAGATTGAAATCTGTTTGCAGTAGCACTCAGCAAATAACCCATCATTCAGAAATCCAGTTTGAATAGTCAATGAAACTCATAAATGACAGCCTTTCTAAAACTATTGTTTCCAAAAAGACTAACCCATCACAACCTACCTCTCTTGTGGATGCTTACTGCCATGGAGAATAAAAAAATAATTTATTTCACAGTTAAGCACAGAGAGTGTAAGTAAAAATTTCTCACTTGCTGGACAAGCCCCAGCTGACATGGGCAGGGACACTTTCCAGTAAATCAAGTTTCTCAATTCCCCACCTTGAACAGTCTGAGTGATGGGTCATCTACCACCTCTCTGGGCAACCTGCTAAAGTGTCTCCCCAACCTCAAGATAAAACCCAAATAAATAATTCTTCCTCATGTGAAAGAGTCCCTCTCCAGCTTTCCTGTAGGCCCCCTCCAGGTGCTTGAGGGCAGCTATAAGGTTTGCCAAGAGCTTTTTCTTCTTAAGACTAAACAACCTCAAGTGTCTCAGCCTTTTCCTTTTTCATAGAAGGGATGCTCCAGCCCTCTGACCACTTCAGTGGCTCTCCTTTAAATCCAGTTCTAACAGGACCATGTCTTTCTTGTACTGGAGACCCCAGACCTGAATTTGTATTTCACAAGAGTGGAGAAGAGAAAGAGGAACGCCTCCCTCAATGTGCGGGCTATATATATAACTATAAATTCTGGGTTGTAAAACCTGGCTGAGCTATGAAATTAGGCCCAGATTGGTTTTCTGTTTATTGCTAACTCTTCTTAAATGTTTTGTCCATTAGTAACACCAAGCTCTTTTCTGCAGGTCTTGTCCCTCTCAATTCACCACACAGTCTGTACTGATACTGGGGAATTGCCCTTACCTGCATACAAGACCTTGCATTTGATCTTCTTGAACTTCATGAGGTTCACAGACTTGGGGACTACACAGGAAAAATAAGATACATAGAAATCTATAGGACTGGATGTGATATACCTAATTATGCTGAGACTGAATTCTTTCAATTGAGAGACTGTTTGCTATTAATTTGGAGGGAGGGGAAATTCTCAACTGGATAAAGAACAGTGTAATGCCCATTCTCAAAACAGGACAAGAGGATAAAGAACAGTGTAATGCCCATTCTCAAAACAGGACAAGAGGGAGGATCTACAAGTCCATCATCCTCACCTCACTTTGAAAGTTTATGGAATAAGTCTTCCTGGAAAACATTTCTAATATTTCCAGACACATAAGGACAATAAGGTGGCTGAGGGAGAGCTAAAAAAGATTCACTGAAGTATAATTCAGCCTCAATAGATCCTTACTAATTATAAAACTCTCACTTCTCAAGTTATTGTTCCATACTTAAATTTGGCATTTTTTTATCTGTCAGCTATCATGTGTGTTACCTCCTCATGCTTCATTTCTGTCATTGAAAAATTGACCTTGAGCAACAGGAAGATGCTATATATACATATGAGTGTATGCTGCTATAAATATTTTTCTTTAAATACCCCAATATGACTAACACAGTTGCTACAACAAGCTCAGTTATCATATGAGGACAGAATCTCCATCTTGCCTATTACAGAGAGCTCTGAGGGATTTAAAGATACACTTTGAAACTCTACTCATGATACTTCATGATGATAAATTAACTATGTCTCTAATAAAGGTTTGCTAAAAATCATCTAAATTCACAAAAATGTCCCAAATTTCATTCTCCTAAATGGTTAACATTTTGTGACTCAATTGTTACTGAAAAAACCATGCAAACAAAACCTACACTGTAGAACAGCACAGGAAATGAGACAAAAATAACTAACATTAACAATTATTATTGTTAGCTAAAATAATGAAATTGACACATAAAATTTACATGTGGAACTGTTCAGCAATGTTAATTTCTCAGATGTTTTCCATTTTTGTTCCTCTCCTACAAATCTTCTAAACATACATATGCTTGCTCAATTTTCCATAGTTGCAATCTGTACTTGATGTACAGAGGTTTCATGTTTTCCTGAAGATATCACTTTTGTTACTAAAGTATCTGAGTATACCTTCTGATTCTTTGACCACACTGGAAAATTTTGCTTTATTAGCAAGACTACTGCTGAATGTCAGCACACCTGCAGCTGTCTGTTCTTCCTCATCTGACTTCCACTTGCCAGCAAAACAGCTTCTAGTTTGCTTCCTGCTGTTTTTCCTCATGCTTCCAAAGTCTTTTTGTAATTCTTTTAGACTAGAGTCTGCCCTCTCCATCTGACAAAAAAAGCATTTATTGACACGAATAGTCAGCATTTATCACCAGATATCTAGAGAGCAAACTATTTCCAATTTTAAACATGGAGCTATACTCTGTGGGTTCAGGTTTCTCTGAATGGAAACTGCTAGAAACACAATTTTTTTAAGGAATTGGTCACTTAGCATAGTGCACAATTATTCAAATTACTCTGTGTTTGGAATCTCTGAGGTATTCATTATCACACAAAATATAATTTGTAAATGCAAGTTAGACATGAGTTTTTTTCAGGAAAAAATAAACAGGTTTCCTAATGAATATGTTTCACTACAGAAATCACAGAATCACTGAATCATCAATACCTTCAAGATCATGTAGTCCAGCCATCAGGGTAACACCACCATATTCCCCCTGTCCCGAGCAATATTGTGATGGGTCGTTTTTTGTAGGCCTTCCTTGGTAACTGGGGTCAAAACACTGGAAATATTCCATCCCATGTCTTTACATAATCCGGTGTATAAAAATTGAAGGAGGAGGTGTTCTTTCTCTCTTTTTGTTCTTGGGTTAGCTCGGTGACAGACCTCGGTGTTTAAGCCTGGCTTATCTGTGTGAGCAAGGCCTGCTCTGAGGGCTGTTTGCCTGGGCCGGCAGTGGAGGTTAAGAATCTGCTTTTCCCAAGGAAAGTAGTGAGTTTACTATTGTGTTCATTATTTATTGAGTTAATTCCTAAGTTTAGATTGTATATATTTGTTTGTCTTTTCCCTTTTTTGTCTCCTTTTCTCCTTTCCCTTGTCCCCATTGGGGTTATTTGGGGGTCCCTGTAGCTTTGTACATAGTGTTTAACTGTATATAAATGTAACATATGTAAATATATATATATATATTTCTAGAATTTTCTCTTGCTACTTTTTGCTGTTTTAGGAGAGAGGACTTTTCCCTGTGAGGTTTGGCTTTTGGCAGAGAGCCAGCTCAAACTTCCACAAATATCCACAAAAATTTTTCCCTGACATAAATTAGATTACAGAAATTATTCTGACTCCTACTATACAAAATGTTTTACTCAAAATTCAGTTTTAAAAGTCGTGAGATGATATCAAACTATACAATTAAAAATTCTATTGATTATATAAAAATATTATTCAAATTCACAATGATGATTCCCATGAAAGAAGAGTTAAAAGACTCCAGGTCTTCAGGACTGTAGTTTAATTCCTATATTTATGATATTTTCTACTTAATGACTCCCATAGTGTAAACTATTGATACAACAGTAAAAAGTAAATGCTTTATTGCACTAAATCACTTTGTACAAGTGGACCTTAATTCTCTTAGTATATAGATGCAGATGTAGGTATAGACATAGGTAATATAGATATATCTACATATGGAGAGATTTCCACAGAGTGCAATGAAAAATTCTTAATTAAATATTCAGATTTTCATTTGAATTTGGCTCTTTTCATACAGGTCCATCACAGGAATGAAGAGAGGGAATAACAGCATAACAAGAAAACAAGAGTATCTCCCTTGTATGACCAACATTAGAATGTTGTAATGAATAAAGTAACCATATTGGTTAGAAACCTTCTAATAAGCCAGGAAGATTCTTATTGTGGAGGAATTGTATTGGAGGATAATACTGGTAATTTAAATTGTTGAGCAGAAATATCTGAGCTGTGTGGTTCACACAGATAACACTAGTTCTTTACAGTGTTTGCCATAAATTATGTTCCTTTAACCCAAGTAGTTTCATTATACTCACTGTATAATTAAATTACAACATAGTATTAGTAGTCAAATTTGCATAACGCAAAGAAATGTAATGTTGTTTCATTCCAAAAATGTTAAATGGAATTTTCAAAATGAATATTTATAAAGTATTGTGACGTAGATTTGATGATGACTTTTAATGTTGCATTATTCTTATGTAAATTGGTGTATTGAGCAGTTTGAGTAAAGAAATTCCCCAGTTTCCTATCAATGTTAGCATTAGACTGACAAAACTAGTGTGGGACACACAGACCTTTGCACTCCCACTGTGCCAACATGAATTAACATATAGATGTACTGATTTTACGTGGCAAGGTTTCAGTAGTGGGGTGTTGCCTTCTTAGAGAAGAGACAAATTTTTGCCCTCATGTAGGACAGAGCAAGTTTCATGTGTTTTTGGTCTTGCTTTTATTTCTTGTTATCTAGCTGTGGTATCAATTGGCAATAAATGTTTTTACCCCCAGTTGGGAAGGGAGTGCAAAGAAGGGGAAGCCAGACTCTGTGCAGTGAGTCCCAGTAACATGATCAGAGACAATGGGCCCAATCTGAAACACAGGAGATTCCCTCTGAACATCAGGAAGTGTTTCATCTTACTATGAGATTGACTGAACACTGGCACAGGTTTTCCAGGCAGTTTTGCAGTCTTCCTCCCTTCTTGAAGATAATAAAAATCAGTCTGGATGTGTTTTCAAATTATTTACTGAGGTGGCCCTGTATGAACATGGCTAGTTGGACCAGATGGCCTCCAGAGATCCCTTCTAAACTCAAACATTCCGTAAATGTGCATAAGATAACTACTCAGTAAAAACATAAGCAAAAAAACAAAAAAACCCACTTAACTAATATGTATAGAGAAAATCAGAAGTAAAGGAAGATTATATATTTGGAAATGTAAAAATAATGTAACTAGTGTGAGCTGGATAATGGAGGGAAGGGAGTTTGAAAAGAGTTTAAAAACCTTTGAAAAATAGCACTTATTGACTACTAATAGTAGTGGAGAAATACACAGTTCTGAGCCTGTCAGGACTCTTTTTTTGATAATCCCCAAATGCCCATTGTTAATTAGATAAGGTACCGATGAGCTAAATATATAACAGCTTTAAATGATAGACTAGAAATAGATGAGAAATTTTTCGATTGTAAAAGGTACATTGGAACAAAATGATGGCACACAGAAAGAACACCAATGATCTGTATAATCATATAGGGCTCAAACAAGGGAAATGAAGCAATATTATTCAACACTTCTATCATCAGAACAGAAAGGTTTCAGACATATCAGACTTATAAAATCAAGAGAATGAAAATGATTTTGCATGACATAATTAAACTATGAAATCTCTTGGCACAGCAGTAAACAAATGCTTTTAGTTGTAGAGGTTAATGAAAGGATTCAAAGACACACTAAGTTAATAATCCCATCAGTGGCTAATAAACAGTTTATCTATATGTGAATTTTATTTCACTTTAGAAATACAGGAAACTCATGGTTTTCTGTGTTCAATACATTTTCCCATATTAAAGCAGCATTGAAGCTTGTTACATGGATTCCTTTTGTATGAAACTACATTGAAAGACAGTCTAGGGGCACATCTAATGTGGTCTAAGGGTTAATATTTATTCAATCCACAGGATCAGGTGAGAGTTAGGCCAGTAGAATCATTCTCCCTCACCAATCCAAAATAAATACAATTTTGCCCTCTGCACTAACAAATTCTCTGTAAGATTTTCACTGTGTTATAATAATTTTTAAACAATGTCTATGGTCTAGGTATGGATCCTCTCACAAAGTGCTTAGTCTGTGCTTTATCTTCACTTCCCCCCTCAAGTATCTACTTGTTACCGTGACCTTTATACTCACTTGGCAGTGGAGTATTCCAGGATATTTGCCTTGTCCTGAGCTGGTTCTAAGCATGTTTTAAATGTGATAGCATTTCTAGTGGTCAAGTGAATATTATTTGAGTTGTTGCAGTTTCAGTTTTCTTGTCTGTCACAGGCAAAATAGTCTTAACTTGGAGTGTTTTACTGAATTGAATGTATTGCCAATTGATGCAAACCTTGGAGTACTGTGGGGGGAAAAAAAGAAAAGAATTGAGCTACTAAAGACCTTGGCTACCCATTTGTAGTTGACAGTCCTGTTTTCGCTCTATAATGCATAGTTTCTCCCAGTTGCCTCAGAGAGGTGGCAGGCAGTGCAGAACTGTGAAGTCAGCAGAAAAAAATTTCTTTCTCCTGTTCCTTTTTTCTTTTCCTCCACTGCATCATGCTATTTACTCATTCTTTTTTTTTTTGCTACAGCATGGGTCATTTGTGGGCTGCAGTCCCTCAGGAATGTCCCCGTCCTGCCGTGGGTTGCTCACTGACTGTAGTTCCTTGGATGTGTCCCTGGCCCAGCTTGGGCTTCCATCAGTCCGGCAGAAGTATAACCTCTTGAATACTGTGCCTTCTTCCAAGAAAGCCTCTCTAGCTATGTCCACAAAAATGACCTCTTCCATTTTTTCCTCTGCTACTTCCATTTCTCCTTCCACGTGTCCTCTCTGTGTCCCCCATCTCGCATGACTGCCATTTTCCCTTAAACCTGTCTGAGACAGGGTGCCAGGAGCTTCCTTGAAGTTTTGTCTCACAGTGGGATACTTACATCTGTTAGAGCTGGCTGAGATGGACTGTGGGAGAAATACATGAAAAGATTATTTTTTAAAAGCAACTGCAATATTTTAAATTTCTGATGTGTAATTTTTGCAAAAATATTGGCTTAAGAGAAATATTTAGTAAATCTTATAAGTAATTTTCACATAGTCCCATTACATGGTATATTAAATAATGCTTTATATATGTGTGTCATCAGCCTTTTTAGCCATCAGCGTGCTTGCAGCAAGTGTGGGTAGAGCCCTTCCCAAATCTTCGTTTGTGAAGCCTAGCTATATATATATGCCATACCAGTAATTTCCAGATTCACAAATTGGAAAATAATTCCCTCTCTTCTAGGTTCCTGTGCATTTGCATCAGTTGCAGTTAGTCCCTGAAGAAAGCAGAAAAAAATATTTTGACAACTGAAGATGTTTTGGTTCTGATATTCAACTCACACTATAGCACATGGTTCTTGAAACTTTAGAGTTTATGCCACAATAATTAAAACTCAATGGAAACATACTTACAAACATCACTAAAATCTTAAGGAAATTAGTAATTATGTTATAATTACATATTTTAAGTGTGCAAATGAAGAATATGTAGGCAAAGAGATGGAAGGCAAGCGAATTTAAGTCAGGAACTAACTAGAATATTTAGAATATAACTAGAACTTTAGTCAGGAACTAACTAGAATATTTTTACTATTCTATTTCTGAGGAGGATAAGGCTGAAAAAAATCCTATTTTTTCACTTACAGTACAAATTTTTGGTAATATATTTCATAAAAGTATATTGTGTATGGATCCAAAACATGTAGATCAGTTTGGCATACTTTAAATTAAGTCACAATCTAAAAGTGTTGTGGCTTTAGTACTATGGCACCATACTTCAAAGTTAATAACTTTCTGTACTGTAGTTTTCCATTCTTAAACATCTTTCTGTGCAATTTTGGTTTCTGTTTGTTGGTTTGGTTGATTGTTTAGTTGGGTTTTGGTCAGAACAGTAAGAATGCAAACTATAACAGTGTATTTTTATAACACAAACCTGATTAAATTAAAACCACACAAATTATTTTGCATATTTATTATAAAGAGAGAAAAGAAATTAAATAATTGTGAGATACAGGGAAAATAATTAAACAGTGATTAAAGTAAAGTGATTCCATTTTACTTCTAGTGTTGTTTCAGAAAAGAAAGCTAGTTTTGAATGGATTCCATTAAATGTTTACTATCAAACAGAATCCCAAAAGTAAATATTTTTATAACTTTAAGAAGTTGAAAGTTATTACAGGGATTTTTGTTGTTTCATTTTCTTTCTTCTTGCTTCACACAGTTTCCATAAAAAAGGCAATATACTGCACAAGTAACTCTTCAGATAAATAAATTTGCAGTGCTATCCAAGACTGAATTCAATTCTGAGTTAAACCATGCCTGCCAATTATTTCCAGCTATTTGATAGACCAGTTCTATTCAATTTAAATTCTATTCTCAACAAAAAAAATTATGCAACAATACATTCAGAAAATGATACTTTGTGAGAGACAAAAACAATAAACAGTTTTACTTTCTTTACTGTTCTTTTTGTGGAAGTAAAAAGAGCAACAACAAGAATCTGCAAAAATGGCATATTATGGAAATAACACTATGGAAATTTTAAAGCTGTTGTCAATCTCATATTAATGCTGTTTTAAAGGAAAGATATATGACTAGGCTAGGAGTCAAAAAAAGTCTCCAGTTTATGTTTTTAAAAAAAACAAACCTGTCTGCTTTCAAAATATGTTTTAAAATGTATAGTTATATTTCATAGCTGAAGATATTATTTCAGTTTATCAACTCAGTATAGAGTGATATTAACTTTTAAATCTTGTACACCACATAGGCAGGGATTTCTAGTTTAGTTTCTTTTCAGGGCAATATACTATTAAGGGTAAGGAAAACATACTTTTAAAATATGAGAAAATTGCATATGCTTCTTTTCTGAGCTCGTGTCTTTCTAATAAAAGGAGAAAAGGAGAAAGGTCACATAAAATTATCTTAACTATTTAAGTACTCCCCTTCCTCACATATTCATAACCTAATACATTTCTACAAAGTGTTCCACAGACTACTCTATCTTCAGCATACCTGATTGCTTTCCTCAAGTGAAGCATAAAATATGTTTTCTATCCATAGAAAACTGACTTTGACTGGCATAACATTTAAAGGAAAAAAAAAATTGTTATCATTATCACTGCACAATAATTTTGCAATTATTTTAATATCTTCTATCAGAACAATTAGATAATATTGTAATCTATATGTATATTATTTGACCTCTAACTATATGAGAGACCTTTTTT
>VXBX01003226.1:337220-390335 GCA_013400415.1 Scytalopus superciliaris | reverse complement strand
TTTTTATGGGAAGCTAGTAACAGAATGTAGGAAACTGGAGGCATGACTGGCAAAAAAGAACCAGATGGGAAGTGGAGGGGGTAAGGGGGCAGGTGGAATGGGAGCTTCAGACAAAGTTTATGAGAGTTGAGTCACGAGGTGCAGAAAGGACCCTTGCTTTCTAAATTCCTTCTCAGAGAGGAGACGAGGTGTGGCTGGATCCAATCCTAGCTTCAGACTTTGTCAAAAGTTTAAGGAATTACAGAGGTATTATTGAACCTATGTACAACTTTGTCCCATAGGATTAAGGATGGCAAATCAGATATATTTATATAAACATGAATGGTTTATTATGATAAATAATTAGANGGGAAGCTAGTCACAGAATGTAGGAAACTGGAGGCATGACTGGCTCAAAAGAACCAGATGGGAAGTGGAGGGGGTAAGGGGGCAGGTGGAATGGGAGCTTCAGACAAAGTTTATGAGAGTTGAGTCACGAGGTGCAGAAAGGACCCTTGCTTTCTAAATTCCTTCTCAGAGAGGAGACGAGGTGTGGCTGGATCCAATCCTAGCTTCAGACTTTGTCAAAAGTTTAAGGAATTACAGAGGTATTATTGAACCTATGTACAACTTTGTCCCATAGGATTAAGGATGGCAAATCAGATATATTTATATAAACATGAATGGTTTATTATGATAAATAATTAGAAAAAGGATCTTAATAAGAATTATTTAGTACACAGTACAGAAACTAAAACTACTAGTATTGTGTCGTACATCAAAGCAATTATATTAAAGCTGGCAAAAAATAAACAATTATTAAGTAAAGATTGATGTTACCTATACCAAGGCCAGTGGGCAAATCTCTTGCTCAGACTGGAATAGTAACTTTGAAAGGCATCCCTCAAGATTGAAAATTTCTCAGGTGTATACTTTACTGATTCAAAATGGTTATTCTGTGCAAACAATTTCAAGGCCAAGCTTTAATTTTCAGCCTGTCTGAACTCCCTGCTAAGCTTTTTCTCACCTCTAGACCAGACCACACAATGAAACAAGGGAATAATTTACAACACAACACCATTATTCATAAAAGAAATCACTTTCCCTTAGACTGTTCTTATAATTGATTGCATATTGTACATATTTGCGGCCTGGTCCTCTCCCACATATATTTGGTATGAATTGTTTTTCCAGTGAAGAGGAATATTATTCACTGATATACAATGACATGAAATACTCAAAGCAAAACATGTAAATCTACACCTTTAAGAATGAAAAGCTGTATTTTTAAAGAGCATTCCAATATTTTTCCTGAAGCTAACTGTATATTTGAAACAATGAAAATATTTCTCTAGAACTGCATTTTTTTCACTCAGAAAGTTCCATAATTCTATAATAATGTAAAAACAGTAATCCATAGCAGTTCCTATTTTTAATTTTTTTTTTCTCCTTTTAATTAAAGATCTTTTTAGCTGACATTCAAAGTAAATCTTTTATTGAATTGCAGGGTTTACATTGATTCCAGCTGAGTTTTAAGCAGCATATATGTTTTACAAGTTAAACAGCCCCCATTTAGGTACAATAATTTTACTTGGATCCAGAAAACAAGAACAAATAAGAACAATAGAAAACTCATTCTTTGGATTATTTTTTTAAATTATATATTTTCCTTGCATGGTTTTGGTCATGTGTGGTTTGGGTTTTTTTGCAATTTATTATGTACTACAACCCTGGAAGATAGTCTCTGATGTTTGTGAGATCTGATACTTAGTGTCTAAGGTTCTTGCAATTTCTTATGTTAGATCACCTTTCTGTTTTGATTTTGTAATCTTATTTAGTGTATAATAGAATAGTTTTTCTCTGTTCTGATAGTAACTGATTAGAAGCACATCTGCTGTTACTATTATGGAGTCAGAGAAGTCTATTAAAAAAAAAGATAAAAAAAATGCAGAAAACCCCACCAGCTTTGGAGACCAAGTGGATATTTTGTAGGTCTGAAATATTGTATCAAAAGAAATATTTCAAGTGATATCACAGGCAGAAAGGTAGCAATTCTGTATGATATTTGTAAAGGACACATTTAGAAAATCATGAAACTCAATATAATGATAAGATAAAAGGGACCATGTGTCCCTATTTTTTTGTGGTGGCTGTTGATTTATTTAAAATTACAAAACATGGATAATTTTAAATGTCCAAATGACTTATGGAAGGCAGTCAATAGAACCCAAACTGTGACATATTAAAGCTCTTAAATCTATTTGAAAATAGAGGTTATTTAGACTGACAATTTTGCATTAATATAACACATACATTCAAAATGCACAACATCTACATACAGAGATTTTGACAGCTAAGCTGTAAAAAAGTTTGGTTGAACTCATGTCACAGCTCTACAAAAAAAATTTTATATTGGTCTTAGCAATCAATAAGTCAGTTTTGACAGAGCAGCAGGTATGGTTCAGTACGGGCTCATCTAATAGAAATGTGTGAATTTCTAAAGGTCACCCAGGATAACAAAATTAATAAGGATTCCACAGGTCCTGTCAGTCATCACACTGAAGAAAATAATAAATATTTTCAAATTAGTTCCAATCACATCTTTTAGCCTTATAAGAAAATCATCCTATACTTTCTTTGAGCATTTCTAAGACCTTGATACATTGGTATTAGGGACACATGTCATAAGAAAAGATTAAAGTTTAAAAAAAGGGCAGCAGTCACTGGAAAAAGCTATAGAACAGTCACACACAGGAAAACACAAATTATGATCACATATATAATATATTTACAATATTTAACAATTATAAAATTTCAAATCTATGAGTTACTCATCTAATAGGTAATATTAATCATACACTATTTTTTATGTTCCTATACAGGAACTGCTTAATCATGTTAAATCATGTTTTATCATGAGCAGAGAACATAAGAGTAAAATTATTATGTTTTAAATCTGTGTAAGTATTTGCTGAATATCCATGTATGAGAAAAGAAATTAATGAATTCTAAGGTGATAAGTTTATAAGGTTGTAGGTTATTAAGAATAAGATTGCATATATGAGATTTTTTTACTTAAATCTGTGAGTCTTAAAATATAGATATAGAAGATTAGATATAGATACATACCTAATTTTCTTTGACTGCTTAAGCAGGTCTGATGACTTCAGAGGGGTTACATATGTATAAATCCAATGTACTTAATAGCTGTGAAAAAAATTTGCTGATTACTAATACATTTGTTAACATTCCTTAACTTTTCTTTTTTTTAAAAAGTAATTCTTAGAATAAAAAGGAGAATACTTGCTTTAAATAGCTAAAAATAGTTTTGTAAATGTTGAAATATTAATAATAATATCTCACATAAAGTCATTCTCAAACTAAAAATAAATATACTAAACAATTTTAATAACAAAAATATTTTATTTTAAAAACTTTACTTTTTTTATTATAAGGAGTTGATTCTCTATCTGAATACTGAATCCTCTGTTTTCAAACTTTGCTAGATGCACTGAATTATAAATTTTATAAAAATAAGATATAGCAGTAATCTAACTACACTCTAATATGTTTATGTAAATATTATGGAAAAATAAACTAACTGTCATATTAACTGATTTGTTGTGCTAATACTTCATTAGTGGTTTGGAAAGAGATGAGTGCAATCTCATAAAATTCATAGAATCACATGCAGTGCAATTGTGCATACATACATGTGAAGTTGTATGTATCTAGACAGACCTACACGCACCAGATATTACAGTCTGTGTGTGTGTCTGCAGAATACCCTTCAACCAGAACAGTCCCAACTTTTAAAACAAAGCTTCAAGGAATTTTTCTGCATTACCATTACTTAACACTGCTACTTGTAGAACTTTTGTATTTTTAATGTTCATATACATTAGCTGTGAGTATGCAATACATTGTTTCTGATATAACACAGGCAGCACTAGTGGCTACTGCCCTTGGCAGTCCTCAGCTGCTGAGAGAGGCAATCAGGCTTGAGACCTCTTTCATAACAGAAGTCAACACTGAAGTGGTGGACCTGTCTTCCTTCCACTTTCTTCAATGACCTTTTGTGTTCAATGCTTCCCACCCTACCTACTAAAAACTAGAAATCTCATTAGGTCCTGATTTGTGTCTTTGTATTATTTTCCATCTTATGTGTTCAAGGATGTTCTGTATGTTTGCAACCCCTTATGCTTATCTTTGTTCTTCAACTTGCAAATTCTACTTATGTTATTGTTTAAATTTTTCACATGTCTCCAAAAAGCAACTCCTGTGTCTTTGCCACTTTGGTCATTGTTTTGCTTACATATGTATGTAAAGTGCCTATATATTGTGTTTGCAACATCCCAACATTACAAAATAATTACACACGTGCTGGTTTTGTCTGAGGTAGAGTTAACTTCTTTAACAGTGGCTAGTATGGAGTTGTGTTTTGGATTTGTTCTGAACACAGTTGATAATATCGAGATGTTTTCATTATTGCTGAGCAGGGCTTACAAGGCCTTTTCTGCTTTTCATACTGCCACACTAACAAGGAAGTTGGGATTGCATGGGAGGCTGGGAGGAAGTACAGCCAGGACAGGTGATCCAAACTCACCGAAGGATACTCCGTACCATATGACTTCATGCTCAGCATATAAAGTGGAAGGAAGAAGGAGGAGAAAGGGCGGGGGACGTTTGGAGTGATGGCATTTGCCTCCCCAAGTAACCATCACACATGATGGAGGGCCTTGCTCTGCTGTGGACCGCTGAACACCTGCTGTGAGACACAGAATTGTTTATGGCTTAAATATTGTTAAAATCACTGAAAGACTTTTATCCACTGTAGCAAATTGCACAAAGTAGAAACTGCTCACCAAAGCCCAGCCCTCCCAGAATATGTCAACTAATTTGAACTGTTATGGGAACTTGAATTAAGATAAAGGTGGTGTTATTGTCCAGTTATCCCAGGAGAAGAATGTATCCAGAAGTGTGAGAGACTGGAAGCGAATGGCTCAGACAATCAAGGTGCAAGCTGACAATGTGTAAAATTACCGCCCAGTTGATGAGCGTGCGCTGAGCGTGGGGATATTCCTACCCTAAGCCCAACAAGAAACGGTATGGACTTCATTCATCACTTAGTCTTCCCTCACCACCCTGAACTTCATTCACCACTAGACTTCTTCCCTCACCACATGGGAGCTCCCTTACCACCACAGACTTCTTAGTTCACCATATGAGACTTCCTTCCCTACCATGGACTTGTTCCCTCACCCACTGGACTTCCCTTCACAGATGCAGACTGCTGTCATCACTTCCACAAGACTGGGACTCATCACCAAGAAGACCACAAGAAGAGGATTAATGGGACAGCTTTGGAATCCAGAGTGGTGATATTCTTCTACTTAGTCTGTCTATCTGTCACTCTCTTTCTTTGTCTCTTTTCCCTTTTTCTTTCTTTCTCTATCTCACATCTACTATTAAATAAAAATCTGTACTATTGACTTTGGCACATGGTCTCATTTACACTTTAATTCCAGCAGAGGTATCTCTCTAATAATTTTAAAGAACCTGATCATAACATCTGCCTGTCCATGGAGGCATAGAATTAATATCTGGTTTTGATTCGTGTGTGTGCAAAGCTTTTGCTTTCCTTATTAAACTGGCATTATCTCAACTCATAAGTTTTCTACCTTTACCCTTTTGATTCTCACCCCAGTCCCACTGCTGGGGGAGAGAGCAAGCCGTACATGGGGCTTATTTGACTGCTGGGCTTAAACTATGACAACATGTTAATGCCTAAACAATTTTGATATGTTTATATTTGGGATAGAGGTGGACAAAAATTAACTCTTTCTTGGTTAATGTTCTTATAATTTCTAAGTGTCATAAGTTCCTGCTTTAGCTAGGCATGGAACTGAAATGCCAGAGGTTTAAAGATGCTGAGTGTTCACAAGAAAATAACAAGAAATTATGTCATTCTATTAGAATCTAGACACAGTAGAATAATTACTTACTCTGTAAACTGGATGAATGAGGACAGAGAATTTCATGAAAATTGAATTAGTGATTATTAATACCTTTCATAAGACCTCCTGTCTTGATATGTGCATGGCTATTGAACTCTAGGTTTCTTGCTCTACAAGTATCAAATTATTGTAATGTTAGTGAAAATATATTTTTTTTTTATGTCAATATTCAGCCTTCTCAATTCTAGGCATTATTTTGACATAGTAAAGCCTTTGTTATTTTATAGATGTGTAAACGTGAACTAATAAACCAAGGCAGATTTTCTAAGGAACTGGAAGCTTCAGAGAAAATAGTCATTCATATCCAATATGTAACAGAATTCATATCAAATACCTTCTGGAAGAGTCTATGGGGGATACTCTAGTGGCTAAACATAAGCATCCTAGGTTCAAAAAAGGCAAGTATATGGTCCTGAACCTGGAGAGGAAAAATCCCACATAACAGTAGAGGTTAGGAGCTGACCTGCTGGAAAGTAATTCTGCAGAGAAGGACCTGAAGGTCCTGGTGAACAACAAGTTATCCATGAGCCAGCAGTTTGCCCCAGTGACCAAGAAGGTTAATAGTATACAATTAAAGAGTGTGACAGGTCAGGGGTAGTGATCCTGAGCTTCTACTCAGCCTGGTGAGGCCACATCTGGAATACTGTGTCCAGTTCTGGGCTTCCCAGTTCAAGAAAGATAAGGAAGTACTGGAAATGGTCCAATGGAGGGCTGGGAAGACGATCAGGGGACTGAAGTATCTCTCTTAGGAAGGAAGACTGAAGGAGCTGGGCCTGCATAGACTGGAGAAGAAAGACTGAGAGAGGAGCCTTTTCAAATATATTGAGAGTATGTGTCGAGAATGGGGCCAGACCCTTTTCAGTGGTGCCCAGTGACAGGACAACAGTACCCAGAGAAGTTGTAGGATCTTCCATCTCTGGAGATATTCAAAACCTACCTGGATACAATGCTGTGGAATCTGCTGTAGGATTTTTTTTTTTCTTTTTTAAGATATCTATTGTCCTGGTTTTAGCCAGGACAGGGTTAATTTTTTTTCAATAGCTGGGAGGAGGCCTGTCCAGTGCCCTGATGTTACTCTCCACCACTCCAGGTCACTTCTGGGGTGGGGGAAGCCATCTTGTATTTGTTTATTGTCACAGGCTTTCCATATAAATATTTTCTTTGTTTTATACTTTTTGTTACTAATATTGTTGCTATTGCTGTTTGTTTTCTTATCTGGTTGCTGTTCCCAGTAAATTGTTCTTATCTCATCCTGTGATCTTTGCGTTTTGTGCCTTCAGTTGGAGGGAGAAGGAGTAGTGAGCAGCAACATGTTTTTACCTACAGTACTAAATTGGAGAATACCATTCCTAAACCACGACACATATGCAGGAACTGCGGGTTTGAAACATTATCCATAGAAAGCTCATACTTTGTAGCAAACATTTGAAGTCAGTAATGATCTTAGAATTGTAGAATGGTTGGGGTTGGAAGGGAACTTAAAGAGCATCTAATTCCAACTGTTCTGCCATGGGCAGGGACACCTTTCAAGTTGCACAGAATCCCCTTCAGTCTGGCCTTGACCACTTCCAGGGATTGGGCATTCAAAACTTTTCTGGGCAACCTCTTCCAGTGTCTCACTACACTGTCAGTAAAGGATTTCCTTTTAATATCTAGTCTAAATCTACCCTGTAGACCTCAATAGCTAATGATAAAAAAAGGTGTACTTCTGCAATTCGTGAGAAAAAATAAGTAGTGTGAGGTCCTTTCTGGTAACATTTTGGAGTTTAGGAGCTGGTATCTACTTTTGAATTATTGAAATGATAATTTACTGACACTGCAGTGCAGTTGTTCTTTGAAGACATAATTAAAGGACAAATTTTTCACCTTCAGACATATAAGACTAAAGAAATCAAATTACAGCACAGATGACTGGGAGCTGCTTTCCGTCTTCAAGTTATATTAAATAAATAATAACATGCAGCTGTAGATAAACTGTGACAGAAAAGAATCTACAGAAAAGAATCTAAAGGTACAACTATAAAGATTTCCATGCTCATTCATTGTGTTTTCTTTATGTTCACATATAGAGAAAACCAAAGCAAAGCTCATGTCTTACATATCTCTAGTAATAAAATATTGAAAGACTCCATTTGCAAGCAGAAGGAAGTAACTTAAGATCCTTTAATTTGCATATCCCTTGCCTTAGTTTTTGCCTGTTCACAGAAATGAAGAACAGAAAGATATCTACATGGCATTTCTTATTTGTCAATCAAGTATTTGCAATTTTTTATATACACACATATATATTTTGTTTATAATATGTATATATTATGCTCAGACATTTTGTTCCAGATACATTAAATGTAAGTAACTTTGGGCACGTGACTGAAGATCAGTGTGTGTTTACATTATCCATGTATCTCACTCCCTATTTTGATACATCTGATTATTTTCACTGCATGAATGTCAGTTAACTTCTGCTTGGACATTTGCCATCTGGCTCCTACACTGAGAACTGGCGTCAGAATTAGAAAGATTATTTTTTCAGGGTCCATTTTTTTTTTTTTTTTTTTTATTTAAATGCACTGGAACAAGTTTTATTCTCATTATCTAGGATATATCCTGAAATTATCCCAGCAAGGATTTCAAACACTATGTGCTATTTCTTTGCTGTGGAAACTAGCAGTGTTGTTCCAAAAAACAACTTCTTGGAATTTTGCAACATTGTTCTTTTTTAGACTCTTTTAACTTACAGTAAACAATAATAGTAATAAGGACTCTGTATCATTACACAGAAAAATAATACTTGAACCGAATAGGACATAACATATATGTATCAAGCACTGCCCAAGTGACTTAGTCCACCTGGAAAAGATATAAGCTAGTCCATTCTAACTGGCCTGGCTCTGGCCCCCTGTTTGGCTCCTAAAGGAGATTAACCAACTCTGGAGACACAGAATTGGGCATGTCAACATATTAGAGAGCCATCTAAGTTCCAGCTGCAGTCAATGGAGACAAAATAAGTATTATCACTACAACAGAAGGAGCTATTCATCTAGGCCTAATATACACAGCTCTGATCAGCTCCCCAGACTCCACTGAGACCACTGATGCAAGCTCAGATGCCTAATTTGCATGTGCTCCTCTAAATTCAAATACATACAGTATGGAGTTTTGTACTAATGCTTTCATCTTAGACTACTTCTATACTAGCAAGTAAAACAGGATGAGGCTGTGAACTCAGGCACTTCTCTGCAGTCATCTACGCACTTTCACTGTCTCCATGGTTGCCAGCTTTTTTCTCTTGTGTGACAGATTTTCCGCTGTTCAATGCTTAAGCACTACTCACAGAAAGCATGGGCAGAGGGAAAATCACAACACCAAATATACAAAACATTTTTTTGGAGGAGAAGAAATTTCAGAGGTATGAGCACAAGCTATGTCACATGATCAGAGGCCTGGACCCCATTTCCTATGAACACAGGCTGAGAGAGCTGGGGTTGTTCCGCTTGCAGCAGAGAAGGCTCTGGGGACACCTTATAACACCTTCCAGTACATAAATGATGCCTACAGGAAAGCTGGAGGAGGACTTTTTACAAGGACATATAGCAATAGGACAAGGAGGAAGGTCTTCAAACTCAGAGGGTAGATTTAGATTAGATATTAGGAAGAAATTCCTTACTGTGAGGGTGGTGAGGGACTAGAACAGGTTTCCCAGAGAGCTTGTGGATGCTCCATCCCTGGAAGTATTCAAGGTCAGGCTAGATGAGATTTTGAGCAAACTGGTCTAATGGAAGCTATCCCTGCCCATGGCAGGGTGGCTGGACTAGGTATCTTTTAAGGTCCCTTCCAACCCAAACCATTCTATAATTCTATGATTATTTGTCAGTAACAATGGAAAACAGGCCATGAGCAATTCTATGTAATTTACTAGCGTAGATCCATTTCTGAGTACATCTTTACCATCTTGAATTTGATATTTGACTATCCATGCAATTCAGATGTGAGCTTGCACATATTTTGGGTTATGCACTTCATAAAGCAAATCTCTAAAAGGTTTTAAATTATCTGTTCTCTAAATCTAATAAATATTTGCCCTCAGGTCCCTGGTCCTTGGTCCTTTTTTTTTTGTTTGTTTGGTTTTGTTTTTTTCTTTTCCTATATTGATTGGAAGAAGAGAGGCATTTGAGTGGACTACTGGGATATTCAGCTAGTTTATTTACCTTTTGCAAAAGATCTCACTTTAGCATCAACAAAAGGGGGATTTTAGGATAAATTCCCAGTCAACTTAGGCATTCTAGTTAAATGTTAAAAATTCAGTGGAATAAATACGGACCACAGTTCTTTCACTGAGAAGCTATAAATGTCTTTTAAAAAAGTTATGTTATTCATGTGATCTTTATCTTATTATTGTATTACATAGAAGTATTAAAGAATACATTGCTTTACTATCTCTTCCTTGCAATTCTGCGAACATTGTTTTACATTGCTTTAGATCTGTCGCAAGACAAACAAGATGTTTCAGTGTTTTAATGACGCTAATGAGAAATTGTTTCATTTAGAACTTGGATACGATGAATACAGAAAGCATATGGAAAATGTTGTGGTAAGGTACCATTTATCACCATGAAGACATATTTTATGAACTACAAATAATCAGATATTTCCATAAATGTAATTGTTTTCAGTCAGGCAAACTGAACCACTACTTCTTGTGAATTATTAATGAAACATTGTTTTGCTGATGCCTTAAATAACTAGATGGAGCACTTAATTTTTTATCTAGTATAATGTCTGCAATGTATACTGTATTACATTGTAATAATATACTGACATTTCTCTTTACAGAATTAGAGGTGTATAGATACTTCAGCTGTTATTTTCAGTGTATCCTCAATAGCCATTCAGATGAACGTATAGTAATAGGTTGATAGGTTCAATGACTTATTAGGACCATGAATAAAATTAAGAGCATTCTTATGTATGGATTTATATCACATATTAACAACAAAACAGAGAGAATACTTTTGCCTTTGTAGAAAGCTGTGGTGTGCTCACACCTTCTGCTCTTCACATTTTAAGAAGAAAACAAGGAAGTTAAGAAAAAAAACAAAGGCAATGGAAATAATCATGAAGATGAAACAGCTGTTTTATATGAACACACTAAACCCACAGTAACTTCTAGAAATACAATAAGGGGTTTATGATTTCACAGAGGTGATGGATAGGTTGAACAAAGACCAAAATGCTACACAAATATAAATTCTCAAGAAGCACCTCCTTATGTGTTAAGTTTTGGTTTTGTTTATGGGGTTGTGTTTGCTTTTCTTTTCCCTCCATGTTCTTTGTATTGCTTTCCATACCTTTATATCCACACAGCAAATTCACTTCTTTACACCTAAACCAGTAACCATAGTGTCCCCTTTGATTCAAGGAAAATAAATAAATGGCCTTTAATTCTTGGCAGAAATCAATGTCATAGTTTCCTATAAATAAATAAATAAATATCAAATTAATCGTATCCAAAGTGTGCCTATTTGTTCATGAATGAAATGTATTCTAATTGTAGATGTAAACAGATAGAAACATTTACTAGCTAAAGATCATAAATTATGTAAAATTATGTGTGTTTTTATCTCAAACACAGAATTTACACTCAGTAGTCCACAAATGACTCAGCAATCATACCTGTTAAGCCTTCATTTGACTTAAAGTCCTAAGACATTTGTAAAACCAGCCCTGGGTTCAAGCCACAAGCTGCCCAGGCAATTTACTTATATTTAAGACTCTGAGGAGGTCACCCACTCAAAATTTTGCAAAGTCTTTCATTCTTTACATTACATGTGTTTACTGAGAGACTTCTAATTTTGCAAGAAAATAGGCACTTCGGCAAAAGATTTTACAGGAGTAACATAAAACTACAGAAAAGAAACATTTTACAGACCACGCAACAGACCAATCTACACCAGCTAAGCAAAATGCAAGCCATCAGTTTTAAGTTACCCACAAGAGATTAAGGAAAAAGTTAAGAAAGGAAAGAGATTAGGAGAAGAAGGAAGGAGTGAAGAAAGAAGGAAGAGAGAAAAATAGTTACCACCAGAGTCACATGACAATGCCTGGTCTAGAGAAATTCTAGTAATTCTAGGAAAGCTTCATAAGATTATGGTGCTTAGTAAATGACCTGTATTTCAGTCAATATCCCATAATAATTTTTTCCACGGTAAATGTTCCAACAGACAGACAGCTCAATATTGCATATCATTAATACCAGGTACTGGGAATGTTATTCAGATTAAATTGATTAAATTCAGCTTAGTTAAGTATTGTCAGTGTGAGAGTGAGGAATGGAAATTGGAGGAAGATCTGACACCTCTTCTGTCCATAAGATCATGCTCAGATTTTCTTGACAAGTACATAATTTGCAGTCTTACATCTTATTTTTTTTCTGAGGTACAGATCTCTGAATCTTAACAGACGTATTTCAAGAGCTATTTTGACATCCTGGGATATTCTTGAATCTGGAGGATTCCTGTCATCCTGTTCTTTCCTTGTATATAGGAAGTCAAAGTCTCTCTACACTTTTCATTCTCTTTAGAACCACTTTCTGTAGGCAACTACACTGACCTCTGCACCCAACATTTTACCTCCCACAAACAGTTTTAGCTGAGCAAAAAGCATTATTATTTACCTGGACACCATAATTAACAGCTCTTGCACTAAATGAAAGAAAAAGACTGGTGCCTGTCTCCAAGATGAAGTAGAACAGACTGACTCTTAACCACACTGTTTACAATACCCCCTTCTGTAATAAATTTGTTCAAGAGAGAGATATTTGGAGCAGTGTAGAACAGAGGCCAAACGTGGGCTAACAGCATAGAGATCCAATGCTTGAAGTGGCTTTTCACTCTATTTTATTGATGTACTTAGTACCAGGGCTGCTCTGTAACAGGACATAGGCAATCCTTATATCATTGTTCCTACCGATTGGAGGAATATCTGCAGCACTCTCTACATCCATTACTGTCTTCAGAGCACTCCACTATTGCTTCACATAGCCCTCTCAAAAAATAGATGTGATTAAAGAGTAATTTATTACTTGCTTTGTAAAATATCTTAAATCAATCTGTAAGGGTGCATAGAAGACATGCACCCTTCTTTAAGGATACCTGGTCAGAGGAGTCATAAATCAGAAAATGTGAAGACAGACCTGAAAAAGAAATTAGAAGAAAGGTTGTAACAAGAACAAACCTTGTCACTGGCCTGAAGAATATGTGGGGTGTGAAAATGTTTAATTTTTTCGGTTCAGTGGATAGAGAAAGAGAGAGAGAGAGAGACCAGATGGTTATAAAACCTGTCCAGTTAACATTCATAAAGACAGTAAGGAGAAACAATGAGTCAGTCACACCAGTTGACAAAGTATCAAGAAACTGCAGGCAAACTGACATTTTGCAACTCATAACTAATTTTGCAACCTTGAGGACTGAGGATGCTTGAAGAGGTTGGTATGTATGTGCAATGTGCAGAGGAAGGGGGTGGAGGGAGAAACAAATGAAGAGTGCAAACCAAGGCTGATGGCATGTTTATCAGAGCTGACCAGTGCACTTATCTGACTCTACACCATGATCACCACAGTCTGTCCCATCTTCTCATATTTTCTTATTACATCTTAAGTCTGTACCTGCATATTCTTACTATGTATGCTGTGTGTGTGAGTGCTGCAGGGACACAGTGCCAGATACTGGGGGGACCACCAGGAGTGGAGTGATGCCAGCTCCTGGAGTCAGCCTGGCTGGTGGGATCAGCTACTGGAGCCAGTGGGGTTCTTGGAGTTCAATCACATAGGCATAGGAACAGTGTTTGTTTGTAAAACCAGTCTTCTGGTTTTGGCTGGAATAGAGTTAATTTTCTTCTTAGGAGCTAGTACAATGCTGTTACAGAGAAAATTAACTCTATCTCAGTGGAAACCAGGACAACCAGCTACTGGAGGGGACAGAGAGAGTGAGGCAGTTGCTGAGCTCAGCAACAGTGGCTGCAGTAGGACTGCAGGTCATAGCCCATTTGCCTGGTGTCAGGTATATGTTTGTGTATTCACTGACAAACTCCAAGGTGAACCAATCAGCAAGTGAGGGGCCCAGATTTGGGATGGGATAGGCAGTCAGACACAATCTGTGCTGGTACTTAGTGGGGACCTGAGAGTGTGGGATGCCCATAAGATGAGTGTGTAAGTGCTGTGTGCTTGCAGCAAGCACTCAGCTGGACCAGCTGGTGGGTCAGGAATGAATGGGACAGGTAAGGGGGAATGGGATCCAGGCAAGGGTACTGGGCAGGAAGAGTGACTGTCATGGTGCTCAGGGAGGATCCATGAATGTGCATGTGCACATGAACCTGGAGCGTGCACATGTGTGCTACACTAGTGACCTCCTGCCTCTGCCATCCCAAGAGGAAGGGATGTAGCTGTTTGGGCTTGTGCCTGGTGTGAGTCATGAAAATGTGATGTTATTGAAGGCAATCCTTTGTTGGTCTCTGTGTGACAGGCTGTTTCTGTGTCCTCTGTGTATTTGAATCTTTGTGTGTCTCTCTGGGGTATGTGCTTACCATTGCAGCTGGTTGAACCTGCAAACAGGAAAGCATCAGCCAGTTCCTCAGCCTGGGCAAAGACTCACATCCTCAGGCAGTGAGCTGGGCCCAGTGGCCACTCAGGAGAGGTCCTGGGCCAGAGTTGCTGCAGAAGACGGCCCTGCTCTTAACATTTGTTACCAGAATCAGCTTCCAAAACTGCTTCTTTCTCAACACAGGGTATGAAAAAAACAAAACAAAACAAAACAAAACAAAAACCCCAAAAAACTATGAAGATTCACTTAGTTTTGGATTATTAACTCTCACATGCCTAATAGTCAAAATAATTATCTCCCATAGATGGTCCCATTGAAAGGTCATTATTTCCCCCAACATCAGTATGTTTCTCAGGGTTATTCTGTCTATTCACAGGGTTATTATCTGTCGTGACACAAGAAATTGGTGGAGATGTATGGTAAGACCATGAGGTAAAATAGAAATACATATTGAAACCAGAGTTATCCTCAATAGACCACTCAATCAGCATTCTCCTGAATCTGCCTCTAGTGTATGTAAACAATGTCTCATCTGCCTAGGTAAAGATACTGCCACCTATCATGATTTTATTTGTCTATGGCTACAGATATAAAACTTTGTCCTTTTCCTTTTTTTTCCTGAAACCTTATGGGAAAGACAATTTATAAAGGCAGCAAGATGGATTAGACACACTTCTTGAGAAGGTAGGTGCATTCAGTACTGAATAAATGGAATTGGAAGCAAACAATAAATTTGGGCAAAATAGTGAAGTAATTTCTGGGTCTAGGGAATATTAATAAATCTAAAACAGAACTGAAGACTACCAACGTGTTCACAGTGCACATTATGAGGTAGTTTACATAATTCACTTAGATGGTATTATTGAGGATTGCTTAAAGGTTACTATCCCCCAAAATTTGTCTCAGCACCATTAGAATGGAGTTCTGCAGAATACTGACATGATTCAGTCTTAAACTTATATGTACCTTGTCTCTGTAAATCTACATTTTAATCCAGAACTCTATCAATTAGGTTAATAACATTTAAGAGTCTATTTCTTGGAGGAAGACAATAACCTAGACATGGGTAGAATACATAACTGAATGACTACATATGATGACATCTATAACATGCACATTCCAGGGTTTTCCAGTACCACATTGCAATGGCTGAGTGGGGCTCCAGATCCCAGGAGTTAGCCCGTTACCTGGAGGGGATGTGGTCCCCCACTGTCCCCCTCCACGTCCTCCCCAGGGAGCCCAAAAAGAGCCACACAGAGACCACAGGAGAGGAACAAGAGAGCTTATTGATCGTGGGTAGGGATATATATAGGTTTGGAGGGCTCAAAATACCAGCAATAAGGAGCCAGAAGGGATTTGAACTATTACCAATAGAAATCTAGGGTTAACAACCAAGAGAAAAGAGTAAATAAGGACCAATACAAAAACTCCCTGAAGCTTCTTCCAGGACACTGCATGCATTCCTGAGTGGTGAGATAAGCTTATCTCAGGGGATTTTGGGAAGGGGACAATGACCAAAAAATAGCAAGAGAATCCATTTTGTCACATTCATTCATACAATGGTAAAGACTTCTTTTTTAAGGTTGTTGGGCTAGGCCCTTTATCCTCTTCACAAGTCCATTTCTGACACAACTTTTTCCATTCTAGATTTTGCAGATCCATTGCCACACCACATGAGGTTTTCTGCTTTAAAATACAAGGTATCATTTTGCAGGCCTGGCCTTATAATTCAGTCCAAGAAATCTGAAAACTCAGCATGCTCTTTAATATGACAGTGCTTTGCATTTCTTATTATTCTCGCCCTTTCTCCATTTTCTAACCATCTCTGCTCTGCAGCTTTGGTCTTTCCTTTTCTATGCTTAAACTCCTGCTGTCTGACACATTTATCTACTTCCAGTATTTTCCCCAAAGTGCCCATTAAGCCAATACATTTCAACTGTTTAAACAGCTAGTGTAATCTAAAATGATCCCAATGGAAAATGAAATAAAACTAAGCATGCCATATGGATGTGATTTATGTAACCAAATATAGCTGTTTACATGGAAATGAGTAAATTTGGGATGGCCCAGGCTCCCTTCAGTGACTCATCTCATGTCTATTCACATTAAGGGAACCATGACCTGAAAGTATCTATGCAGACAGTGGAGACATGAAATATATGTTTAAAAAAAGTAGGATGAAATAAAGTTTCTGATGATCAAACATTAGACTTACCATTAATAATCAATCTCTGAAATAATTCTTAAATTTAAACTTGTTTTATATTTTGGCCGATTGAAGTTAATGAAAAAAAATTCTTCATGGGATTAGTAGTTCCTTCACTGGAATCGTACAAATGGAGAAGAGGTGTTAGACTTGTGTACTATATATGACTTTATCACAGATAAATAAACAAAAACCAGCATAAAATGGTCCCTTATTCTATTTGCACAGCTGAAACACTGCTGAAGCTCATAAACTGCAGGACCTATAGTGTAAGTTGTATAGTTAAAAAGTCACAGAAGTAACAGAAATAAACAGCTGGCTGAGTACCGTGTTTATTTACTTAGTACAGTGGTCATTTGCTATGTATATATGCATGTATGTATGTACTTATTTATTTATTTATTTATTTATTTATTTATTTATTTATTTATTTATTTATTTATTTATTTATTTATTTATTTATTTATTTATTTATTTATTTATTTATTTATTTATTTATTTATTTATTTATTTATTTATTTATTTATTTAATGTCAGGTTTAGAATACTGTCTAGTAAAAAGCCCTAAGCCATAGAAGGAAATAATTTCCTTATTTATAATTTCTTATCTGTTATCCAAAACGAAACTGAACACATATCTTGCTCAACAAAAAAGGTAGCTAATTAGATATCAAATTCCCTACTCTCTCAAGGTTTTAATTTCTAAATTTATATGTGATTTAAGTATCAAAACTTAGCTATTAAGTATTACTGCTACTGTAAGGTAAGAATAAGGATATCATCCTCTCCCTTTCACCACTCCCTGATCTGGCAGTTTGAGCATCAGGATGTAAAGGAAGGGTAGATAAACTTTCTCTTTCCAGCATATTTGCTTTTAGGTGTAGTAGTCATCTGCTAAAAGGCATAGTCCACAGATCATTGTTCCTTTGTGATTGGATTCTTCAACCTGAATGGAGCCTCAGAAGAAAGATGCTTCTCTACAAGACTTAAGCTGCAGGCCCTTTGCTGAGGCTGGGGCATATCCTATTCTAGTCTGAAAAAGGTTTTTGATTCTTAAGGAGCTGTGCTGCTGAGAAAAAGAACTCCTGAGGGAAGTTAGTAGACTGAAGCATCAGAGAGATCAGAGATTGACCAGACCATCTCTGAGGCTTCAAGAGCCAAAACCTATAAATGTAGTGGAGAGTCAGGAAGAGGCTGTGCTTATGAAGTCTGAGAGTTTAAACTCCAATCATGATGAAGCTGGTGACTCCTCACACCAGAAGGAAGTCTCTTCACTGAGTAACTTCTCAGAGTAACTTCACTGCCTTCATAACAGATGAGGAATGGGGAATTTTGTAAAACTGAGTGTTTATGGACGCTGATCTTGAGCCATTCAGGATCAGTAGAAGGAAACAATGACAATGGTAGGAGACACTGCTGTGAGAAATGATTGCCCCCATCTGTTGACCTATCTCTTTACTGATAGAGGTTTACTGATTGCCAGGGGCTTGGATTTGGAATGGTATGGAGAGGTTATTAAGGCTTATCCATCCCTCTTCACTGTTACCCCCTGCTGTTCTTACATTTGGTCTATAATAGGAACAATGTTTTCATCAGCTTGAAGGAGATGATCATTTACTTGACAGTGATGAGACTACATCTAGATGCACCTGCATCTGTTGGGTTCTGGGCTCTCTATTACAACAGAGAACTTAGTACAATGAGTCCAGCAAAGGTAATGAAGGGACTGCAGCATCTCTTATTGGAGGAAAGACTGAGGGATCTAGTTCTATTTGGCCTGGAGCAGAGAAAGCTTTGCAGGGGAGGGGTGGAGGGAGGGTAGGTCATGGTGGATTTTGTCAATATGTATGATGAAATGGGAGATAATGAAGATGAGGGAGCCAGATTCTTCCCACTGCTGCCTGCCGATGGGATAGCAATTAAATTAATATAAATTAAAGAATATAATATTTATAATATATAATTATTTTAAGAGAACTCTTTTACAATGAGTGTTCTCATACATAGGAAGAGGTTGCCCAGAAGTTGTGGAATCTCCATGTGGGGAGACAGTCAAAACCTGACTGGACACTTTCCTGGGTAACCTGTTGTAACTGACCCTGCCTTAACAGGGAGGTTGGACTTTAGAGTTTTCAATAAATCCCTTCCAACCTCAAGTTTTGTGTTTCTGTAAAATAGAATTCTCATTTTTATCAAAACTTCTTTTATTAGGAGATGATGTTTCCTGGATTTCCTTGGCAGATTGCATTAATTACAAATGGTCTCATGGGAACATACTTTGGAAATTAGAATTACACTTGGTCTAAGATGATTTATTGGCACTAACAGTCTGAAATTACTAGAGTGTGGGGAGCATTAATTAAAACATAAAACATATATGGATGAAAATACTGAGAAGTCAAGAGAATCCATGATTATTTAGAAGTATTTGTTTTTTTCAGTAATGCAGTTACAATTTCAGGTTTTTGAGCTCAGTACTAACAGTCACATTATGTCTTAGGGCCTATTGTTTCAGTGAGAACTGATGCTGAATGCATCTCAGAAAGTAAGGCACATCTGGATCTCACAGTTGTGTCCATATGTTTTCATTGTATTTTAAACATCAAAGCTTTAGACTTTGAGGAAATGTCTGGTGACAACTTTGAGTTCCTGCGACTAACCATTAGCTGAGCAACTTCGCTCTCTTATGGTCCTGGGAAAATGTAATTGCATTGCAGCTGCAGTCCTGTCTATATCCTGTATAATTTCTTCAAATGTGTTTTAAAATGCAATTTTATTCTGTAAGGGGACTCTAGGAGGAACTTATTCTCTTTCCAAAGTAAACTCATGCAAATGTATGTTCTTTCATCTCTTCTTTCTCTCTCATTTCTTCTTCCCAGCACCTGTATTTCTTAACTTCAGCCTGTAAAGCCTTGATATCAATGGAGGAAAAACAAATCAAACAACCGTTTTGTTCCTCAAAAAATATCACAGGTTTTGGAAAGAAAAAACAGACCTAAGGAAGAGGAAAGGGCCACAGTCTTAAAAAACTGGGAGAACTGTATCTGAACCTAAACTGATCCCAAACACTTATACATCTATGTAGTTATGGATTTTTTTCCTTGTTTCAGTTGTATAAAGGTATTTGTGCCTGAATGCTGTTAAATACAAATAAAAATGTACAACTGAATTAACTGAAGCAAGAAGAGTAAAAATATATAGAAATTCATGCAATTCCTAGAAACTGCAAAACACCCTTAAATGCCCTGAAAAGTAAAACCAAAAAAACCCAAACAACTAATCAGAAAAACCTGTTATGGGGAAGAGATATTGGATGTCCTGTCCAGTTTCTAATAGGAAAGATTACATAACTGAAATTCTGACCTCATTAAAGTCAGCAGATGAGTTAATCCAGACAGGAGAGGATTTAACTTCAGGTATTCAAAATAATGTCAGATAAAAAGGGCAGACGGAAGATGATACTTAGCTTCAAACTAGATGGTGAATTTATATTCCTCTGGTAGTGCTTGCTACAAATTTTCATGCCATTTCAAGTTTAGACATAAGCATTTTTCCGTATATACATTCTGAGAGCTTGAAGGATTAGGACAAAAGTGAAAGTTCAGAGTTGTTCCCATAAACATGAGAGAAGTAGGAAAAGTATAAAGCAATACCCTTAGGATTTTTAGATCAATTGATTTTGTGAATATGTTACCTCAGCCTGACTCAACCTCTCCACTGGTCTCTTAGCATTTCATTTTGTGAGTTATCAACATTTGCCTTTTAAAAAGTAGAGTGGGGAAAAAAAAAAAAAAAAAAAAGGGTAGACTCCTTCTTTATCTTCTGATTAATTGATTTCAGTGATAGGTTTGTTTCAGTTTGATACTGCTCTAAGTGAATTACTACAATTGACAAGGAAATGCCAGATTTATCTGTGAGTATATCATCTGAGCACATCCCATAACGCTGCAATCAGTAGAGTCCTAGGGATTTCTCTAGCTTTCTTCTGAGTTTTTGCCTATTCAAATCATACTGCCCATTCCAAATACCTGAAGCCTTTGTTCCATAGCCACCAATCTACAGTGATCAAAAAAGCCTATCCCAAGGACTGCAGGTGCACTAGGATCAATAGCAAAAGGTAGGAGCCCAGATCCATCTATTCAAACAAGTTCCCTTCCACTAGAGCTAGGCATGTCTCTCTCCTCCAGCTGCTCCAAGAATAGTCATTCAAGGCTATTACTTAACCGTTTCCATTCAACAGAGTAAAGTGCACCAAGCACCATTATTTACTAGGACATATTGTTGCTGTTATGTCAAAGTGTTGTCTGGCCACTTTACCCAGATAGTTCAATAAATTTGGTTGTTCTCATCTGCTGCCAAGGCAGCATTGGTCTCTCTCCTGACTTCTCCATGCCATGTTGACACTTTCTATCAGCCATGAGAATAGTGATCCACACACTGTAACAGAAGGCAGTGGTTTAACTGAGCACTGTCAATCTCTCCCATGCTTGCAATGCTTTAGCTCTCAATACTAGATCTCTAGTGTGCCTTCTATCCAACTCTGTCATACACTCTCCTTTTGCTTTCAAAATCATTCATAAGTTTCAGTGTGTAGGAAGGGACATGCAGAATTCTAATTCCTTCCTGACGTTTTTCTTGAGACTGATTTTATTGATATTGCAGTTTTCTATGTTCTCACACCAACCCTATTCATGAGTTTCTTCAGTATGATGCTCCAAAGGACCATGGCAGACCTCCATGAAGAAAACGGCATCTACATCCGCTATCGTACCGATGGAAGCCTATTCAACCTAAGGCAACTGAAGGCCCACACTAAGACCCTCAATCACCTTGTCCATGAGCTGCTTTTTGCTGACAATGCTGCGCTTGTTGCTCACACAGAAGCAGCTCTGCAGTGCTTAACATCCTGCTTTGCAGAGGCTGCTGAGCTTCTTGGGCTGGAAATCAGCTTGAAGAAGATGGAAGTTCTCTATCAACCAGCACCTCAGGAAGTCTTTCACCATCCCCACATCACCATAGGCGAATTAGAGCTTGTCAGTCCAGCAGTTCACCTATCTGAGAACTNTTGGCCGTATTGACCACCATCAATGGTCCACTCTGGCCTCCAATCGGGAGGCATGGAGGCACACCATCTATAACGCTGCTGCTTCCTTTGAGAGCGCACGCAGGATCAGTCTGGAAGAGAAAAGACAACGCAGAAAGAACCGTGCCTCTCCAACACAGCCTGTGGAGACTTTCCACTGTGCCTTTTGCAACCGGCCTTCCCTATCGCGCATTGGCCTTTTTAGCCACCAGCATGCTTGCAGCAAGGGTGGGTAGAGCCCTTCCCACATCTTCGTTCGTGAAGCCCAGCCATGATGATGATGAATGTTATACCAGTCTTCAGGTATGCATGATCTACCAGAGGTGCTGATTCATTGTGATCCCAGTAAGAAAGACACTTAGACTAAACTATCACTTAAAATGTCATTTACTAGAGCCAATACTACAAGGAAAGGATATGGATAATACTACTTCCCTTCAGATGCTGGGGACACTAATTTCTGCAGCATCAAACAGACCTCCAACAAACATGCAACATGCCACGTACACAACTTTAGGAAGCTCACCCTATTTGTTCATCTGAGCTCTGACAGGACCTGCTTACAAAAACAAAAAAAAAGCAATTCAATTCATAATCTCTACTGTTGACACATAAATAGTATAAAACTGATGTATTTGGTGATAGCCTGAAAGTTACTTCAGTCAAAGATTCTACAGGAATAATGTCTTTTCTAGTACTCTGCTTTTTAAATTTATTTATTTTGTCTGTAAATATACATCTTTCAAAATATTGATTATGTATTAAATGTGTATATTTATTTAGAGTACCTACTGGATGTGTGTATTCTGAAATGCCTGTCTGTGCTTCCTAAAATGCTGCTCTTCATTCTGTTCTGCCTTAATATTATAATCATGTTTCTAATTTTTGAGAGAAATGCACTCAAATGAGGTAGAGATAGGAAATTCTTCCTTTAAAAGATTGTAACTACAAATTTGTGTTATGCCTCCAATTCAGCTACATTATTCATTAGCTAATTCTCCTGAGAGAAGTCAGAATTTAGATACTTTTTCTGTTTTTGGAATGGGACAAATCAGCAAATCCTTCTTAAGGTTCCCCTAAAGTAGTACTTACAATGTATAATTATTGAAATTGAAAAGATGCACAATAATTTAATTTCAATTAAACAGTAAAAGTATTGCATTATTTGTTAATTATTATTATTTATATTAGCTTACATACTGCCATTCAAATGATTATTTGAAAGTGAATTTTGTAGTACAGTTGATCATTGGAAGCCACATAAACTTTAGCACTGTGAAGGTCAATGGATTTACAATTAAAATGTATAAATTAACAAGATGCCCGCTAATGCAGAAACAAAGAAGGCGATATAATAATTTGGGAGGAAAATTTCACTTGAAGAGTCATGAGGTGATGTCAGCTAGCAGAGATTTATTAGCACTTTAAAAGCCTATGACCTAAGGATCTTTAAGCAGGAGAGACATAGGTTTTATGAGTTTATTTGAGGACATATCCCTAATTAAAAGCCATAAAAAATATGCTGTAGAAACTCAATTGTTCTTTAGTGATCAGCTCTTCTAACATTAAATGACACTCCAAAAAGTTAATGGTTTTCCATTAGTTGAAATAATGCTATTCAACAGCTTAATGGCTAGAGCAGAATGCTGTAAATTAGGTAATCTATGTCCTCATCTCTATTCTGACACTTGCTGTAGTGAGGTTGAAAAGTCAACATCTCCCTGCAACTCCTCTCTTTTTCAAAATTGTAAATCAAAATTATATCAGTTTCTACATTTACTGCTATACTGACCTTCTCTAACTCTACAAGCATGATAGCACTCAGTGCTCTTCCATGTTTCTTTCTTAGAGTAAACCTCTTGTTTTCTTAGTGGCTTTCATTGCAGTTCTTCAATTTTAACTGAGATAACCTTGGGTTATTTGGCTTCTGGCAATATTGGACAATTAAAGAACTTTCATGTAAAGCAATAAATGTCACTTGCAAAAATCCGTAGAAGTTATTGATGATTAAGGACTATTTCTACTTGTCCAAGAGCTTTCTATTTATGGACTGTAATACATGTACGTTCATTACTTTCTCCTCTCACAATCTCTTTTTCACTGTCTGTTCTTTTAGTTTATATGAAATATCTCTCAGGCTCACAGAAATGTTCCTGGGCTTTGCTACTCTGAAATTTGCTTTAAAACTGTTATTAGGAAATTCTACCTTTTTTATTTTTCATTAAACTTGATATTATGTCTGAACAACTGTATCCAACAAATCAGAAATTATTCATAACTTGACTTTGATTTTGCTTCACTAAAATAAATACAGTCCATGTCAAGTAGAGCTTTATTTGAAATATATTATTTATATACATTTATGAAGAACATGATTAAATATCCGACTTTTTACAAAGTTTCATAAATTACCATATTAGTATAATGAATAAAGACATAGAAAACTAAAATATTCAAAATGTTCAAACTATCATGCTCATTTCCAAATAAAGTACATGTTTATATTGAAGGGGAAAAAAAAAAAAAAGGCTGACTGATTTGAACTTTTCAATTTCTTTAATTAAAACTGCTTGTAAGGATTGTAATATGATAGGTTGTTCTGTTGGTATTCAGGCATACTGGATGGGACATTTTAGAATGTTTGGTTTATTTCCATTCCTGAAGTCAAATTTCACTTAGTGCTCATAAATTTTGGTTTATTTGAATGCAAAATCTGGAAGACTGACAACTCTCACACAACTCTTTTTTTTTTTTTTATTTCACCTCTTTCAAAGTCCACTGCAAGCAGACAATTTACTCAGGTTTTGCAGTGATACAGGTAGGCTACTGGTTGCCAAGAGAAAAAAATACCTGCAGTCCTGAGGGGAAGGTGGGGGGTGGAAAGAAGGGGACACACTCCGAGGAGTGGGGTTGGAAGGTGCAAACCAAAGAGAGAGAGAACTTTATTCAAACTGGTACACAACTTAAATAGGGTCAGGCGGCTGGGTTCTGACCCCAGGAGCACCCTGGGAAGGTTTTGGGGAAGGCTCTGGGCCGGCCCCAGCCATACAAGGCCAGACCCTTCAAAACTGGAAATACAGGGGTAGGTATATAGCATATAAGGAAATGCTACCCTGCTGCAAGCAGGGACCAATCGGGGTGGGTTACAGGCCATGTGGGTTGGAAAATTCCAGCAGGGATAGACAGTGAAACAAAGGAAAAACATATAGCGTGATAAGATCCTCAAACTGGGTACAGACTCCAAACTGCAAACAGTCCTTAAACACAGAAAATGGTCCATATAAACACAGCAAGCAGCTCTCAGAGCGCAGGCAGTCACAGATCTGCGCTGACCAAGCTGTCCTTCCACAGCCAGTCTCTCTCCTCTCCTCCAACAATACCTGTCCAGTTAAAAGACACCTTTTATGTAGAAATTTATGTTATGCTATACTTCGTTGTAAATACTTCTTTGTAATAATGTGGGGTTTTTCAGTAACATTATTAAGTAAATTGAGCTTGTCAGATGCACTGCCAAAAATAATACTATAGTGATTTAACCCTAGCTGGCAACTGAGTTCCACACACACTTGCTTCCTCACTTGCCACACAGCAGGATGGGGAAAACAGAAGCATTAAAACGGGAAAACTCATGAGTTGAGATAAAAACAAAGCAAAAGTCATGCACTCAAGCAAAGCAATACAAGGAATTAATTCACTACTTCCCATCTGCAAGTGGTTCTAGCACCTGCAGGAAATCAAAGTTCCATCATGTGTAATAATTAGACAAATGCTATCTCTTTGACCATACTGTGTCTTCTCTCAAATTCTTGTGCACCGCCCCCTTACTGATGGGATAAAGTGAGATAGAAAGGGCCTTAATGCTGTGTAATCACGGCTCAGCAATAATGAAAACATCCATGTGTTTCCAGCACAAACCCAAAACACAGCCCCATATTAACTACTATGAAGAAAACTGACTTTATCCCATCCAAAACCAGCACAGATACTTGCATTTATTGAAAATGTATGTCTGCATCTTTGGATTCTCAAAGTGGGGGGAAATCCATCATGTGAACAGAGAGTAAGTAGACTGTATCACAGAATGTGAATAGCAAAAATTCCCTCCCATCTCATCACAAAAATAGTGAAATGAAAATGGGCAATAACTTCTCAGTTATATTCTCTACTTTTATTTTCTTGTCAAGGCTTTTATATTCATCACTATTTCAGAGGATGGTCTCTGGCTCACTTTTTATACCATTTTTAAAAAGAACTTGCACATGTAAAAAGACCACATACTTCCACATCTCAGAAGAAATTTTATTACCAGATCTCCAGTGATTTATTTTAATGAACGTTAGAATTTAACAAGATATGAAACACCTTCCAAATATTTATAAATATTCAAACCCTTCAATAACCTTATTGGTGTGAACAGCAGTAGTCTACCTTTGTTTCTATAACCTTAGACCTTTACAGCAAACATTGATGCCTAGTCAGATGCTTTAAAAACAGCTCAAAAATTTGTTGGTCTGAAAGGATTGGAAGAAAGTGAATTGATAAATGCTTAAGATGATCATCATAATTTATTTTATAGTATTATTAAGTTTCTGACAAATTTCCTTCATCATGGCAATAGCTGACAGCATTTTCATTAAGATACCCTTAACTGTTGAATTCTATGGTACTTGTCAGAAGTAAATAAAAAGATAAAAGTACTATGTTAATTTGTACTTGAAATATATTGAGCAAGATTAGAGGGGTTTGTGGGTTTCATGGTTTTTGGTTTTGTTTGTTTTTTTTCTTTTTTCTTTTTAATTCTCCACAGGTTTTCTGAACATCTACTTAAAGATGTTTTATTACAAGTTTAACACATTTTATTTAAGCATCATTGTTCTGTACTCTTTTCTGCTGTGGTTACTAGGTACACTTACTGCCTTCTGCTGCTTCGATTTGGTCTTCAAAAATTATTTTGAAACTCCTGTTGTGTTTAAATTCCCTGGATCTATCCTTCTGTCCTGGTTTCATGTGGAATACAGTTAATTTTCTCTCTACTAGGTGATACAGTAGATTTAGGATGAGAATAATGTTGATTACACACTGATATTTGAGTTATTGTGAGGTAATGCTTATTCTAAATCAAGGACTTTTCACTTTCCCATGCTTTGTCAGTGAGGAGGTGCACAAGAAGCTGGGAGAAAGCACAGCCAGGACAGCTGACTCAAGCTGACCAAAGGGATATTCCATATCACAAATTATCAAGTACAGTATATAAACTGGGAGGAGTTGGCCAGGATGGACCTATTGCTGCTTGGGGATGAGTTGGACATCAGCAGCAGGAGGTGAGTAATTGTAGTGTGTTTCACTTTCTTTTTTCCCTTGGATGGTATTTCTTTTTTTGTTGTCTTCCTTTTCATTACCATTATTAGTATTAGCACTATATTTTACTTTATTTCAATTATTAAACTATTCTTACCTTAATGCATGGATTTTACCTTTTTCTGTTTCTCTTTCCCATCCTACTGGGTTGGCAAATCAGCACATGGCTGTTGGTACTTAGTTGTTGGTTGGGGTTAAACAACTCCATCTTTATACTGAATTCACTGATTGCTTGCATTCATGAATATATCTGAAGTATATGAGAATGTGTATGGGTATGTTTACACATCTGTGTATTTTTCTAGCTGGCACACATTTGTTTACTTAAAGCACGTTAATTTTTTTCCTTGTAGAAAGCTATTTGGTGTGGTAATTTGTCTTCTTTATGAGACAGTACCCTATGGAATGAACACAGTTGGCAAAAGTTGATTTTATAGGCTCAATTTTAGTGCATGGACAGGTAAGTTTGCTGTGAGAGATTTTAGATGAACAAGACCCCAATTAAGAACTCCATTTGCCAGCTTGTGTACAAACACAAAACAGTCAATTGCCCCCATACTTACAGATTTTATCTAAATAGGTTCATCAAAAAGAGCAAGACCTGGCAATATAAACTCTGTTTCATAGATAAACATCTGTGTGATGGGTTTGGTAAACCTCCAAAACTTAGATTAAGGCCTTAGTTTAGTTAGGCTTGAAACCAAATTTAGCAGGCCTCAGTTTTGTGAGCCATGGGGCTTTCCGTAGATTTAGGGGGGCAAGTATCACCTGACTTAAGCAACCAAAGAGGTATTTCATATCATCTGACATCAAGTCGAATATAAAATCTAGTGGGGGAGGTATCTTTGCTCTCTTGCCCTCCCTCTCTCCATGCAGTGTGGTGGTGAGGACTCCCTGTTGCTGCTCCCAGAGCGACAGGCCTGGCCGCTTCCCTGCCGAGATGTCCATAGCAGTTCTGGTCTCTGAGAAGTAAACACTTTTCTGTTTGATGTTGCTTTGCTGGGTGCTCTTTCAGGGGAGCCTGTTTAGTTTTGCTTCATGTGGGTTTTGGGTGGTGAAATCTGTGTGTTATTGACATGGGCAGCTGGGAGGATAGTTTGGATAAAGTTATTGTTGTTTTTTCTTATATTTGTACGTATATGTATTGTAACTTTCCTGTAAATATATGTATATAGTTTTTCCAGTTTCAGGTTTCTTTCCTTCCCTCCTTTCACTGGGACCACATCAATCTTGTGGGGGATTTGGCATTTTGCCAAGGTTGAACCCAGGACAATCTGACTAACTGGAAAACAGTCCTGATCCTTAATGAGTGGGGAGTTAAACACCCAGTAAGGAAACTCAAACCTTGTTTTAGAAAAATTGAATCAAACTGGGGGTAGATGGGGAAAATGACAGCATTATGTCAACTGACAAAACAAATGGAACAAAGGTTTGTGTTGACTTTTTAAAACTTATAAAAGCTGGTTGCTCAGCTAAATTAAGCAGGACATCATAAATCTCAGTTAAATGAGATAATAAAGAGCCTTAGGTGTCTCTTATTATTTGTATTTCACCTATGGTGAAATATTCAAGGAATATTTTTGTTGTGTTTTTTGAACATTTTACTGAATCTTCTGTCACACTCTCAATGGTCTATTGGACAATTTGTAATAGCATTCTTATGGCCAGGGAAGAAGAAAATCACTGTCTAAGATAATAAACTAATAAACAAAATCTGACTTTGTTTCTAGAACAGAAACATGATTCCGTTAGGTGAGACTGAATTATTCTCTTTAATTTAGGTTTGATTTAGATACACAGAAAATGTCAATGTTTATTCAAAGTCTTAAGTCAGTGCTGTTGGATTCTCAAAGTTTCTTTATATTTTACTTTAATAATCATCTGATATTACACTTTCCAAAAAAAAATTGCTATTATTTCCTTTCATCAGTCAAAAATAGTTGTATCCTGAGGTATATCAAATACTCTTCTCTGCTAGACTATTAAAAACATTAAATATAGGAATATAGATGTTAGCTCAGTAATGCTTACTGTTAGGCATAAGAATAGTCACACTGTACCTTTACTAACCATGTGTTAACGTATGTTTAGGAATTTTTCATAATTTTCTTTGACAGGGAATTTTATATAACTGTAAAATTGAAACTAATATATATATACTCATATGAAGAAAAATTTAAATACAATTTCTCTGAAGAAATGCATTTCCACCTTATAGGTTAAGAAAAAGAATTACAATTTTCAGTCCTGAATATGCATTTGCTTCTTTGTTTTCTTAATTAATGGGTTACTTTTCTGATATGACATATGGTCCCATCAGAATATTTGTTTGGGTTTTTTTAATACAAGAAAAAAATTCCATAGAACACATTCTTATTCTAATTTAGGGAATCAGCATGAAAAGTACTTTCTGCTCAGATATTTTTCAAGAAAATTACACTTCACACTAGAAAAATATTACAATGACAGAATGTATTTTTGCCTATATTACAAAAATTTTAATAGCTCCAAATCAACAACAGAAAAAAAAAAAATCCAACTAGAAAGCTTTTCACTGAACCATAGAATACCTTAGGTCAGAAAGGAATTCCTGAGATCATCTAGCCCATATAGCAGGGTCAGCTACAGGAAATTGCTCATTTGAGTTTTTAATATTTCTAAGGATGGAGACTTGGCAACCTTTCTGAGAAACCTGCTCCACAATTTGTCCACCTTCACAGTAAAAAGATGTTTTTTTCTATATTAACATGAGATTTTCTGCCCAGTGACTCTCATCATGTGTGCTCTTGGCTGGCCACCAGGTGCCCACCAAGCTAATCTCTCACTCACCTTCATCAACAGGACAAGAGAAGAAAATATGATGAAAGGTTTTAAGGTCAAGATGAGAACAGGGAGATCACTCACTGGTTACCATCACTGGCAAACCACTCCACTTTGGGAAAATAATTTAATTTATTGCCAATTACTTGCAGCAGAGCAGTAGAGTGAGAAATAAACTAGACACCTTTTCTCCACCTCTCCCTTCTCCCCTGGCCCGACTTCACTCCTGACTCGTCCACCTCCTGAACTCTGAACAGCACAGAGTGATGGGGAAGGGGGGTGGTAGTTCATGACATGTGGTCTCCATGGCTCCTTATTCCTCACACTCTTCCCTTGCACCACTATGGAATTTCTCCCACAGGATAGTCATTCATGAACTTCTTGAACATGGGTCCTTCCCATGGCCTTCAGTTTGTCAAGAACTGCTGGATCATGGATCCTTTCCCTAGGGTGATGTCCTTCAGGAATGGACTGCTCCAGCACGAATTGCTCTTAAAAAGCCATAGTTCCTGCCCAGACACATTTCTGGTGTGGGGTCTCCATGGACTACCACTTCCTTCAGGGTATATTCACCTTTTCCAGCATTGGGTCCACAGGCTGAAGTGTGGATATCTACTCTAGCATGAGTAGAAATCTCCTTGGGTTTCAGGTTAATCTCTTCTGTGGTTCCTGAAGCACCTCCTTTTCCTCTTTCTCAACTGACTGTGTTGTTTACAGGACTGTTTCTCTCAAATTTCCTTACTCCTCTCTCCCTGCTGTTGCTGCTCTATGTTTTTCACCCTTTCTTAAGTATTTTGTCACAGTGGCACTGCTAACATCACTTAATGGTTCAGCTTTGACCAGTGGCAGGTCCATCCTGGAGCCAGTGGAACCAGCTCAGTCTACCATCACATCTCCCCTTGTTAAACTTCAAGAAGGTCCTGTTTTCATGGTCTTGAAAGCAAAAGTCATGTCCCTTCATGTCCACCTGGACCCTTCACCTTCTGCCCATATACCAAATTCCATTTAAGCAGATCCCTAGGCACCAATTTCCTGCCTAAGGTATGTTGTAAAAATGCTCTTCTCCAGAAAGCCTGATGATGGACTTTGTTGGTTCAGTTCCTGAGTTGTGATCTGACTTTCCAGATAAACCTTGAACCTGTGCCATCATGATGGCTCTGTCTGGTGATCTCTGGACTATGTGTGACCCTGGTTATCCACATCATGTGTTTTCTGTGATTTTGACAACAGGCATATTTTGCTGTTAGAATATTCTAATAAAAGAATACATGAACAGTTAAAAGTTGCTTGAAAAGATAAAGGTCATTTGGGAATATAAATTCTTAGAAATCAAAGGTGTGACTATACAAAATGTGATGGGATCTAAACTGTAAATTTCATAATCAGCATCATGAGACAATTGTTCCTGACATTCTGAGTTGTACGACAAGAAATACATGTGCATCATTGATAATGCTGTTCAAGGACTAGAACTAAGAAACCAACACTTCACAAGAGAGAGAAAAAAATCTTCAAGAATTGTGCTTTTTTTTATTTTTTTATTTTTTTTTAAATTTACCTCTAGTTTGCTTTTAAATTAGTTCTCTGAACTGGCTTAGTGTACAACGGCATGAAAGCCAGTTACTTACTCAGCACACATGACCGAGAGTGGAGGTAGAGGCAGAAAGGATAATCTCAAAATAGACTGGTTTAAGCTGGCATGGCACTGAACTTGTATGTGGGGATTTTGGCTTAGCCTAATGGAAGTTAATAGCAGATATGATTATTCCTTGTAAATACAAGGAGAAAATATTACGATAAATGCAGTAATTTAAAATACTAATAGGCATAAACGAGTATAAATTGATCATGTGTAAATTTAGGTTTGACCTTAAGTGAAGTCTTTTTGGTGTAGTTGTTCAATAGCAGAGGATTAAACTTAGATGATTGACAGGGTTGCTTTAAGGCTTATGTTCCTAGAAAAATAGAAAGGGAACAAAGAAAGCTGTAGGAAAGTGAGGATATTAGGAGAGGCATTGTCTGAAAGTAGAGAGTGGAGCTATCATCAAAAATAATGTATACATACACTATAGATTTGTAAAAGCGAGTTACCTTACCTAAAAGCATCTTGGAAGACTTGAAGCTAAAAATAACACAATTATGAAAGAAAACTAAAGTAGGCAGTTGCTTTAAAGTATCAACACTGTTTTTTTGTTTCCTGAGATACAGTTACTGAATTTTGAGCTACAAATAACACATTGGTAAAACTTGGGACATAAAATGAAGCTGTTTGTGGAGGCTAGAATACATAGAATCATATAATATTTCAGGTTGGAAGGGTGCTTTAAAGATCATCTAGTCCAAACTCCCTGCAAGAAACAGCAACATCTTCAGCTATATCATCTTGCTCACCACCTCATCCAACCTGATCTTGAAAACTACCAGTGATAAGATTTTCACAACTTCCCTGGACGACCTGTTCCAGTGTTTCACCATGGTCATGGGAAAAAAATATTCCTTTTATTTAGCCTAAATCTACCCTATTTTATTTTAAAACAATTATCCCATACCCTACTACAACAGGCCCTGCCAAAAACTTTATCCCCATGTTTCTTATAAGCCCTGTTTAAATATTGAAAAGCCACAATATCTCCACAGAGTCTGCTCTTCTCCAGGCTGAAAAACACTAACTCTCTCAGCCTTTCCTCATAGTAGAAGTGCTCCAGGTCTCTGTTCATTTTTATGGCCCTCCTCTGAACTCAACTTCAACAGGTCTGTGTACTTCCTGTGCTGGGGGCCCCAGAGCTGGGTGCATTACTCCAGGTAGAGTTTCATGAGAGTGGAGTAGAGGTCAGAATCACTTCCTTCAATATGTTGACCACACTGATTTTGATGCACCCCAGGATACAATTGGCTTTCTGTGCTGTGAACGCACACTGTTGGCCATGTGAAGCCTCTTATCCACCAGCACCTTCAAGTCCTTCTCCCTAGGGCTGTTGTCAATCCATTCATTCTCCAGCCTATATTGATGCTAGGGATTGCCCTTGCCCAGGTGCAGCTCCTTGTACCTGACCTTGTTGAATCTCAAGAAATTCCCATGGGCCCCCTTTTTTAGCTTGTCCAGATTGCTGTGGATGGTGTCCCTTTTCTCAGGCATGTCAAGTGCATCACTCAGTTTGCTTTAATCAGCAGATTTGCTGAGGCTGCACTCAATACCACTGTCTATATCACTGGTGAAGATATTAAAAATACGTGTCCCAATACTGACCCAGCGGGACACCATTTGTCACTGAACTCCTTCTGGACATTGAGCTGTTGACATATACACTCTGGATTTGATCATCGAACTAATTCCTCATCCACTGAATAGTCCAACCATCAAATCCCTATGTTTACAGAGAAGGATGTTGTGGGGGACTGTGTCAAAGGTTTACAGATCTCCAGATAAATGACATGTGTAGTCCTTCCTTTGTCCACTGATGTAGTCAGCCCACCTTAGAAGGCCACTAGTTTGGTCAGGCAGGACTTGCCCTTGGAAAAGCCACGCTGCTCCCTGTTACCCACAGCTTCAAGGAGGATTTGTTTCATGGTCTTCCCAGGGTCACAGGTCCATAGTTCTCAGTGTCCTCCTTTTTACCCTTTAAAAAAATGGATGCAAAGTTTCCTTTTTTCCAGTCACCAGGGTCTTCACCTTACTGCCATGACTTTGCAAATATGATGGAGAGTGGCTTGGCAACTTCATCAGTAAATTCCCTCAGGACTATGGAATACATCTCATCAGGCCCTATAGGTTTATATGTATTCATAATCCTCAGGTGGTCAAAAACCTGATCTTCACTTACAGTTTGACAGACTGCTTACTCGGTCTCTGCCTTGTGGTCCACCCACTTGAAAGGTGTGAGAAGAGAGACTGTGAGTGAAGACTGAGGCAAAAAAAAGTTGTTCAGTACTGCAACCTTCTTGTTATCTGTTGTTACGACTTTTGCCAGTCTTGCTTATCAGGGGAGGATGCTTTCTTCGACCTTCCTTTTGTGACTGACATACCTCTAGAAGCCCTTCTTATTATTCTTTGCATCCTTTTCCAAGTTCAGTTCCAGATACACCTTGGTCTTTCTGACCCCATCCTTGCACAACCAGACTGTATTCTTGTATCCTTCCCAGAATACTTGTCACTGTATCTTTCACTGCCTGTGCATTTCCTTCTTGACCTTTAGTTTGACCCACAGGCCTTTACTCGTCCATGCTGGTCTCTTGCCTTCCTTTACTGCTTTCTTACTGCTGGGGAAGGACAGATCTTGTGCTCTATGGAAAGTGTCTTTACAGATCTGCAGCTCTGATGTGCTCATTTGATTCTGAGGGTGGTTTCCCAGGGGGACCTATAGACTAACTCCAACATGACATCTGGAAATCACAGCCAAATCTAGAAAATATATTCTCAACATGTATCATCACTTTTTCAACTGTTTCTCTTAATTACCACTTTTATTCTCATTCTATTAGCACAGATAGTTACGGTGATTGGAAAGGATTATAATGCACATAATTCATTTGGATATTAGCAGAAGCCTACATGAAGCATTATTTGTATTTTGCAAACTTCTCTCCTTAAATATCTAATCTATCCCAAAACCAAATAATTTAAAAACATTATCAAGGCTGCAACCTCAAATGCTCAGAAGTAGGAATTCTACAGTGAATACTGCCTGTGGTTATTTAATTTCATCTCCCTGTGTGTAAAGGTGGTGAAGTGTAAAGTGAAGATTGCGGAAACAGTTTATCTGTGCAATAAATGGTTAGGCACCTACATTAAATCAGAACTCAAACAGATGGATGCTATTAAAGACTTGCCTGGTCCCAGGCTGAGAAAGCAGACACAGTCCTTTATAGGAATGATTTCTCTTTTAGTTTAACTCCATGTCTTCACCCATGACCAAACCATGCAGGAAGGGGAGGCTAAAAAAATCCTTTGCACTAATCATTTAAAGACCACTAGTAGCCTAAAGAAAACTAGAAGCAGATGGAGATTTGGAACATATTCTTGAGTTTTCCAGGCAAACTGCTGTAATGTAGAGGGAGAGTAAGTGAACAAGAGTCTCACACACCCCTACTTATTATTGAAAAAAAAGTATTTTAGATTTGTACTGATACTAAAGAAACAATAAGAGTAAACCTGAAAATATTATATCACAGTCCCCATGCAAAAAAAACCACCACTCCCCAGAAGTTATTCAGGTAACTCTGTTTCTAACAGCCATGAATATGAGGAATTTGGTTTATGAATAAACACAGAAATAAGAATGTGATAGATGATTCACATAGAGCTTTAAATGCACACGTTCAGGTAAATTTGATGTATATTTCATAAATATATATATATATCTATGTTCAACTGTGTTTATATTGCTGAATTATAGAATAATTTAGGTTGAAAGGTCCTCCACTGATAGTTCAAATCCCTGCTCAGAGCAAGTTAGGTCAGGTTGCTCAAAGCCATATCCAGTCCAGGCTAGTACACACTCGATGGAGATTCCACAAACTCTCTGAGCAACCTTGTCCAGTATTTGAATACCCTCATGTGTGAGAGACTGGATTTGTATCTCACTGAATTGTTTAATTGAGTCAAATCAACCAACTTGTGTGTGTGTTGGCAGAAGGGCCAGGTCAGGCCTGCACCCACAGGGCAGCCGTGGCAGAGCAGACAGAAGCCATGTGGCTGAGCACATGGGATCTGTGTGGCTGGGATGTCAATCAGAGGCCCCCCCTGGCAGCCCACCCATACCACTCCCTCTAGATGCTCTGACTGGCTGCATCACCACTCTCTCTGGCCTGAAGGACACTGAGTAGTCAGTGAACTGGATGTCCTGCCTGGGAGGGGTGGCCACACTGGCCAGACCATATAAATATACAAGGACAAGCCTTCCATCTGACTCTTTCTCTCAGGACCTGCTATTGCCATGTGAGTTTCCCAGATTTCCATAGGACCCTTTGGTGGTTATGCAATTCTAACCTCTTTCTATAATCCTTCTTTCTTCTCTTAATCTCTTTTATTTCTTTATTCTGTCCTTAATCTCTTATGGGTAGTTTAAAACTGTTGTATTTTATGTGTTGTATTTTACTAATGTTGTCATGTGCCAGGTACTTTAGTGAAATGCCTCTACACTGCGTATATGTTAGTCCTGTGAACCTTTTTCCAAAATGTCTACTTATCTGTTTATCTATTAACTGTTTATCATTGCTTTCAATACCACACTAAATATCAGTGCTTTTCTAAACATTTCCAAACTGTGCAGGTAAGCAGTTAAGATATATTTAAAATGTCAACAGATGTTATATTAAAATAGGAAAAATTTTGCTTTTGAATAAAGCCAAGTATTTGAAGTACAGAAAATGAGCTCTTCCTGTAAAAAAACCCAAAAAAATCAAAAATACAAGAGCAAAGATCCACTTTAAACCAATTTTGAATGTTGATTTTTTTTTTAACTTGCAGACCAGAAGCCAAAAGCACTTAAATTTGGAGATTTTGCTGACCTCTCACTGTAGATGTTTGTCTATAATTAGAAAAATAATAAAGCCAATCGTACAAAAGCACCTAGGAAATCTCCAGTTTATTAATTTCAAAGTTATTTGAGCTATGTAAGAAATAAAAGGGTTTTTTTATTTATTTTTAAATTACTTACAAAATTATGATATGGAAAGAAAATTATGGTTAAGCAATCTAGCCCAAAGTTGGTCTTATTAGAAGGAAGTTCTGTATTCAAAAAATAAAATGAAAAATTAATGAAAATGTATTTTCAGAGCTAGATGATTTTACTGACTTATATCTTTACAGGGCTGAGGGGATTTTTATCTGTCATGGACCCCACTGTTTTTAATATTAGTCCTTCTTTAATTCCACGTTCTTTTTTTGTTTGTTTTGTTGTGTTTTACACTGTAAAATATTGTATTAGATATATTCTACCTTGCTGTGATGTTTTTGGCAATTATATTAAGAAAGATGAAACATTAATAAAACTAAAAGCTCCAGGAGCATTTGAACACATTAACATTTAATTTAGTAATTGAAACTTGGAAGTGTCACCTTAGTTGTCATAATGCAATATTATTTTTACAAGATAGGTAGTGCTATATTGCTACACAGAACTATAAGGGGTGGGTGTGAGAAACCCATACAATTTGGATAAATAGCCTGCTTATTATATTTGTCTATTCAGCTTTCCCTGAATTCCCTGGATAGTACATTTCTAATCACTGGGGAGGTTATGGCTGAATATTTTTTTGGGTTTTTTAGGGTAAAAGATAAAGGGCAAACTTAAAAACTTTCTTTCATTTAGATTAAAATTTTGCAAAAATAGGGGAAAAAAATCTTCTGTACTTCAGTAAAGAAACTTGTGACTATTAACTTAAAAATCTGCAGTATACAGTATTTCATTAGTCTTAAGGTACATACTAAGCCCAAACTAAATGAAACTGCACTCAAAAGCATTAATACCATAAGCTATCAAAATATCACAGCATATATTTCCTGAAAATCAGTTAGCTAAATGTGAGATTCATAATTTAAACTCTTGCATAAATTAAACAAATGTTTGTAGAGTTGTTAGACCTTTATGTCTTAATTTGACTTATACATGATGTTGGGCTAATTACTGAGTGCCAGTATCATAGATCAGGTGATATTAAGCACCAACATTTTCCGAGACTGATCTGTGTTACCCATCAAATTTGGCCCTTCCTTTTCTGCATTCTTAATTCCCTTAGTCTTAACAACTATCAAATGGATTGATGACTATGTGATCTTCAGTTAAATAAAGTGTGGTAAAAGCAGCTTCTGACTGTAGACTAGATGACCTGATCTAGTGTCTTATTTCAGGGAAAACCTTCTGATTTATTTTTTTTCTGAGCCACTTTGTGAATAGTGAACGCTTTCTCTAGTCACTTCACACAGGTGCAAGCATTTTAAAATCAAATTGAAACAATTGTATATCTGAAGTATGTGGTATACCCTTAGTAAAAAATGATTTGGCAAATAATCTTATATTGGATTTGTCATTCTCAAATATTATTTTTTTTAAAAAAAAGGAAGACTGTGATAGTCTTTTTGTCAGACAAATAGATTTATATTTACAAACCAATTTAAAATTTTGGAATAAAATGCAAGAGTTGTAAAAGATAGGGTTATTCACACATACACACAAGCTATTATGTGGAGTCACTGAGGAAAATTCTGCATTTAGCTATCACAGTTTATTCACTCATATCACTATCAATATCAGTGCAAGAAGCACATTTGCATGTCTTCAGTAAGGCTTATCTTTATTAGGTTTAACCACTGTTGTGGTTTAGCCCTGGTAGGCAGTGAAAACCCACATGTCAGCTTTGCATGCTTTCCCTCAGTGGGATGGGGGAGACAGCTGGAAAGGTAAAAGAAATCTCATGGGTTGAGGTGAGGACAGTTTAAAAGGTAAAACAAAAGCCTTGAACGTAAAGTAAATAAGAAATTCATTCACCACTTCCCATGGGCAGGCAGGTGTTTAGACATCTCCAGGAAAGCAGGGTTTCTTCATACTTGGTGGAACAAACACTGTAACTCTAAAAGTCCCACCCTTTCCTCTTCCCTCAGTTTTCTATGCTGAGCACGTCATGTGGTGTGGAATATCCCGCTGGTCAGTTGAGTCCCAGCTCTGTCTCCTCCCGACTCTTTTTGCACCTCCAACCTCCTCCTCACTGGTGAGGTGAGGTCCTTGGATCTGTGCAAGCACTGCTCTGCAATGGGTAAGGCACCCCTGTGTTATCAGTATTGTTATGTTCACAAATCCAAAAATCATGAGCGACTGTGAACAAAATTAACTCTCTCCCAGCCAAAACCAATACAACATACAATTTAATGCAGTAGATTGCTGTCTGCAATCAACATATTAATACATCTATGAGAAGAAGGACTCATGAGTAGTTCTGAGTAACCCCACTCTCCAAGACATCTTCATTCTCTCAGGACTAGTCAAAGCGCATGCCCACCAGCAAGTACTGACTTGTACAGTAGGGTAAATAGCCCTATTTTTGTCAATTTTGCTGTATCTTAGTACTTCTGACTGTGTATAATGTGGAGGTTTTGTATTTTCTATCAGAACAGTTTTAAGTCCATTCCATACAGAAGGCAAGTTAAAAAAAGAAGACATTTATAGCACATTTGCCCGTTATTTATAAACATGAAGACCTTAGGCTTTCAGGTAATACAAGGTGGGGGGGAAGAGAAGGGTGAGAAAAGGGAGAGGTAAGTACGGAAAAAGAAGAAAGAAAAAAAAAAAAAAAAAAAGACAAAAGAGGTATTTTTTCCTGGCCTAACACAAATCACTACACAATTTACACAAGACTTAGTGTTATCTGTGCCCTTATTTTAAACCTAATGTAAAAAAATGTGATTTGATGCATTAATCAGAGGGTATTATGGTGATTTTGTTACAGACATTTTAACATAAGCCTGTTGTAATACTCACCTTGCTGCAATGCATAATATGCAGGAGTAAATTCTGGTTCTGTATAGATTAAATTGTTTTGATTCTTGGGACTGTTTTCATACTAAACTGAGGGTTTTTTTAATAAACTGATGTCAGAGTATCTTTAAGCATATAAGTGAAATTATTTTGACTTTGTAATATCCATCCAGTCAAAAAAAACCACCAAAAATGAAATATTATTTCCATCCTCTCAATTCTTTTCTAACTAGGGATTTTAAGCCAGTTTTAGAAAAACTCTTTGGCAGCTAAACCTGAAATTGTCTAGTTTTGAACTAGACAATTAAAATGTGGCAATCCAAACACCATGCCCCAGTAGCTGCCTAGACATGCTTTATTTAATCTGAAAGCCATTTGAGTACTCCCCTGAGCCTAAGCTGCTATCAAAACACACAGGACACACATAAACACTGCATCCTCAGAAAATGCAATAACAGTTGTTTTTTTATTTAAAAATAAAGATACGTTACTGTTTATACAGCACTACTACTAAAACCACTTACCCTAAGAAATAAAAATTCTGTTTAATAAACCCACTCAAGCTTAAACAACAGAAACCCACATTTTCCCTGCAGAATGTGCAACCTAACAGATAGAGTCTGGGCTGCATGATGGACAGACATAGTGACAAAAGCAAGAAAATTGTTCAAAGGGCTTTCTGTTCAGGCCAAACCATTCCCAAGTTAGAATTTTAAGGAAGAAGTTCAGATATCTCCTTCTATTTGAACCATTAAGTATCTGTGATAGCTCTACTGTCCTGTCAGACTGGACATAGGAACTTAAGGAGACCCACACTCTATCTGATGTACAGGCAGGGTATGATTCTGTCTAAAAATGGCACTTGGAGCACACTTGAACATTCAAATCATGCTCCAATAGGACAGAGCATTTGAGAAAGTTTTATCCTATGAATTGATGGTGTTTTTTGGCCAGAACTTGGTCATTATGTGGAAAAGGACTGATTTTTAAACACTATTTTTTTCAGTGTTTGAGGACTCTGTAAGTCTTTATGTGAACTGCAATAAGCATTTTCCAAAAGCGTGTTTCCATTTCAAATAGTTTATAACATATTATAAATAAGGTGTAATAAATAAATTGCTACTGTTTATTGTACATAAATAATAACTACTATATTGTTTTGAACCTAATTCAACACTGTTGCATTATTAAAAGGTCATCAAAAAGGCATATTAGGAAACATATTTTAAATGCTGATTAGCATTTAACATGATGCTTTTAGACCTGCTTTTAAGTGTACAATGTATTTGTTCATAAAGCACCTCATACAGCCAAATGGAGTTGTAAAACACAGGAAAACATCTCAATGAGTTTCAAATACATCCCAGCAAGGTTTGTGGCTCAATTTTACATAAACAGATTATCAAATCTAGATTGTCTACATTTACAGATAAATCAAATGTGAGATGAAAACATGACACTACAATGCAGCTTTTTAACACTGACAAATTTGAATCAGAATGTAACATGAAATGACTACAGAGATTGATAAGACCCACAGTATTTCTATATTACTTATTTTTTGGGATATCCTCTCTGACAGCACAGGTTAATTACTGTTGATGATGGAGAGTTTGCTCTTTTCATATGCAAACTACTTATGAAGATCTCTTCTGCTTCTTTTTTTCCTATTTCACAGAATCATAGAACCACAGAATCACAGAATGGTTTGGATTGGAATGACCATCTAGTCCAATCACCCTTCACTGAGCAGGACCATCTTCAACTAGATTACAGAATGGGTAAAGTTGGAAGGGACATCTAGTTGGTGATCTAGTCCAACACACCTTCTAGAGCCAGCTTGCAAAGACCTGTTTGTACGGGATGATGTCCTGGAGGCTTTTGAATGTCTCCAGAGAAACAGACTCCACAATCTCTCTGGGCAGCCTGTTTCAGTGCTCTGTCACCCTCAAAGTAAAGAAATTCTTTCTCACATTCAAATGGAACTTCCTGCATTCAGGTTCAGCCTGATGCCTCTTGTCCTTTAACTGGTCACTACTGAAAAGAGTCTGGTCCCATTCACTTCATCCTTGTCCTCAAGATATTCATATGCATTGATAAAATTCCTTCTCAGTCTTCTTTTCTTCAGTCTAAACAGGCCCAGCTCTCTCAACCTCCTCATAAGAGAGATACTCCAGTCCCCTGATCATCTTCCTAGCCCTCTGCTGGACCTGCTCTGGTAGCTCCATTTCTGTCTTGTACTGAGGAGTCCAGAACTGGACATGGTAATCCAGATATGGCCCTACCAGGGTTTAATAGAATGGCAGGATCACCTCCCTCAACCTGCTGGCAGTACTCTTCCTATTTTACCCCAGGTTACTACTGGCCTTCTTGGCCACAAGGGCACGCTGCTGGCTCATGGACAGCTTGTTGTCTGCCAGGACGCCCAGGTCCTTCTCTGCAGAGCTGCCTTCCAGCAGGTCAGCCCCCAGCCTATATTGGCACAGGGGATTATTCTTCCACAGGTGTAGCATCCTGCATTTGCTTTCTTTGAATTTCAGATTGTTTTTCTCTGCCCATCTCTCCAACTTGTCAAGAGCTTGATGCCTCAGAGCTTTTTGATTTTTGATTTGTTAATTTTATAGACTGTAGAAGTTAATGTAGTTTTAATGTAACAGCAAAGTAACTTCAGTAGCTTAATGTTTACACATACCAACCCCATCCTATATCAATCCCTCAAAACTCCAGTAGCTGTTTAGTCTCCATTTCAAGGTAGAATTGCAGAGAAGAGTCATGAGGCCTGCACCAGAAGATAAAGACACAGACAGAAGAACACCAAATCTAGAACTTTGGAAGGCCTCCAAGGACCAGACGTGCTGTGAGGAAGATGAGGACGATGAAAGGGGGGTCCCAAACCCCCAGACTCAATTCCTGATGGGGCATGCCGGGGTTGGGATGGGGGAGGACTGGGGAGAATAACAGAATGAGATTGGATGGACATTATTATAAAATCTTGGAACCTGAGAACTGAGGGGGATCTTGTGGACATGTATTCCTAGAGCCTGAAGATTCATTAAAGCTTCTGCTCTCCTTATCTTATCTCCTACTAAATTTGCCTGGAGTTTTTTCGCCTCAGTCTTTTAGGCATCAGCTACACAGACCTCTGGGGTACCAACCACTCTTCCCAGCCTTGTGTTGTCAGTAAACTTGCTGAGAAGGCACTTTGTCCCTTCATCCAAGTCATTGGTGAATAAGTTGAATAATTCTGAACCCAGTATCAACCCTTGGGGGGCACCACTTGTGACAAGCCTCCAACTAGACTCTGTTCTACTGGTCACAACAGTTAGAGACCAGCAATTCAGTCAGTTCTCAATCCGCCTCACCATCCACTCATCCAGCCCTCACTTTCTGAACTTATTATGAGGATATCATGGAATATGCTGTCAAAAGTCTTGATGAAGTTGAGATAGACAACATCCACTACTCCCCCCTCATCTATCCAGGTCAGGTGCTTGTTAAATCATAGAAGACAATCAGGTTGGTTTAGCAGGATTTCCTTTCGGTGAGTCTGTGCTAACTACTAATAACCTTATTCCATGTGCTTAGTAATGACATCCAGAAAGAACTGTTCCTTCAGCTCAAACCCTGTGTTCAGTTTTGGGCCTCTTACTATAAGACAGACATTGAGTTGCTGGAGTGTGTGTCCAAAGAGGCACAGGCCACATGAGGAGCAGCTGAGGGAGCTGAGGTTGTTTAGCCTGGAGAAAAGGAGGCTTAAGATAGACCTTATTCTTCTCTACAACTACTTGAAAGGAGGTTGTAGCAAAATGGGGCTTGGTCTCTTCTCCCAAGTAAAAAGTAATAGAACAAGAGGAAACAGGTTCAAGTTGTACCAGGGGATGTTTAGGAAGTTAGGAAAAAATTCTCCATGGAAAGAATTGTCAAGCATTGAAACAGGCTACTCAGGGAAGAAGCTAAATTACCATCACTGGGAGTAATTAAAAGACATGTAGATATTGCACTTAGGGAGATGCTTTAGTGTTGGACTTGGCAATGTTAGGTTAAGGGTTGAACTAAATAATCTTAAAAGTATTTTCCAGCCTAAGTGATTCTATGATTCTGTAGAATGAGAAAGTATGATTATTAGCAGTATAATCACAGTATTGTTACCAGATAATAAAATCATTTTTGTTTCTGAGGAACTATTACAGAAATATGGGGTTATGAGGCTTTTTTTTTTTTTTTAGAATCTACCCATTTTTATACCAATCACTTATCTTTTTCCATGTTGTTACTTATTGTTATTATTAAACATAAAGTATCTTCCTATAAGGAATCTATAGGTCTTCGTTCTAATACGGAATCTATATGTCTTCCTTATCTTGACTGTCTGTTAGAATGTCAGTTTTATTTAAGGGATAGAGTGTTTGTGTCTAAGAGACTTTGAGTATTCAAAGTTGTTCTAGAACACATCAGAAATGAACAAATGCATGTGACTAGACTTTTGTTCTCTAAAGCTGATAGGAATATTTATTTTCTTGAAATTCTGTCTTTTTTATATTATAGGGGTAAAAAGCTAATATAATGCAAATGAAAAAAATCTCAATTAATTCAGAAGACAATGCTGAAGTATAAGACTTAATCCTTAGGTCAGTACAACTACTCTGCTGAATATTTCCCATGCATTTTAGACCTCTTCAGTTTCAAATTTTTAAAGGCTCTGCTGGTGGTTCATGTTAACCTACCTGCTTAACAAATTATGAATATTGTATTAATTGGAGTGATTTTTTGATCCTAGAAATTTCTGTTGTTTAACCTTGTATGAAAATCCTATCTGGCCTGCAGAACACAGCAGGTCCAGTTGTATCTAATCTAGAGGGTGATGTCCTGAGAACAGATTGCTTGTAAAGTTTTATACACATTTATGCTGTAAACCAACAACTTAACAAGAATGCAAATGATCCTATGGAATTACAAACATTTCTCAGAACATGATGTGTGCTTCCATTTCTCATTAAACTGATTTTGTCTGGGCAACCTGTTAGTTTAAAATCAGATGGTTTCATGAAACAGTTACAAAAGTGCACATCTTGATTTCTAGGAGATTCTGGTGAGCAGTTTTGTGATTCACTGATATCAGCTAATATAATAAAAAAGTGCTTCTGGACACTAACTACTTTATATCAGCAGAAGTTACAATAAGTACCAATGGAAGAATTTTTGGTTCAAAAAATACAGGTGTCCTGGCTTTGGTCAGAACAGGGTTCATTTTTTGCAGTAGCTGTGAGGGGCATGACCAGGACCCATAGGTTTTCCTATACCACCTCACATCAGTGCCAGCAGCGGGGAGAAGGAACTCTTGCTTCTGATGAGAAGGGTGTTCCTTCTGATGGAGAAACGTGGTGGGTGGAACAGTCTGAAACTGTTTATTGCCGGAGGGATTTTCCATATAAATAATTTCTTTGTCTTATACTTTTGTTATTAATATTGTTGTAATTTTCCTTTTTTCAACTCATGATCTTTACTTTTTGTGCTTCCAATGTGAGAGGGAAGATTAGTAAGTGCCGATGTGGTTTTGGCAAGAATACTAAATAGGAGAATACCATTGTTAAACAACAACAACAGCAAAGGGAGTTACATTACTCAGTTCCTTTTAGAGTATCTTTTAATTAGTGTATTAGAGTGAAAAATCTGTCTTGTTTTAACCATATCCTCTTGCGCATTACAGTGAAATCAAAACTCTTGAACACTGTATAATTTATATCTAGATTACTAAATTAGTCACCTAATTTAGATGCTCCTGTGTATATAAAAAAAGATGCATTGATTGTACAGGCAATGGAAGTGTTGAGGACTTCTTATGGCTCTCTGAGGTCAATTTGAAATGTGAATATTTTTCCATTTATTGAATAAGAAAACCAGACATTTCTGTGGAAAGTTTAAACGCTTGTACACAGTTAGTGGGAAACCAAATAGAAATGGCCTGGAGGGATATCTGGGTAAGTGTATGTTCTATGAGTCACATTTCATTATACAGTCAACTAGGGATTTAGAATTCAGAACATTTTCAAGTAAGGTCTAATACAGACCTTTTTTTTAATTATTTTTTTCCCCCTGTTGGTTGAAATAGTTCCCAGAAGTACCAAATCTGAATTCAAAATTCCTTTCTCCCAGACGGAATGAATCCATTCTGTATTATTTTACAACCATTCCTCAAACATCAGACTATGTGATACTCTGGGACATGAGCCTTAAATTCAAGCTAAGCTACAAAGGGGAGAGTGTAACTCTAAAATTTTGTAAGTCAAGCAAGCAATGTAGGAGGTTGTCTTGTCTGCGCAGTGATATTTGTCTACAATTTAGGTGGGGAAAAAAGGGTGTGTGGACTTTGGAAGCAAAGACTGGCAACATTGGAGGACTACAGAGATGCTGTTCAGCACTGTATGGAGAAAATTTGTGCAGCCCAACTTCAATACTTTCGAATATGTTCCTTATTTGACAGAAGAGAGATATTCTATATTTTATTATCAGCCACATGTTTTAGTACTGTACTTTATGGTTATATCTATATAAAAAAATATACCACAGTACATTTACTGTCCTTCAGGTGAATTAGCATAGTTCAACCTGCAACCTAGGTTAGATAGTTTAGACAGCAAACCTATTTTTGCACCAAAAACTGAGTACTTGAGAACTGTTTGTAAGGAGGCTTGGGAGACAATAATCCCTGAGACCTTGTTGGTAGTTTTCATTGATGACTTTCTGCCAGTGGTTGTACATAGCTGTAACCTTGCTAAATTTACTATAATACATGTATTCTATCTCATCTATATCATCTTACCATTGCAATCCTTAAATAAATAATTTTTCTTTCATATAAGGTTTTTAGACTTTTAGGGTTCTATCTTTGTCTATTTGCTTGTGTTTTGTTTGCTATCCTGTTACTCTCTAAGCCTATTAATTTTATCTCTCATCCGCAGCACATTTTAAAGAAAGTATGTTTCTTAATAGAAAAGTTGTATTAACTACCTCAATTTTAAGATGGCAAAGGCTGAAAGAATTAAATTCTCCTCTTGCTAGTACTTTTTTTCAGAAACAGTAGAAAAGGTACAAGAGTACATATATAACTTTGAGAATAGTACTACAGTCAGACTTCTACTAGAGAAATAAGTTCTAAGAAAATCTGTACAGCTTCATAGGTTCATCCTACTTTCTTTGCACTTTTCATCAAATAGTAGTCATGGAGATAGGAAAAGAATCAAGCCAATGGCCGTTGAATGAAAGTGCAGATGTCTGTGAACTGTGTCTGCTAAATACAAAAAGTAATGTAACTTGAAATTATAATAAAAAATTACAAACAATTATGTATTTGGTAGAATAGGTAAAAAAACTTTGGTTTGATTCTTTGTTGTGTAATATTTTGAAATTAGACAATATATTAAAGAACTAGAAAACAATCCCTTAAGATTAATATTATTTTAAAAGGAACACCAGAAAACCCTCACAACACCGTGATGATTTACCAGTGGTATAAACTTAGTTAAATAATGTGACAGGTAGAACTGTTGCATTCTGAAATTTGCAGATGGTTATTTGGAATTCAGATTTTAAAAAAGTGACTTTCAAAAGAATTTGTTCTGTAAGCACTGTCAGAGTAAAGCTGTACTTTGATGTAATGAAGATGGTAAAACAATGTACATGTTGATCACTAGAGTATCTGACCTGATTTTATCTCATAATTCTCAATTAGTGTTGCTAATTACTTAAGTACTAAAAGCTTTCCTTTTTGCTTGTTTAATATTAAAAACAGTGGAGATACTTTAAAAAAAATTGTTGTGTGCATGAAATTATAGACATTTTCTTTATATAATCAGTTAAAAGAATTAAAAAAAAAAAAGTTAGAGCTGTTTCCACTGGGAATATTAAGTAATATATCGCTGTTATCTAGGAGTTGTCCTTAGCTGCTTTCTTATTTATCTGCAGAAACCTTTCACAAGAATTTAATGCCTCTTATAACTGAGTGAATTAACCCAACATAGACTTAGCCCATCACAGACTTTAAAAATAAGATTCAACAATCTTATTCAATTCCATAAGATTCCATTTATGCAAAAAACCAAAACAGTTTGCAAATCCTGTGTATATTTGTACGTGCTCTATGGAGATATATAGGGAAAGAGGAAATTGAGGAAAAGCCATAGAGTCCCAAGCAATTCATTGGAAGTAACTTATTTTTGTCTAGAAAAAGTATCTTGGTAATATAGATTCACATTGCATGTGATGTAAACAGAAGAATTCTTAGAAGAGAGGATAAGTAGAAATCATTTGGATACTTCCTCTTAGTAGCCATCGTTACATACCTAAATATGTCTGAAGTTAGTATTTAATAACATAATTTGATCTTTTGACTTCCTAAAATTTTAACTGCATTTGAATAGACTTTTTATAGAACTTATTTGTCACTCATCATGTTAAAGATTTTTTTTTTTTAGTTGATTACTACTAACTAGCATTAATGTTTATTACTTTAAAGAATATTATTAGTACTGTTCTGTTCTGCCTAGATATTTTTTACCGCTACATTCAAGCTACATTTACACACCTGAAAGCAGTTTAGCTGTCTGGTTTTATCCTGGGGAGCCTGGCAGGATGATGGGAACCCACAGGGTGCATGCTCCACTGAACATTTTTTCTAAGGAGTTCCTTGACTAAGATATCACCTAACTGCTCTCTGGTATTTTTCTTAGAAACATCGGGCTGAAGCCCCATACAGAGTCAAGGTATGAAAAACCAGCTCTATTTTCTCTGTCCTGCTGGATGGTGAGCTCTCCCACTGGACCAGTGATAATGTTTAGTGATCACGTGGAAAAATGCTGCTTAGCACATGCAAGATCATGACAGGGAGCATGTTCTGGTCCAGTGTCTGAATCCATTTTGTGGACTGGTTTTATTGCAACCTTCCTACAGAGACTCAGTCCTATTCTGTAAACAAAGAAATATTCTGTAAACATTTGGGAATATAAAAACTTATGACAGAGCTGTCAATTTGCCTAAATATCTATTACTATTAGCTTGTCTTTTTTCCTCTAATCCCATCCAAAAAGCAGGAAGGCTTTCCACCTCTTCTCATAGGATAGTTGTAGCATTTCTGAAAAACAGTCTTATTTTCTTCCAGTTAGTTACCGTATTTATTGAAAGCAAACTTAGATATCCTCTGACATTATTTTAAAAATCAACTTTCTGCATGTAGCTTCAATGGCGATGTAATGGTTGAGAATACTGAACTTTAGTTTTCTGATAATAAAGGCTATTTAAAACTTTTAAGAACACTTATTGGAAAAAAAAAAATGTTGAAAAAGCCTGTTAGAATGTGGCAGTTTCTCTTGCATAGGCAAACATAGCTTTTTAGGCAATAACATTTTCTTATTATTTGAGGACACTTTCCTTCCCTGGAGTTTTAAGCTTTTCAGAACCAGCCACTAATCCATATATAATAATGGCAGACTCATACAGAAATAGAAGCAACAACAAAATAAGCAACTGAAATAAGCTTTGAAGAGACAAGCAACTTTTGTAACCATTTTTTCAGACTACATAGTAAACATAAAGTGAGCATAAAGGACTGAAACACATTTGAACTCAGAAAAAGTCTCTGTAATAAATCAAAACCAGAAGGTTTTCAAAAATTATTTTTGAAGAGTAGATCCATGCTTTGACTCCTGGATCTCTTACATATGCAGAGAATTCACTATGAATACTGAACTAACAGAAGATTCATGAACGACATTACCCCATGAAGCCTTTGAAAGGCATTTTTAGGAGCTTTTAGAATCAACAAAATCTTTGAAATTTGATTGATTTCATATATGCTGTTCTGGTGTACAGACACGGGGGTTGTTGTTATGCAGTAAAAGCAAGCTGGAAATTCTTCATTAATGTTTTCTTCTCCAACAACTTCTCAGTTAAAAAATTAAACTAGGCTCCTTTCCTTAGCGTTTTAAGTCCACATGAGAAAGTACTGCAGGATGTTTCTTGTCCACCCTCCTGCTCAAATCAGGGACGGCTCTGAGAGAAGACCAAGTTGCCAAAGGTTTTGCCCAGTTAGATCTTAAAAATTAGCAGGTTTCTTCCAACAACCTGCTCAACTGCTTGGCTGCTTTCAAGGTGTAATAAGTTTTTCATTCTCTGCTCATTGCCTCTCATCTTTCCACTACATATAACAGAATTTAAAGGAATATGCTGGGGTCCTGGAAAGCAGGGGGTTTGCAAAATCTTTAAGTCCCTTTCAACCCAAGCCCTTCTGTGATTCTGTGATGATTCTTCATTAGCAATATATAGATTTCCTTATTGGATAGACTTACAGTTTTGTAATGACAGCTTAAAAATACATTGCACACAGTAATGTCTCAGTCATTTTCAGGTATTCAAGTGAATCAAAATATCATGCATATTTTCTTTCTCTTCTGAAAGGTTTCAAAACAATTCCAGGCTTTTTTAGTACAGGGGATATTCCTGTCTTGCCATTTGAACTCCTCCAAAGATGAAAACTAGTAATTGTTTATAACTTTTCTACCATCAGTAGGGCATTTTAGAAAGTGAGATGAATCATCCTGTTTGAATATCAGTGTCAGTATGTTGTTGCATAAAAGAAAGTTATTCCACAGGCATTCCCTTGTTAATTCAGGCAGGTCATTATTATCCATTTCTATTTCTGTTACTAGATGAGCTTCTGTGAAGGCTCTGTGGCTGCAGTAAATGTGCTCTGTGAATACCAATGTCTGCTTGATCTTGAAGTTTGCTACTGGGTACAATTAATGTCAGAAATGTTTTACATGGATCTCCATGCCAGCCATTCTGCTTAAATAGATTCTATTTTCATGGTTGTTCAGCTTTGCTCGTATATGTTTTAATTTTGAAATAATACATCACATAACTAATTTCTTTAGGTAGTGCACCAATGCAAGTAACTCAACAAATAGAATGCAGTATCCTCTTGGCCAACTGTTTTGTTATTATAAGGAAAAGTATTCTTTGATTATTTCATACACATGCACAAAAACAGACTTAAAATTCTGAGGTTTTTCCGGAATTTGTCACGCTCATACAAATATTTATATTTGAAATACTTATCATAGATTCCCTTTGTGCTCAAAGGAGAGGGACATAGGCATGTCTAGGGTGAAATTCATCGGGTCTGGTACAAATGTCAACATCACAGGGAGAAGACTATCATGATTCTTTAAAGCTCACCATTTAGGGATGTGGACTGAAACGATGTTGAGATGCAAATGTCTCCATAGAGAGTATCTACACATGGCCAGATGAAAACTGAAATGTCTGAATCAATTACAAGGTGCTGTTGTATTTTTCCCTTTGAAGAAAACTTAAAACTCATTTAGTATCATTAAAAAAAAAAAAATCAGCTTTTCCTGCTTTTAGTTGTTTAAACCTTAGTTGAAAGAAAAAATATGTAATGCGTAAAACTGAATTAAACAGGAGTGAAGGAAAGCTTGACATGTGAGCTTAAGTCTGAATGCTCCATGGTGATGCAGTATATTTTCTATCTTATACACTCCAGTGGTAGAAAATAATTTAGCTCCTCAATATTGAGCTCAGAGGGTAAACTATAGCAGAATAAATAAAAAATATACTGTACAAATTTATAGGTGAATGCAACTGCAACAGAATTTGAAGCCCTTTCAAACGTATCTTTGCCTGTATATCAACTGGTCTTGCATTACCTTTAAGGAATTTCTTCGTGGTCAAATATCCTGGTAATCACACTGCAGGCCTGGCATGCTGAACCAGAGACAATATTCAGGTGAACTGCCTGCTGTGTTTTGAAACACTTTAAAGTGCAGACAGGTTTTGATAATCTGTGACTGACCTATGCAAATCTATTAGTATCACTTAGTTTGGTGACACATCATGAACCTCTATGGACACAGAAGATATTTCCACTGGTGTAATCTATTGTTAAGGGAGATGAAATCTGTAAATAACTCCACTTAGAGTATCCTAGAAAAACAATATAGATTTGAGCAGCCAAGTGCTTTTAGCCGATAACACTTCTAATTTATGTCAAGATAGGCCAGAAAAACTAAGAAAGTAGACTACATCATAATATTTTATTGATGGAATTGTACAATACTACAAATTAGCTATTTTTAGTCAATGGTTTCCAATTATATGTGCATTACAAATCCAGATAAAAGGTGAAAACAAACAAACATGTAGTTGAATGTCCTTATGCAGGATCTTCTAGCTATGTTATACTGGATCACTTCTGGATTTTACTTAAAGGTATTAGTCAAAATCCCTCATGTATTTCTGAAAGTTTACCTGTGAAGCATCAGTTCTCTTTAGAAAAGATGGGGTGTATTGCTAACATACACCAGCTGCTGATAAACATAAAAGCATTTTAGATGGTTTCTGAAACGGTTTTTTGACTGTTTTATAGGTCTGCTTTTGGCAATATGTATGCTGCTGTTACTTTCAGTTTGTGGCAATAGCTACTTGCCATGTATGGAAGGCTGGTGTTGTTTCTTTGTTCAGAACATATGTTCCTTTGCTTGTGAAACAAAGCTTTCTGTGCTTGTGATGGCTTTGCCATGGAACTGGTCAGAGCTGACAAAGGAGAGTGGAATTTGTTTAATATATGACTTTGGGCAAAATTAGGTATTTTGGGGTTTAGTTTTGGGTTTGGGTTTTTTGGTGGTTTTTTTTTTTTGGTTTTTTGTTTTTTTTTTTTTTGTTTATTTGGTTGTTTGTTTGTTTGGGTTTTTTTGGTTTTTGTTTGTTTGTTTGTTTGTTTGGGGGGAGGGGGGGGGTTGTACTTTTTTCTGTTTGAAATCAGATTAGTATCCTGATTCTTTTTTCCACTTCACTCTTTACAAGTGTTATGGTTCTGACAGGTTTATTCCTGTACTGTGTTTTATTGTAGGGGTTTGAGTAGACTTAGAAAATAACCTGAGGTAAAAAAAAAATAAAAAAAAAAATAAAAGTATACCTTTTGGGTGTTCCTGTTTTCCTGGTTTCATGTCACTATCTAGGAGCAAGGAAATGATTACCTATAATTCCTCTCCCTCCCTTAGTTCAGGATGGACCACTTATACTGGCAGGTAAGGGATGAGAGGGGAAAATGCCTTCTCTTGACACATTTGCAGAGGGTAAGCTTCCTAGATGTCAGGAACAGAAAGCAGACATGACAGATCTCAAAAGAGGTTGGTTATTTTGTGGGAAAAAAGGGGAAGATTAATTTTTTCCTTGTTTACCTTTATATACAGAAGGCCATTTTTGGTAAGATTTTTAAAAATTGTATTTCATACACACATAGAAATACACTAAAAAAATTAATTCACACTTGAATATTCACTTTGTATTAATTTTACTGTGCATATTTTATTTGCATTTTGTGCTTTTCTAAATTAATATCTGTTTTAATGCATTTTAATGGCAAAAGGTAAATTTTTACATCAATATACACCATATTCAGTCCCTGATATGCAACTGTAAGAACAAGGTTTTTATAAAGTTATTGATGGGTTCAAATCTTGAGGGAAAAAATATAGGGGGTTAAAAGCAATTAAGATGTGTTCCCTGGTATAAT
>VXBX01003226.1:325897-337145 GCA_013400415.1 Scytalopus superciliaris | reverse complement strand
TTAGCAGCAGGGGAGAAAACTCTGTGAAAAGAAACAAATGTGGTGGATTTTTTTTTCTTTTCTTTTGTAACTCAGTAAGCAATGTGAGAAGATGATACAGAAAGCCTAGGAAACAATCCGCTTTATATGGCATAAATGCCAACTACTGCTTTCCTTCAAATACTGGAGACACACAAGTAGTTATTCTCATGGTGCTGGAAAATCCCATTCGGTGCTGAGAAAAAAATGTAAAAGTCAGGCAGGTTTGAAGACAGTGAAGGGGAGCAAAGGAATTTATACAGCAGGTATTACATGAGCTTCAGTAAAAAATAGCTTTTGTTCAAATCCTTCAGCTCAATTAAAAATATCTGACAGCATAAATGACAGGAGCAAACCATTTTCCAAAAACTGTTACAGAATATGGGAGTAAACTAAAAAATATCTTTAACATTGTGCTAAGGTATTTAAGATAACAGAGCAAATAGCAGTAGTATCGACATTTTCTTTCTACATGATTTTATGACTGATAAAGTTCAGTTAAGGTGGTTTGATGAGCCACCATGATAAAGGTAATGAACAATTTCCCTATGATGAGAAATTATGTAGACAGGCTCTCCTATTCCTGAAATATAATACTGAGCTTGATAGAGCTTGTAACACTCCAGCTCCAGGAGCTGTGTGCTCATGGATCAGCCAGGAGTTTTACCTTTGTAAATATGATATATGTATGTATATAATTCTTTAACACCTTGAGATAACATCAAGAAAAAAGCCACTGACTTGTTCCCAAGGAGTTTCTTTATTAGTTTAGGGGAGAAAATAAGGGAAATTGTTGAAGGTTCAAATAGGTGACTAGATAAACTAGACAAAATATTCCACTACAATACCAACTCAGCACATATTAATCCACAACACCTAAGTCAATATTTAATTAATCCACAACACTTAAGATCCAAACCCTCCAGCTCCAAGCCACTCAAAGCATCAAGAATGAAGCAAAGAAAAAGAAGCAGAGGGAGCAAGAAGAAAGAGAAGGAGAAAGAGGGAGAGATAGCTACTATGAAAACTGTGTAAGACCAGCTCTCACACATCCAGATGGCAGGGTCACAGCATTGTGCTCTGGTTTTATCTGCTCAGGTCTCTATGGCCAAACCCCCCAGGTGGAGCTTCTGAATCCTGGCCACTCTGAGGTCCCAGGCCAGGGTGAGAGGCAGGGTTCCCAATGTCCCTGTTAATCTGAGCTGGGTCAGGGGGCTCCAGGAGCTGTGGGGTGTTATGGTTTTCCCAGGCTGTTTGTGACTGACAGCTGCTCTGGGGCTTCCCTGTGTGAGCTCATGGGGCTGCCATGAGGGATATGATGCCATGCCATTTCCCATCCCTTTCCCCTCCACACACACACACAAGCACCCCTCACAAAGTGGCTCTGACCCAATAATCACTGACCTGGTGTCTAACAGAGTTCTGCTCTGATTCCATGTGGTAATCCTTATGCCTGAAACTACTGACTGTCTGAAATTAGTTCAAAAATTGTGTCTCATCATTTATTTGAAACAGCTAAATTAGGCATATTACCATAGTTAGAATAGAGACTGATAGCCATCATTCTAATTAGGAAGCTTAAATAAACCTGCAGAAAAAAAAAATTGCCTCCAAAGAAAATTATATATGCAATACTGATGTATATATCATGAAAGCTGAAGTTTTAAATATCCCTTGAAACTGTCTCATCTGCCCATCAAACCTAGACAAAATGAAAATAGTTAGTCTTGCTTTTTTACTTAAATACTTGGACCACCAATGCGCTCTGGGCAGAATAGACCAATGACAGGATACTAGCTATAAAAATATTAAAATGATGTCTTATGCATCATCCATATATGTATTTCAGGTACAATTGAAAATACCTTCATTCAATGGGTGATTACTTTTTTTTCTGGCAGCAAATCTTATAATTCATTAAATATAAGAATGTAGCCTGATTGCTCATGCAACATAACAACCCAGAAATTATGAAATATTTACTTTTTTCAGTGATTTGGTATTCAAGTTCTTTGACAGGCACTTAGGAAAAAATGAGAAGGAGCAAAAGAGCTTTAGTTAGACATTAACAGAAAAATTAACTGCAATGAGCATTTGAGTGCAAAACAAACAGACAAAACAGCAGTTGAAACATAATCAAACTCTTTAAATGCATCTAGATTGCAATTTTCTAATTGTAGCCCTCATGTGTTCATGTGGACCAACATGCTCCAATTCCCTATAACTATTCTTCTCTATAATGTCCTCTTATACTCCTGCATTTCCAGCCCCACCTTGGACTTAGTCACCTGTGTTTAAGGTGTGCCCTGACATGGTTCAGCTGTGCATCTTTGGTTACACTCAAGTGAAAACACATAAGCTGTGAGAAGAGCTGTGAGAAGCTTCATCTAGGTTGTCCCTGTCTGTGCCATCAGCTCCATTGGCTGGTGTCATTTCACCTCCAGCTTATCTCCTGAGTCCTGAACTGAATTATACTTTTTGAAAACTTGGGTAAACCTTCTACCTCTCCTTCTTTGTTCAGCCTGGAGAAGAGGAGACTGAGAGCATACCTCATTGTGGTCTTCAACATCCTCATGAGGGGAAGTGGATCTCTTCACTCTTGTGACCAGTTACAGGACTTAAGGAAGTTGCATGGAACTGCATTGAGACAGGTTTGGTTGGATATTAGGACAGTTTTTTGCCTAGAAGGTGGTTAAGCACTGGAACAGTCTCCCCAGGGAAATGGATGCAGCACCAAGTCTGTTGGAGTTCAAGAAGCATTTGGACAATGCTCTCAGGCACCTGGTATAATTCTTGGGGCTGTACTGTACAGGGCCAGGAGTTGGATTTGATGATCCTGATGTGTCCCTTCCAACTCAGCATATTCTATCATTCTGTGATCTTACTGTCCCTGGCTTCTTGGCTTGGCTGCCAGCCAACCCCCAGCTCCCCATGCCTATTCCAGCCCAGATCTCTAGGTGTCTTGAGTGTCCCTCGGTCTCTTTGGTTCTGCTGGCCTCCCCTTACTCTCTGATGCCACCTCTTGCAGTTTCATCCCTGCTGGTCCCCCTGGCTTCCACCCAAATATGGTCTGATACATTTTTTGGTTTTGTTATTGACTAATCATTGTACACATTGTAAAAACAAGTGTGCAATCTGAAAGGAAGCTAGCTGACTGGGGTTGTTTCCAAGGAAGCAATCATATATTAGAAATGACAGGTTTACAATAATTTTGTTTTCAATACCTGGATGCATTATCAAGTGAATATGCTTAAAGTCTGAAGGGTAGAATTGAACTAATTTTGCAGCAAAAGATTGACCCATAAACATTTACTTTATGTAAATGAAAGCGGAAGGAAGGCAGGAAGGAAGGAAGAAAGGAACATAGGAAGGAAGGATGAGGGAGGAGTAACAGAGTAGAAGAGTTAAAATGAAAAAAAAAAATGGAAAAAAAAAAGTTTGAAAGACAGAAAGAAAGAAAATTCTGCTCCAGACGGTAGACTTCTAATGTAGTTTACATGTCTAGAAATAAGATATGTGTCTATATTTACATCTTTCTCTCCCTCTCTCTTTCATAGGACAAGAATGAGTTATCTAAACATGTATGTTCATTCAAACACATCTGAAGTTGTCAAAGACATCTGTGTATTCATCAAAATCACACAAGACATACAGAACACTGGCACCTTTTTGGACCTTCAGCTAGAGGACATTAGGGATTCCCTTGAGCATCATGAATAGTAATGGTTGTCCGACTGTAGGGAACTAAATCAAGTATCAAGTCCATAGGGTCAGTGGAGTCTAGGCTGCTCATCTCACCTTGAAACAAACACAGGGCTTGATTTGGTTGCTGAAACATGGTCCCTTGGTTTCACTTGATATATTTAATGATGATCCTAAGTAACTAGATGGGAAAGGCAATAAATGTACTGTGGAGACCTATGCCCTTCTGCAGAAATAACTAGAGACCAGGAAAGATAGTCTAAGAAATATCAAATCACACTGTGTGATTAGGGTCAGGAAACAGAACCTAAACCAGTATGAATATAAGACAAGAAAATAGGACTAAACCAGAAAGAACCGAGAGTTGCTGTTTTAAAATTTACTTAAATGTTGTCTCTGTCTGTGACACACAGATAATATAGAAATGTTTCACCATTGTTTCTGCCTGTCAAAACTTCCTATCAAAAGATTCTCTGTCAGCTTTCCCACCAGAAGTTCTCACAAGAGCTTCCTGCTGGAGTCTTCCTGCCAAAATATCCTGCTACTGTGCTCTCTTCAAAACATCTGAATAGAGCTATGTGCCAAGAACTCACGTACCACCTCCTCTGAACACTTGAACTTAGAAAGAGACTTTGGAAAATCAGGGAGTGAGAAAAGAGAGAGAGAACTGGTTACTGTAACCAAAAAATATCTCCCTACCTCACCCTCAACTCCTCACTTTTTCCTCCATCACCATCTACTGCCTACCTGCCACTGGAGTTTGAAACTGCCAGCCTGGAGAGAACTGAGACCTACTATGCCACATGTGGGAGTTATATCTTATCCTTCTGCCTTTACTATATTTTTGATGGCCCAAACAGTGCTGTTAAATTGGGATCCTGCACGGCCTGTGACACTCCTCCTGAGTGATGAAACCAGATACTCGCTGCATTCCAGAGAACTAAAGCTGCTAAGACCCCCTGCTGCTAGAAGAGATAACATTGAAAAAAGTGGCAGAGACAGAGGGAAATAAAAGGCAGAAACAGCTTCTCTCCCCCTCTCCCCACCCCCACTGACTCAGCAAAAAAGGTAGTTTTTAGTGGTAACTTTTCTTCTAAAAGTAATCTTAGCTTTTTCCAACTTTTTCTTGTTTCTTCTCTTTGTATCTCTTAGCAATTAATAAAATTCAGTTTTTGGTATCAACAGATAACTTGTGTGAGTTTTAATTTTGCTCAGGGGAATATTTGAATCTGAAGTTCTTTCTGTAATATTTAAGCAGATTGTAACACTGTGTTCTCTCTTCAACTCTGTAAATACAGTAATTCCTTTAATCACTTAAAATTTGATACAACTATTTAAATTATAGGTTCAGGTTCATTTTATATACATATATATATATATATAGTCCCACTATAATCAATGTGAACTTTAATTTTTCTTCAAGTCCATAAAAGAACTAGAATGAAAATTCAGTATTACAGAGGATGAAATGGATGATTTTTAATTGTTTTCCAAAATCTACTATTCAAATAATATGTCTACCTAGTTATCCATAAATAGTAGATATGTTCATAGGTTATACACAGAACATTATCAGTGTATACATGCTGTTCAACTACCCTCTTGGAAAGGACAGATTTGCAATGAATGTTCGTTCTACACTCTCCTCACACATCAGTACATAACTTTTACAGTAGATCTACCTTGTCCTGGTCATATGAGATGTGTACTGCATCACTGACCTTCACATTAACAATTGACATATCTGGGATTTAAAAATTGCTAGAAATTCTAGCAGTTTTATATAATGAACAAATCAGGACCAGTTACAGCATGTCTGGAAATCTCAGACACATGTGCAATGTCATCAAACTTTAGGTGTATCTAATTTCTAGACACAAAACTAGGAAGATGAAAGAAACTCCAAGCCACATTAGTATTGAATTCAAATTTCCTTCAGTATTTTCCTACTTGAATCTATTGCTAGGAACTTTACTTTTTGACTAATATTCTCCCCTTCCCACATCCTTCCTCAAACAGCTACAAGCAGTAACACCATGTCACACACGGATTTCTTTGAAACGTTTACTTGACTGTCAGTACTTGAGTGAAGCTTATATTCAGCAGATGATGCTCATCTCTTTGGGTCTCTAGGCCATGTGAGAACAAGAAAACCAAAATTATTTTTCCTCTTTGTGATCCAAGATGAAATATTGGAACAAGGCATGTCCCTCTCCTGAATGTGTAGTTAAGTAAAAGGCATTCAGAACCATGCATATTTCCAGTTCTTTCTTATTCTTCTCCTCACAGTGAAAAATATAATAGAAATATGACAACTCCAATCATGAAATTCACTCTCTTTAAAAGAGAATTTAATTTACAGAAAACTGGTTTTTCCTACTATCTGAATCTGAAATCAATACCAATGCTTTAGAGAACCACAAGATTTACCATATTTCAGAGCATACCTGGAAAAAGTTGCTAAGAGAGATGCAAGGCTTGTCTATGCTGTCAGACTCCTTGGGAAATTTATTAGTTTGAACTTGAGCTTCACTACCATGCTGATGAAGTTTCCAGAACAGAATTGGCTTTCCTCCAAATAATGTGCAGGAGACACAAAGCTGTCCACATCTTACCATGTAGACAGATCTTCTAGTAGATAGAAAGGGATTCTATTTCCTATAGATCTTCCTCAAAATTGTCTTGAAAATAAATTAAAAAAAAAAAAAAAAAGAAAAAAAAAAAAAAGCAAGTCTGGCTCTGACAGAAAGTATTTCTGTGTACAACTTTATTTGAAGTAACAGAGACCAAAGAAAATTTACAAAAGCATGATCACAATATGTTGTTGAAATACTAGATATACTCTTATGTAGTGTATATAGATATGTACATAGATAGTACTCTTAGTTAATATATGTGCATATATATGCATACTCTTCCTGATACAATTTTAATAATCTATGTNCCCTCAACTCCTCACTTTTTCCTCCATCACCATCTACTGCCTACCTGCCACTGGAGTTTGAAACTGCCAGCCTGGAGAGAACTGAGACCTACTATGCCACATGTGGGAGTTATATCTTATCCTTCTGCCTTTACTATATTTTTGATGGCCCAAACAGTGCTGTTAAATTGGGATCCTGCACGGCCTGTGACACTCCTCCTGAGTGATGAAACCAGATACTCGCTGCATTCCAGAGAACTAAAGCTGCTAAGACCCCCTGCTGCTAGAAGAGATAACATTGAAAAAAGTGGCAGAGACAGAGGGAAATAAAAGGCAGAAACAGCTTCTCTCCCCCTCTCCCCACCCCCACTGACTCAGCAAAAAAGGTAGTTTTTAGTGGTAACTTTTCTTCTAAAAGTAATCTTAGCTTTTTCCAACTTTTTCTTGTTTCTTCTCTTTGTATCTCGTAGCAATTAATAAAATTCAGTTTTTGGTATCAACAGATAACTTGTGTGAGTTTTAATTTTGCTCAGGGGAATATTTGAATCTGAAGTTCTTTCTGTAATATTTAAGCAGATTGTAACACTGTGTTCTCTCTTCAACTCTGTAAATACAGTAATTCCTTTAATCACTTAAAATTTGATACAACTATTTAAATTATAGGTTCAGGTTCATTTTATATACATATATATATATATATAGTCCCACTATAATCAATGTGAACTTTAATTTTTCTTCAAGTCCATAAAAGAACTAGAATGAAAATTCAGTATTACAGAGGATGAAATGGATGATTTTTAATTGTTTTCCAAAATCTACTATTCAAATAATATGTCTACCTAGTTATCCATAAATAGTAGATATGTTCATAGGTTATACACAGAACATTATCAGTGTATACATGCTGTTCAACTACCCTCTTGGAAAGGACAGATTTGCAATGAATGTTCGTTCTACACTCTCCTCACACATCAGTACATAACTTTTACAGTAGATCTACCTTGTCCTGGTCATATGAGATGTGTACTGCATCACTGACCTTCACATTAACAATTGACATATCTGGGATTTAAAAATTGCTAGAAATTCTAGCAGTTTTATATAATGAACAAATCAGGACCAGTTACAGCATGTCTGGAAATCTCAGACACATGTGCAATGTCATCAAACTTTAGGTGTATCTAATTTCTAGACACAAAACTAGGAAGATGAAAGAAACTCCAAGCCACATTAGTATTGAATTCAAATTTCCTTCAGTATTTTCCTACTTGAATCTATTGCTAGGAACTTTACTTTTTGACTAATATTCTCCCCTTCCCACATCCTTCCTCAAACAGCTACAAGCAGTAACACCATGTCACACACGGATTTCTTTGAAACGTTTACTTGACTGTCAGTACTTGAGTGAAGCTTATATTCAGCAGATGATGCTCATCTCTTTGGGTCTCTAGGCCATGTGAGAACAAGAAAACCAAAATTATTTTTCCTCTTTGTGATCCAAGATGAAATATTGGAACAAGGCATGTCCCTCTCCTGAATGTGTAGTTAAGTAAAAGGCATTCAGAACCATGCATATTTCCAGTTCTTTCTTATTCTTCTCCTCACAGTGAAAAATATAATAGAAATATGACAACTCCAATCATGAAATTCACTCTCTTTAAAAGAGAATTTAATTTACAGAAAACTGGTTTTTCCTACTATCTGAATCTGAAATCAATACCAATGNAAAAAATTTTTTAAAAAAAAAAAAAAAAAAAAAAAAAGAAAAAAGAAAAAAAGCAAGTCTGGCTCTGACAGAAAGTATTTCTGTGTACAACTTTATTTGAAGTAACAGAGACCAAAGAAAATTTACAAAAGCATGATCACAATATGTTGTTGAAATACTAGATATACTCTTATGTAGTGTATATAGATATGTACATAGATAGTACTCTTAGTTAATATATGTGCATATATATGCATACTCTTCCTGATACAATTTTAATAATCTATGTGATTCTGGAAAAATGTATATTGCTGCTTCTGAAGTAGGCTGTGTTGTACCTATTGTCTACATGCATTTATTAGACTTTTCTTTCTTTACATTGTTATTTCTCTCCAATTTTGAATTAGGCTTTATTTTTTCCACATTTTCTCCTACAGAAAAGTATTGTACTAATTTTTTTTTTTTTTACTGGTTCTATCCTTAACTATTAACAATACTTCCTTTATAAATAATGACTGTAATCTACAAATAGGCAAAGTTTATGTTTGCTTAAGTACTGGTCAATTGAAAGTAACCAGTTCTCGAAAAAGAAAAAAATTATTCTCTTCTTTACATATGTCAAAATATTTTTAGTTTTAAGGTTTTCAAAACCTTCAAAGTAGAAAAAAGTAGTATACTCCTTCTTTCCTGTAAAAAGGCTTAAATTGAATGAATCAACATTTTTCAATGGAAATATCATGTGTGTTCTGAATTTGCTGTAGAAACAGGAACAAAGGACTAAAAAATCATTTTTTTCCAAGGATGGCTTCATACATAACTTCTGTGAAGAATCATGTGCTCTTTCTTGCAGGATGACAGCCTTTTGCCACCTTATGTTGTGCCCTGCTTCTTATGATGCCCTAATAGGACATGATGTCTAAAGTCAGACAAATTAATTCTGCCTTATAGTCTGCTTTACATCAACTGAGTGTCATTATCATTTACCAGTTGGGCAAGCCAATAGAAGAAATTCTTTTGGTACACTTACTGTTAGTAGACAAGGAAATCCCTACAATGATAGCAAACAGCCATTTCCTCTTACCATACCCCTTTAAATCATGAATCACTTATCTGTCAAGAAGTACAGTAAAAATTAACTGTATGTCTATAGGAAATAAACAAAACTTGTTATCATAGATTTGATCAGATCTTACTTGCATCCTTGACTACTGAGATTATGCTGATGATTTTTAATAGGTTTCCTTGACAACATTAAACTACCATCTCACTTCATTTGTTTTATTCTTTTTTGCTCACCTAAACCATCAGACACTTTTCAAGAGATTTTAGGTATGATTTATGTCAGTGTGGTGAGTTGATCTTGGCTAGCTGCCAGACGATCCACAACCCCTCCTCCTCATTTCCCACTCCCTCGTGGGACAAGGGGAGAAAATAGGATAAAACACCTTGTGAGTCAAGATAAAGACCAGGAAAAGACTTGTCAGTTGTCATCATGGTCAAAATAGGTTCAACATGGAGTAATTTAAGAATTCAATTTAGTAATTTAATTAACTGCCCATTTAAAGAGAGTTGGATAGTGAGAAACAAAGACTAAAAACTAACACGCTTTCTCCCCTGTATTACCCAGGCTACACTTCACTTCTTCACTTTCAAAACTATGTATTGCCTTCCACCCATCTCAGGCTGTGCACAAGGGTAGGAGAATGGGAGGGCAACTGAGGTCGGTTCATAACTGCTTGTCTCTGTTGTTCCTTCCTTCTCACACTTTTTCTCTTTAACATGGGTTGTTCTGATGGGCTGTAGTAATTCAGGATACACCTCCTCCAACAGGGGTTCTCCACAGGCTCCAGCTTCCTCCAGGGCATATGCCTTTGCTCCAGTCTGGGCTGCAGAATGGATATCTGCTCTGTCATGGTCCTCTCCATATGCTGCAGGGAAATAAATGCTTCCCTATGGTCTCTAATTGATTTGCAATGGAATCTCTGCTCAGGTGTCTGGAGCACATCCTCTTCTCCTTCTTCCCTGACCCTGCTGTCTATGGGATTTTTTTCTTACTTTTATTTACCTGCTCCTGTTTCACACACACGGCTGCTCAGCACTTTTACACTTAACTTTATTTTACACGGAGTCACCACCAGGTTTGCTAATTGAATTGACTTTGGACAGTAGTGGCTCTGTTGCCAAACTGGAGCTGTCTGTGTCTTGATGTAGGAAGCTCCTGGCCTCTTCTCACAGATATCACACCTGAAGCATATCCTTCTGCCCCCCAAAACTTTGACATATACACCCAATACTGTCAGTAGCTTTATCGCATCAGCTGCAGCCCGTTGACCCCCACTGCATATATCTTCCTGTAGTGGTCTTCAAACTTCCTGCATTTAGTTTGCATTAGTACTGAGCTGGGTTAATCGAAAGTAACGTACGCTTTATTACAGAGTCAGCTTTTTCTCAATTTCTTGGTTGCTCACACAGCTGTACATCTAGGTTTTGGGACCTACTATACCATCTGCACAGAAATACCTCCCACTGATTCAATAAATTTTTTGTTCTTTGTGTTGAGTTGAAAAATTAAAATTAGAAACAACAAGTTCCTCATCATTGTGGTCATTAGATATTTTTTCATCGTGTACCTAGTAATATGAAATCTAACCCCAGATGGCAAATAGTCAAGTTATAATTAGTTTATTTCCATCATCCCAGAGTAGTGGTGTTATTTTAGCATTTACATTGTATGAGTAATCTGATTCCGTATAAAGCCAAGAAAAGCAAATTCTGATTTTATTTTCTCTTACATTTTGTCCAGAACAGAGTTTTTTGATAGAAAATTTTAGGGTGTAAAAAATATTTCATTGTTTTAGACTAAGCAGCATGAAAGTGGGGATTTTTTGGGTTTTGGTTTT
>VXBX01003226.1:279463-310340 GCA_013400415.1 Scytalopus superciliaris | reverse complement strand
AAAAAAAAAAAAGAGTGAATTCAAGTGAATTAAAATACATTATTTCAGATAAGAATTTCTTGAGTATGGCATTTATTTTTACAAACACAGACTTCTTTTTTAACTCATTTTTGTAATTGGGATGATCAGTCCCAGCCATTTCAACTCTAGTATTTTGCATTCCACCCATCCTTTTGGGTTTTCAAGCCCGAGATTTCCTTTCATCCTCTTGAAATGTCAAGACTACAGGAATTAATCATGCTGTTGTTGATTTATGATATGTATTTCTAGAAGTTCTAGGAGGAAGAGGTTAATATCTCTTCTAAGATTAGATTTTCCACATGATGACATATAATAAGTATTCCATGTCCTAGAATGAAATTAATAGTTACCACTTCTACTGCTTTCTTCACTCTAACTTCTGCTCTTGAGAATTGTTCATAGAGGCAGCAAACGTCAGGATATTAGAACAATATTAACAATACTTGTTTTATTACATACATATCAAGTGAAGTGCCAGACTGTAAGAATTAGTTTGGGTACTTTTGTATATCTCCGGTAGTCCTGTTTTGCTATTTCTTTTAAGTGACAATATTCTAATAATATAAAAGGTTGTCTCTACATTATATTCTTTGTCTACATTAAAGCTTAGTTAATGGGAAACTAATTTATTTTCCCTTTTTTGTATGTTTTAAATGCATTACTACTCACAGCCTTCTGAAAATGAATACACATTCCTCTGCTTCAGGAGTTATTTAACCAAATGAAAATAAATCAGACCTGTCCAACTTAGGAATTGAGTCTGACTATTTTATAATTCTGCACTATTTAATGCAGACCTAATGAAATTTTGGGGTCCAGAATTTTTGGGTGCCAGAGTCCAAGTCTTGAGCTTTGTTTCTCAGAATTTTATGTATAGGGTTTTTTTGCAATTCAAGGTGCAATGTAAGCAATCTGACATACTGACATAGATTTGCTTTTTCATGTTTTGTTGTTTTTTCTTAAAGTCAGAAAAAGTAGTTTAATAATTCAGTGACCCTTGTAATTTTTGAAAGCAAATACTTGCCAGGTACTGGTCTTGTCCACCTGCCTTCTGCTCTTCTTCCTTTCACTGCACTGAAATATGCTATATGTGTAAAAGAGACATTAAAAAATCTGTTTGCTTGTTTTCCTGCTTAGTATCAAGACATCAGAAATATTAAAAGTGTATTCAGGAAAAAAAATTAACTGTTAGTCTTCTTGGAAAACCTAATGACTATTTTATAACCGTGTATTTCAAAAAATCACATTGAAAACATATAAAAGTAAAACGAGTCTAGTCTGTGCAAGAATGGGTTGTCATGACAACAATAATACTATAACTTCATTACATATTTACAATTCATGCAGCCACAGGATTTGAACAAGAGTATGTTTTTATAGTAAGAATAAAGAAGATTTCCAACTTTCTTTGTACAAATGTTCTCAGAATGCAAACAAATAATGGTCCAGGGTCATCCAGATGCTTTTTAGATACTATTGAAAAGTAGTTTATCACCTTACTTCTAATCCTTACCTATCAGAATTCTTCATTATAAATTCCTCTTTATACACACATTGCTCTGCTTTAGTTACTCTCTGCTGAGCACAAATCTGATCTGAAGACCTTAAGAGACTAAACCTCTGCACAGTTTCGGTGGGAAGAAGTGGAGAATTTTGTGCTATGCTGGAGCAGTAGCTTCAGGTCCTTGTAAAGCCAAAACCAGAAGCACTTTGCAGTGAAACACCTTCCCTTGTGTTATGGGGATGCCACTAGTCCCACTACAGATCACCAGGCACTTAATGCTCAGTGTAACCCTTTCTTTGCTTGATAAAGGCCAAACCATCTTGGTCAGCATTAAGAAGTTAAGTACCACACCAAAGAAAAAGACAGAAAGATTGAAATTTTAAAGGTGTTATTAACAAGGTCCTTTATATTACTTAGATAATTTTGTTGTTGGACTACTATTAACTAAAATAAAACACTTTTACCTCCACATGGAGCCTCCCAATATGTTTCAGGGCATTATATCTTTATGAAAAAGAAAATGCTTCATTTTCGTGACCTTTTCATAAGAGATTGTTCTTTGGAGTTTCTCTTACTGTCAGTACTGTTTTTCAGCTGACTTCACAAGTAAAGGTAGATAATGAAATTAGTTTAAAAATTGTTAGTTTACTATATTCTCTTGCCTTCGATAGAAGTTGCAGGTGTGTGTGGGGGCAGAGGGTTATGTAGGTGGGCTTCTTTGGTTTGGTTTTTAGTTGTTTTGGGGTTTTTTGTTGCTTTTATTTTTTGTTTTATTTTGTTTTCTAATTTGGCTTTTTTCTTCTAATCTTGTTCTTGGAATTATAACAGTTTTCCCTTTAATAAATTAAGTCTTGTAACTTTGGTCCTTTTGCCAAATTGCCTTAAATCTAGGTCTTTCATAGGGCAGTTTCTTTTAACTGGAAAGATCCTCACTATAGGAGGTCATAACATTGAATGGTTGGTTCTCCAAACAAATAATAATCCTGAAGCAGTAATTTCAAAGTGTTCTGAAGCATGAATTCAGAAAAATAACTTGTGCTGATACCTGCCATGTTTAGTAAATTGAGTATTAAAAATTGAGGAGGGAAAGGAAAAAAGTGACAGCTGGTCTTAAGTGAAGAAAACTCATTGGCTCAAGTTTGGCTTTGCATAGTTTTCTGAGGAAGTAAAGAATTTTCAAAGTGCGCCATTTTCATTTTTTCTGTGAAACATGGTTCACTAATTGTGAGCACATATGTTTGTCTCATACTAACAGAATAAGGCTATGAAGTGAGATGGTGAAGTAAACAAACACTGAAAATTCATACCCTTATTATGTGAATTATTTTCTGCAAATATATTTTTCTGTAAAGACATTTGGTCACATATTTATATCAACTGATAGTTCTACATGGGACAATTTTTTTGCCCTCTTGATACTCTGAGTATGGTGCAATGGACTGAAAACAGATGTTCACTGACACATCTGTGCTGCTACATCTTTGCCTCCTCCCCCAGCCACACTCTAATTCCTGGCTTGTACAGGGGCAGTACTCATCTATTCTTGCATACTAGATGTATAATTTTAAAAGCTATATGGATTGTATCTCTTGCACAAGCACACGGAAACCAACACACAGAACATAAGCATCTTGTATCTGGTATGATGCATCCTACTACGGGTCCATGCTGAGATTTTGCTGCCTACCTGCCAGCTGTTCTTAGTTATGACATAGCCATGACTACAGAAAAAGCCCACTACAGCATCAGGCTTATGAAATGATCATGAAGAATTACCCACCAACAATAAAATTTCTGATAACATGTTTGCTCAGGCTGGCTATGACATTATAAAAAATGTGGGCAAGTAATTAAAGATTTTTTTTTTTCCTAAAAGAAAAATATACACATATTGATGTATATAGGGTATTAAAAATATTATCAGCAATTGGTACTGTAGCATCATAGTATGGCAGCAGTCAATAATAGCAGAAATTAATAATGCAGCAACAAGAAAGTAGGTATACAACTTCATAGGTTACTATAAGCTTACCATTTGTGAAGCAACTTATTAGCAATATAACAGCAGATATAATAGATTACTTGTATGGATACATACACAACAACCCCATGCAGGCTGGACAGCAGCCAGGCAGAAAGGGACCTGGGAGTACTGATTGACAGGAAGCTCAACATGAGCCAACAGTGTACCCAGGTGGCCAAGAAGGCCAATGGCATCGCGGCCTGTATAAAGAATAGTGAGGTCAGCAGAACCAGAGAAGTGATCCCCCTGTACTTGGCGCTGGTGAGGCCACACCTTGAGTATTGTGTCCAGTTCTGGGCCCCTCAGTTCAGGAAAGATATTGAGGTGCTGGAGCGGGTCCAGAGAAGAGCAACAAGGCTGGTGAAGGGACTTGAGCACAAGTCCTGTGAGAAGAGGCTGAGGGAGCTGGGGTTGTTTAGGTTGGAGAAGAGAAGGCTTAGAGGTGACCTCATCACTCTCTACAATTACTTGAAGGCAGGTTGTAGCCAGGTGGGAGTTGGTCTCTTCTCACAGGCAACCAGCAATAGGACAAGAGCGGGCAGGCTTAAGCTCTGCCAGGGAAAATTTATGTTGGGTATTAGAAAGAAATTCTTCACACAGAGACTAATATGGCATTGGAATGGCTCTGGAGGTTTTTAAGCTGAGACTGGAGGTGGCACTTAGTGCCATGATCTTGTAATCAGAGTGGTGTTGGATCAAGGGTTCGACTTAATGATCTCAGAGGTCTTTTCCAACCCAATCAATTCTATGATTCTATGATGCTATATATATACACCAGTATCTAGTGAATTACACAGATTTCAGATGGGGCGAAACTATCCCAAAGTTGAAAACAAACTCATCCCAAAAGGGGGCTTGACCATTGCAGATGTAGGACAACAAACTGTATCGACCCCGTAAGTGGACCCAGAGGGGGAACCAGTAAAATAGCAAATAGAGTCTCTAGTTTAAAGATGATCTACATCACAGAGTCTGGAGTCAGCCAGTTGCGCCCAGTGAGAATCCAAGACCTAGCAGAAAGCTCAGGTGGAGAATTAATTCTGTCTAGGAAAGAAAAAATGTGTGTAGCATGGGAAGTTCTCAGAGGGAGGCTATATTTTCAATAAAAACTAAGTCTTTTTTATGTCATAGAGACATAAGAGGGCTTAGGGTATCAGCACTTTGAAAAGCCAATAGATGCTGTTCATGTCTCTTTCTCACCTCTAAAAGTCAAGGGATGATGTAGTTTTCTGTTCTTTTAGACCAATTTTTTCCCAGGCTGTTTCCACTTTTTCAGATGATAAGTTGCCATTACATTCTTGGGTTTATGTGTAATACTATGTCAGGATGTCTGTGTTTCCCAGGTACCCAACAGTACTTCAGAGACGTCAGCTACACTTTTCAAGGATGTTTCTGGTTCCCAGTTCCTGTCCCAAGCTCACAGCTCCCTGACTGGCAGGCAATTTCTCTGTCAGTACTTTCAGCAGACACTTTTTTCTGTTCAGTAATTTTCCCCTTCAAACCAGACCACTTTTATGGCTGTTCACATCATGGGGAGAGCTGAATCTGGTAGAATTCAGGTCTGTCTGTATGCCTGTCTGCTGCGGCTTCTATGTGTAGATCAGAGTATACTCACACATAAGACAGGACAGGGAGTGGTGATCGGGCACAAGGTTTAAGTCCAGACAGACCAGTAGCTTTCTTATACAAAGCCAACCCATTTTATATCCCTTCACACTATGTTGGTTCTTCCTACATCAATCTTGATTCTTCCTTTTCTTTGCCTTTGTCTCTATACAGTAAATAAACCCAGAAAAGTCTAAGACCTTTACCTGGAACATATATGTTCCTTACATTATACCACTCCTGTGGTTTCTGAAGCACCAATAGCCTTTCAAAGGTCATTGAAGCTTCCCTTCAAGTGTCTGTAACATTTTGTCATTTTGCACAAATCCCCTTTAGCCAACTCAGATCTACCCATCCCTCATGGAGATATATGTAACTTTTGTCAGCTTCTTGCTGTGCTATGTATTGTGTCCAGAAGTTCTTGTGAGAAGTTCAGTTAGCTAAATTTCAGGCCGAGATCTAGTCATTTGCCTTCACACCTCAGCACTGGTGTTCAAAGTAAGGTGATACAAAACCCACTGTACATAAATGAGATATAATAATTCACAATAATCCAGTAATAATCCACAAAATTCACTCATTTATGTAATTTGAGTACTGTGTTGAGGACATTCTACTTCACTTTCTTCATTATCTTAAGTTTCCAAATTTTAATTTTCTGTGGTAGAATTATTGGAAGGTTTTACAGATAATGGCAGATTTATTAGCAAGTCCACTTAGTGCTTCAAAGATCAATGTTGCATAAAATCAGCTATATTTTTCCAATTTGAGAAATATAGGAAAGGCTATGTTTGGCTTCAGACCAAGGCTCTATCTAACTCAATATCCTGTACCTCACAATGATCATGAACAGATGCTTACAGAAGACTATTAGGAGGAGAGGCATTTATGATTCTTTCCAAATCTCCAGCAGTTTTCAGCTCTAGAAATTTCCTGATGTGTTTTTTTCTGTTTCAGTAATCTTCAAAAGTTAACTCTTCCAGGTGCTATTGTTTCTCACTCTGAATCATTGCTGTCAAGAGCATAATGGATGATATGAGACATGCCAGTTCACATCTAACTTGTTTAACAGTTTATATTAGTAAAACTTTACAGAAAAGAAGGGAATGATTCCCAGCCACCCATACTCATTGCATACATGCAATGCAGATACCCCTTGACAGCCCTGCCCAAACAACAGTCCTTTGCGGATCCCTGAAAATGCACCCTCTGACCTGGCAGCTGTCATGCGGGATTGTGCATTGTGATTCCTCCTGGATCCTTCTTACAGTAAGACAACAGCTGTCATCTGACCACAGAGGTCAGAGCTCTTGAGATCTGCAGGGCCTTCTCAAGGCAGGCTTCTTCTGATGTCAATCATCTCTCTCACAGTGCATTGGTGGCATGCTTTGAATAGGGAGGTATATGATAGTTGTTTTTTCCCTTTGGGACTGCTTCCTCATATGATTAGTCTAAATGACATATCTTTTCACACCACCTGGAACTCCCTTCACAGACTGTCACATTCTCCTGTCACTATGGCAGGAGCATCAAGTTTTTGCTTCAATAATTTCCATTCCATCATCATCTTATTGGCAGGGAAGTCTCAAGTAATGAACTTCAAACATACTACTTTATGCATGGCAACTTAGTTGGCTAAAGAAGAAAAAAATCTCCAAGGGGACATACATATCAACTTTTTGTATCAGCACTGTCCTTTGGCAAGGACTTCCATACATTTGTTACCCTTTGCATGAAGAGACATTCCATTCTTTCTTGTTTTGAACCAAGTACCTATTTATGGCTCATAGTTCTTGTCTATTTCTTTGTACGTTCTTCAAGGTACAATATTTTACTCAAGTTTTTATAGAAATCCAGTATACTTCCTTCCCCAGAGCAATCTCATTTTCAGTTTGAAGAGTCCTCATATACTAAGTTATTTCTATGAGGTAGCCACAAGCGTATTTTTCTGATCTTAAATATACATTTTTTCCTCTCAGGATATTATTTAAAGAGAAATTAGTTCATTCTTCACAATTGTAAACTATAGATTCTACTTCTTTATAAATGCTGATAAATCTCATTTATTTTTGGATAAATCTTATTTTTATAATGGACCTGATAAAAGGACTTGATCAGTGAAACTTAGTTTTGCAGACACTGAACCAGAACTGTCTAATTTACCATCTGCTGTATAAAGTATTAATTCCCATTGCTAATTAGTTTTCATTTATGTGGTTAATAAATACAAGAAGGGCTTCAACCACCTGCACTTTTTCCTAGACAAATACATTCATCAGTAACAGGTAGTTCCAGAAATCTTTTGAACTTGACCATTTTTTTTTTATACTAACTGACAGAGATGCAATACACGGTATACTTGTAACAAGTTAGAATTGAAAGAGAATTATTTCTTATATAGGTTGCATTATTGTCTTAGATATGATTTCATTGCATTCCATTAGTATCTGCCATGATCATTTTCAGAAAGAGGAGACTGACTTTTGACTAACTTATTGACACCTATTTTAATTAGTTGATTAGATGAAACAAGGAGTGAAGGATAATGGAATTGTAGTGATTTTATCTGGGATGAAGTTAATTCCTTCATAATAACCCATATGGTGTTGTGTTTTATGTTTCCGGTTAAGACAACAATGATGACATACCAGATATTGCTGGAGAGCCCTGTGTCAAGGCTTTCTCTCCAACACTTCCTAAACTAGTAGGCTGGGGGTGTGGAAAAGGTTGGAGGGGACATAGCTGAGACAAGTAACCCCAGCTAGCCCAATGGATATTCCATACGATCTGATGTCATGCTTCAGCATTAATAACTTATGGAAATAAGCAGAAAAATGTGAAATTTGTGGTTTCAACACTTATCTTTCCAAGCAAGTTACTTGTGTTGAGGCCCAGCTTTCCAGGAAGTTACCTGGAACATCTGTAAATGTGTACTACTAAAATAAAGGATCTTTAAAATCTTATATAGAATTCATATTTAGCATGCAGCTTGGGCACAGTGAATTACAACACTTGCATGAGTGTAATAGAAATTATCTGACTTTTTTATCAAGGAGGAAAAAGGCACTGATTTTTTTTATATTAAGACAATGAAGTGAATTGACCACAGACAGCATCCAAACACTTACCCTGACTCTCTCTTACTCCTGTCTCCCATGGATTGGGGAGAAAAATAGAAGAAAGGACTAGTGGATCCAAGCTGTCAGCATGATCTCCTATTGCATATTTGAGGCCAAACTGAAGCATAAAGACTGGAGTCATGGTTTGCTAGCTGACTAAACACTGACTGGACCATCTGGCTGAACATCTACTAATTAACTATTTGTAGTTCCACTGGTAGCTGACTATTTCTGTCTTTCCCAAGGAATTGATACTGAAGACACAAGTATTTCATGTCTTCATTAGAAACTTAGATGGATAAGAGGGAATAGACTCTCTTACATCAAATCAGGGAATTGCTGATACCCTGGAGGACAGTGATACCATTCAGAGAAACCTTGACCAGATGACCTTCAAAGGTCCTTATCAACATAAATTATTCCTTCATTATGTAATTTAGCTGGACTTCACTGGGTATGAAATGTTAGAAGCAGTGACTTTGCTTATTGAAATGTGATTTTCTTCAATATCAGATTAGATGTTGGACTGCATTTACTTCTTTGAACTATTCACTATGGAGTTCCTCTAAGGACAACAGTTTCATTGATTCCATTCCACATTTATATGTAACCTAGGGCACAGAATGATTCCAAACATTTTTGGTAGCAAAGAGAAATGTCTAATGTAAATCATTTTTATGATTCCGGCAATGCAGAGAGCTAACACACAGAGCAGGATTAAGTTTTTCAAACATGGGAGTTTAAAACTATTTTAGTGAATGCAAGATTTTATATTCATCTTCAGCCATCACTTCTAAAAGGTACGCATCCTGTCTGTCAGCAGTCTATTTGTCTTGAATATACTGCAAGTGTGTGGTAGGTTGACCCTGGTTGACATCAGGTGCCCACCAAAGCCAAGCTGTCACACTTTCCTCAGCTGGACAGGAGAGAGAAAAATATAACAAAAGGTTCATGGGTCAGGATAAGGATGGGGAGAGATCACTCACTAATAACCATCACAGGCAAAACAGACTTGACTTGGTGCATTTGTTATTTTAATTAGTTTAATTAATAGTCAATCAAATCAGAGTAGGGTAATGAGAAATAAAAATTAAAACTTAAAAACCTTCCCCTCATCCCTCTGTTCTTCCTGGGTTTATCTTTACTCCTGAGTTCTCTACCTCCTACTCCAGAAGCTCAGGGGAATGCAGAACGGTGGAATGGAGGATACAGTGAGTTCATCACATGTTGTCTCTGCTTCTCCTTCCTCCTCAGGGGGGAAGATTCTTCACACTCTTCCCCTGATCCACTATGAGGTCCATCCCATGGGAAACAATCCTCCCTGATCATCTCCAACATGAATCCTTCCAAAGGGAAGTTCTTCATTAAATCCTCCAGCATGGATCCCTTCAATGGACTGCAGGAACAAAATGCTTCAGTGTGACTCCCCCACAGGGTCACAAGTCCTGCCAGCAAACCTGCTACAGCTTGGACTCCTCTTTCCATGGGCTCACAGGTCCTGCCAAGAGCCTGATACAGCATGAGATTCCCACAGGGTCATAGCCTTCTTTTGACATCCACCTGCTCTGGTGTGGGGTCCTCCCCAGGATGCAGATGGGTATCTGCTCCAGAGTGAACCTCCATGAGCTGCAGGGGGACAGCCTGTCTCACCATGGACTGCACCACAGGCTGCGCTGACACCTGGAACACCTCCTTCCTGTCCCTCTTCTCTGACCTTTGCCTTTGCTGAGTTGTTTCCTTGCATATTCTTACTTCTCAGACCTGAAATTCAACTAATACTCTGAAATCAATCAAGAGAAACACTACTTTAAATTTGGCTTCATTGGATTTTCATTGTTCCAGAGAACTACTTATTTTTTTATTTGATTTTTATAGATTTTTCTTTTTCTGACTAACATTTTGTAGGGTTAAAAGGAAACTAAGATTTATCGTTTAATTATAACTTTCATATTTTTAAAACCCAGCTTTAGAAGGGAGTTTAACATACTATATGTAATAGTTTTGAAGTAGAATTTTGCCCATTAGTACTATTGAATGAATTTAAGAAAGTTCAGTAGCAAATGAGGAGCTTTACTAGAATGAAAGTAGCATGAGATATTTTATATTATTTAAACTTTGCTGTTTTGAGAATTTAAATGCTTCTCAGGCATATTCTTTTAGGGAGTTTTAAAATGTCTGATTTCTGCAGGCAAGCCCAAAGTATAGAGCAGACACATTTTCTTTCTCCAAGAATATTTTTCACAACACACTATAAAGCAAGCTAGACAATTTTCCCTGACATTTCTACTGACAGTGAACTTCACAGTCTTTTATAAGCTAACAGAGACTTTTTCTAACATCAAATGTATAGTGAAAGAGTTTTATCGGGAAAACTAGGGAGAAGGCCTTTACTAGCAATTGCAGTACATCAGTAAAAGATAACACTGTCAAATACTTTTCACCTGTACTTTTCACCTGTTTAAGCAACAGCTGAATGGTGGCCTGACTTTCTATTTCTTTCTCAATACTGAGCATGATCACTTAAGGAATAAAACAGATTTTCTTTAAAAGTATATGCTTTGAGATCCAGCATTCTTATCACTAATATGTGTAGCATGTTGAATTAGAGATTTTACTATTAAGAACTCTGTGTTTCTGTAAAGCCATTACATATAATCATAATACAGAATTTTTCTCTTGATACAAATAAGTCATAGTTTTAATCACTTGAATTCTCAGATAACCCAGACCTGGAATCAGATTCAAATTCAGACATTCAAACTGGGTTCTCTATAAGATAGATTCCAAACAAAAAAATTAGGTTTTAAATTAGTTAGACTCACATTACAGTTAATAGATATCGATTACAATATTGTAAATACACTGGAATTTAATGAGCTTTTCCGATGACAAAAATAAGTTTTTTAATTGTTTATTTAATATCTGAAAAGATGAACAGTTCTTTACATTCTGGATGTGATTCAGTTAATATCCCTTCTGGCCCTCAGCTACCACTCTAGTAGCACATAAATTCAGCATTGAATCGGAGATCTTACTTGTTAGGCTCATGTGCATATCTTGGATATATCAGAAAAAACCAGATTCTTATGTTGATCCTTAAGTTTCTGTTTAACCCTAAATCAAAATGAACCCAAACCAAAAGCATCAGGACTATAGAGCTTCAGCTGAACCTATAATTGAATTCAGTCTCCATACAGTCATCATTCCAATGCATTGGAAATAATTCACTTGAACTGAGGGCTAACAAAGTATTACAGTTGAATAGATTCTCCTAGAATTAATTTGGATAGAGCTGGAATGTTTTTCCTCGTGCCAGAAGTTGCAAGCTTCCAGATTTTCCAGTCTCCATTTCCCAGCTGGAAGAACTCAAACTCTGCCTGTGCCTTCTTCAGTACAGCTGAGCCTTCAGACTTTTGTAGCTGCAGTATAATAAAGAATATCCAGACAACGTCCTTCACAATATCTCTGATGTTTTGCAGTTCACTGAGCTCCTCCAGCATCTACTTAGCAAGACAAATCCTCCCCCAGTACACAAGTGTAGGCCAGAACACCTCCTCCAACTTCTCCTCCAACCTCAGCAAAGAGGCCTCAGGCACTTCTGTGAAAATTACTGCTTCTGTTAACTGCACTATCTTAACTATGCTGTAGGTTGGCAGTCACATAGGCCTCTCTGTAGCACCTGCTGGAAGGGTGTTTGACCCACTTTGTTCAAGTGAATCAAAAGCTGAAAGAACCATTTGATCAGGAATAAGTGACAGAGCTTCTTAGAAGCTTCTGTAGTTTGCTGGAGGCTTCCTGTTGCTATCCTCACCTAGCTGCATCACTGGGCACAGTGATATTCTCAACAGTATTAGATGAAGTTCCCAGAATAACTACATGCCTAAGCAATGCCTATAAACTGCTATGCACATTTCTGCACTTGTTGCTTCCCTGTTAGTTGATGGTTTTAAAACCTTAGAACTGTATGATTTTCAGTTATGTGAACATAGTGATCTTGTTGTCATGGATCTTAAAAAAATATATTAAACCAACAGCCTAAATATAACACCTCTAGTCTGTAAAGATTTTTGTAGTTGATATTAAGCTCACTGACTATGTATGCAAAAGTGCATACAAACCAAATTTGCTAAACTCTGTTCATAATCAGTGCTGAGAAAGAAACCAGTTATTTTTCACACATTCACTTAGGACTAGGTCATATTTTTCTAAAGACACCTGTTATTTTACATTGTTTGTAAAGGGACTTCAAACAACTAGTTTCAAAGATAAATTTCTTATTTATCTAGAACCCAGTGAAATTCACCTCAATATTAATGCCTGTAATACTTTGAATTTAGCTCTCAGTTCAAGTGAATTGTTTTCAATGAATTGAAATTATAAGTGTACAGAGATTAAATGCAGCTGTGGGGACCATAGACATGAGCCAGCAGTGTGTTATTGCAATAAAAAAGGTCAGTGGTACCCAGAGCTGCATTAGGAAGAATGTGATTAGCAAACTGAGGGAAGTGATTATTCTTTTCTACTCAGAACAGGTAAGCCCACATGTGGAGTGTATCCAGTTCTTGGCTTTCCAGTAAAAATGACACAAGATAATGTGTATAAATACCTGATTTGGGAAGCAACAGTAAGAACAATGGCACCTTACTCTTCCCAATTGTCTCCACTGACAGGACAAGGGATGCAAACTGAAACAGTGGGAAAACAACAAAACATGAAAATTCTATTACAGTGAAGATGGTCAAACACTGGAATAAATTTCTCAGAGAGGTCATAGAATCTCATCCTTGGAGACATTGAAACCTGATTGGACATGATTCTCAGCACTATGTCCTAGCTAGCCCCTCTCTGAACAGAGACATTGAATTAGAGAATATCCAGAGGTCCTTGTAACTCTTAGACATTATGCACTTTTCTTCTATGTTCCCACTGTTTTCACATTCAGATTCTGCCTCAGATTTATCCCTTTTTTCCTATTTTTTAATTTATTCTATTCTTCTGTTGAAAATTGCAAAAATTATAAAATTTACAAACTAGACAGTGAAGCATGGTCAATTCTAACCAAATAGATTATTTTGTTGTGTAGCAAGTCATGCATTTGGCATTCTTAGCCACTTGCTGTTTTATCAGTATTTTACTGGATTGTTATATCCCTAAGGCAATCATATATCTTATTCCTCAATTTATATAATAATTTGGTTATAACACTAAAACTGACCCTCAGAACTTTTTCTCTTTTTCCTGATGCTTAGTTCTGACTGAAAGATGTTATAGTTGATCTGGGCTTTTTTTCCCATATTCTATATTAGAGATAGCTAGCACCCACAACAAATACGTTTGTGTCCAGAGACTTGATATAGCTTGGGTAACCTAGTTTTGAATTGCAAGACGGCAGCAGGAGAACTTTTCTGGTAACTAGTAATTTGCTCCCTGCAGATGCTGGAAAAGCTGGTGAACAGGACATGTTGTGTTTCTTTTGTTTTCTTGGACTTTGCCAATTTCTGGTTAAGCCTTTTTTGTTCTGTGATACACATAAAATGAGCTTGCATATATAAACAAAACCTCCATCAAAATCAAGCAAAACCTTCATCTATTAACCTTTTGTCCTATGACATTTTTCATTTCATCTTCTAATTATGCTAGAGTGCACTTTGAATTATCATTTCTTAATTACAGAATAAGTATTAATTTTCCAGTTAGAAGCAAATACTTAATTGCATCATTCACATATTTTTGCTAAAGAACTTTCTCAAGTGTTTGCACTTTAAAACTTACGGCTAAAATAGAATACAGGTATGCAAATACATTTCTTTTTTTTTTTTTTTAACTCTAGCTTTTATAAGAAATGAGAAATCATATCTCTCTGTGCTCTCCAATCGCATAGAAGGTACTGAGAGTTTGGTTAAAATCTCATATACCCAATTATTAAGTTTCTTAGCATAATGTGAGTGCACACTAGAGGTTTCCTTAAGAATGAAAATTGTCTCAGTTGTAGAAAATTCTTCAACAAGAGCTAGCAAACTTCACTATCCCCTGCAGGTCCCAGTTATTCACAAGCACAGCTATTGGAAACCAGGCTTCTCTAAGTTTCTGAGTACTGCTAACTATAGACATAGTTCTGGTAACTTCCTTGTAGCAAAACTCTGATTTGTTTCTACCTTACTGTAAAGCTGATGATAATTTCTGAATACTCGTATTCATATTGAAATATTCCTTTGTTTTAATGATACTTTTCAAAGTACCATTTAACAACTTATCTGAATTATTCTTTTAACTTTGTCCTTTTGCCAACCCAGTAACACCCCTTCTCCTCACATATAAACCTCTACAGGCATTCTATCACCAATACTGCATTTTTTACAAAGTATTTATCTCCCTTTCTGAATTGCTGTAATTTTCACTTTCAAAAACTAACCTTCAGAAAAAAATCCAAAACTTGCTATAATTATTAGTATTCAACACTGTGTACCCAGAAACACTGATTACTAAAGGAGCAAAAGTATCTCAAAAATATTCTGGCAACTAAAAGTTGTGGACAGAAATGGTTTGTGCAATTCTGTTACCAAAATTGTCAGTCTAAGATCCACCTTAAAACTTGAAACTGTCTCATTTTGTTTCCGTGGACTTAAGTCTTACAGATATGAAATGGGTGGCAGGCACCTGCTAGATATAATAAACTTTATTTACTTTTAGTAGGTTTTTGGCAAGGACTGGGAGGCAGATTTCTTTCTGTCTTCCTCTTCTGTCAGACACTTAAAAGAAAAAAGCATCATCTAATTTGTCATGTTTTTCATAACAGATTTATTTATATACATTAGACTCACCGTCTCTAGAGGTTTTTAAGGTGAGACTGGATGTGGCACTTAGTGCCATGATCTAGTGATCAGAGTGGTGTTGGATCAAGGGTTGGACTTCATGATCTTGGAGGTCTTTTCCAACCCAATCAATTCTATGATTGTATAATGGCTTGACAACTACTGTTTGGGATGGAGATTTGACTCTTATTTGAAATTCTTATTTACCCACACATACAAACTGTCATGATTCAAGCTGCAGAGTTATACTTAAACCAAAACTTTTAATTAGATCAACTTCAAAATCTGTCTGTGTAATTTCAATTGCATGTTATATAGACTCTCAAAAGATTTTATTGGTACCATAAGTCAATAAAGTTTCAAATACTTTTTAATGTCTTTTGTCTTTAAGACCTCAAGCTCAGAGTTACACCATTATCACTGTAAATGTTTAAATTATGGTGCTAGGAATTTGTGAAAGGCAACATACACCATCACAGAGTTTACCCTTTTGGGTTTCAAATTTTCATTTATTATAACACAGTAATCTCATTACTACCAGTAATTTTATACACTTTATTCTAAATTTATTTCTACTTTCTGTGTCAGTGACAACATTATTTATAATTTGAGTTCAAAGATGTCAGGATTTCATTCAAGGATTCTCAATAAAGTACTAGATCACTGACCACCATGTGACTCTGGTCCAATGAAGTCACATTATAGTGTGCAGAAATATCTTACAAAGTATTAGCTATACCTAACTACTCTTTATACTGTCTGGTATATTATCTGTTGTACTACCTGGTAGTCAATTTGTTCTACAGCAAAGTCAGTCAAATCAATGAAACAGATCACAAAACTTTCAGCGATTGTGTGTTTACCTGCATACAAGTAATGAAATTTACCAATCTTGGAATGCTTGTGAGGAATACTTTTCTCATATTGCTCCATTTTTTGAAAAACTCAATCAAATTCATTTTGCAGGTTATGTTGTTGATGACTCTATGGACACCTGAGTTACAGGATTTTTCAACTGGAAACTTGAAGGCACCATATTGTACTTTGTGATGGGTTTCCCCATGCAGCTGTGTCTGCGGTAAGTTACTGCAGGTTTCCTCTGCTTGAACTACTGCAGTGTTTCTTAGAAGCTTCAAATACTACCTAATTTATGAAAGATTCATAATGAATTGTTGAACACCTGTGAAAGATGTAATCTCTTCAGTCTAAACAGACAAGAGAGGCAAAACTTTAACAGAAAAAAAGAAAGAAGAGTAGATATTTGCTAAGATTCCCTGCAAACTTCTGAATAGTATTTCATGTTGTGGTGTTCCAGCATATTTTCTTTCTCTTTTGGGGCAGATTTTTATGTCTTTTCTTGTCTTAAATTGGAACAATAATGACAGGGTAGCTATTTACGTTTCTTGGCCTTATAGCAAAAGAAAGTGATACGCATAAGAAAATGACAGATAATTCTGTACTTTGCACATCACTATCAGCACAATTAATGAACTGAGATTACAGTGTAATATCCTGCTTTGAATCATTGAGAGACTCTATCACTATTATTACCTTCTTTGATTTTGTGCAGCCTCAGTGGAGACAATTGTGAAGATAGCTCAAATAATGTATCAATGTTGCAAAAATGCATGAAATGCAGTGAGTGTAACTGCAAAATAGTACATTAAGGGTTCTTTTAAGTTTGTAACTCTGACTTGTTCAATTTGTTTACTTGTTGTTCCTGACTGAAAAAATGCTCAATTTTGCACATTTGGTTGGGTTTTTTTCACAGAAAGGAAAGGTTTTATTTTACAGTGCAACAAAATATCTAACAATCACTCCCTATTATTTTCAAATTAATATTAATTTCAAATTAATATCAAGAAATATCAAGTATTGTAGTGTAATTTTTCATCTAATAGAATTATATTTTGATATTGTAGTATTTATAGCATAATTACTATTAAGCATTTAATTTTGTAATATAACTTCTTATTGAAACAGTTGCTTGAATTCCTCAGTTTGTAATAATGACAAAAAATAATTGATAAATATTTGTCATTTATCCCAGTGAAATTATAGCTTTCCCCACATCTCTTGCTTTTTTACAAAAGAATACTGTCAGAACTATCCAAATTAATTTTAGCATATATATATATATGGTTCTTCCTTTTTATGCTTCTTTCTTTGGTGAAACGTTGGAATGAGTTGACAAGAGAGACTGTGCTGTGTTCTTGGACACATTCAGAACTCAGTGGGATAAGGTTGGACCTACTTTACTTTTGACTTGCTTTTAGCAACAGGTTGGATGACATGACCTCTGTAAGTTCCTTCCAGCCTCCATGATTCTGATTCTATAAACACCATCGATATGACAATACTACTATTATGGTTTATTGCTACTGGTGATATTTTACTATTATATACCAATACTGACAATAATTTGATATTCAGTGATGCTGCTACTTATAGTTTCTCTCTTAAAAAGAATGCAAAAGAAAGCAGAAGTATGATGAAGAAATTAAAGAATATGATCAACAAATTAAAAAAGGTAAAGCCTTGAGGTTAAGCTCATGATAGGTCTAACCATTCTTTTCATTTGACATTCATCTAACGCCACATTGTATTTTTCTTTTTTTATTGCTCATACTTTTTTGTAATTGCAATGAGAAATTAGTGACATTTTTGAAAGTCTATAATTGGAACAACAGTGTACATGAATTTCTAATTTGTCCACTGGGTCATACTACAGAAAATACCCAGTGGATTGTATTATTCCAGCAGATTGTTTTATGATTATATTTGATAGTGCAGTCATGAACTTCTGAGTAATCGTGTTTTCTTGACCACCTTAATTCAGTCTTTCAATAAACACAGATAAAATCTTTATACAGATTGTGTCTTTGGGGGTATATGCACAAAGGTATCTTGTCATCACTTTCCTTCATTATGAGAACATAATGATCAGGAGCACTTTCTATTGTCATTTGTACTAAACAGATGTCATCTGTAGTAGACATGTAAAGCATATTGATGTAACACTAAGCTAACAACCTGTTTAGAGCTTACTTGCATTGACATGTAAGACTGAAACTAGACAGACTGCTTTCTTGTTAGAAGAATCTTGCCAATATGGATATTCAGAAAAAAAAATTAGTAATGAAGACCATACAAAAATCATTCATTTAGAAACATTTATAAGGTGTATTTTTTTCATAACAGAAGTATTATAGAAGGTCTCAGAAGCTGTTGGATCAATTTCTGTGCATTTCCAAATTGTAAATTCCTAGAAGAGTTTTCACTGAGAGGAAGATGCTGCCTGCCTTGTAGTCGATCTAGTTCAGTGCCTCCTAGTCTAGCCACTTCATTTGATATGAGAAATTCAGAACAAAGTCTCTGAACTTTACTCACATTATAGATCTAACTTACGAATAAAGTTATATGGATTTGGTATTTACATAAATTGTGAGAATAGAAACCAAACTAGTGTTGCCTTCTTTCTGTACTTTCAGGTAGTTCTTCCAATCTCTCCCTTTCCTCTCAAGAAATAGAAATCTCCTTTAAACGCAGCAGCTGACTATAAACATCACAGTTTTCATCCCACTTGATTTACAGTTGTAAAATTGTGTTATCGGAGAATTAAAATTGCATTTGACATAGTATGTGACATTTAATATATGTAGGGCAGATGTGACAATGACACAAAAGATGTACATAATATGCTTTCTAAATCATGTGTTGAGTCAGTAAAACTGTGACACCATCATAATTTAATTTCTTGTTTTCTTCTGAAAATTGGCCTTTTCTTATTGGCTTAGACCAGATATCATTTACCATTTTTGACTATTTGTAGATGTTTTGTTGTTGTTTTTTTTCTTTTTTTTGCCTGTATACATCTAAAGACGCCTCTGTGAAACATTAACTTTGTATTGTTATGCCTATAGACTTTGTTTGGTACTTTTATTATTAAAATGGAGTCTATTACTGAACAAATATGTATTAAACTCAGTGAAACTTAGTTATCATGCAAAAATTTGAACATCTATTAATTTTAATATCTTCAAATGTTTCATTACCTCCCATTAGTTTAGTTATCTGTTATCAAAACTGGTAGATGCCATCATACACTATTGTATTTTTATTTCCCCTGGCTCTTGGTAGGGAATGGAGAGGAGAGGAATAAGCAAAAATTCAGATAATAATTTAAATTTTTAGGTTTATTGAACATTTTAGATAACAATCTGTACTTAACTGTATTTATGACAAAACAATGCAGGGGGTAATAGCAAGGTGAATTTTCTTCTTACATGGATTATCAGTAAGGACTTCTCAATGTACAATGTAATTATATTAATTGCCTTTCTTTTTAAAGGCAGCTGAGTGAAACAGCACAAATCATAACAAAAAAATCTGCATAAAGGCTTTCTTACTGGAGTGTACTAGGATTACACAGTAAATGATGGTTGTTTTTTATTTATTTATTTATGTTATTTTAATTTCATCATCTCCCTGAAACAAAGTCTAGTGATATTCTATCACTTACAGCGTGACAATGAATATATCATGTATAACTGGTCATGGTAACATAATAAGCAACACCAAATGATAACTGTAACATAGCACCTGCTCTACTGAATCATACTAGTGTTTCAAATAATTCAATAGTTCAATAGTCTGACTGCCCAAATAAACAACTGCAAATACTTGCAAGGATATAAAAAAAGTTATGAGATCATCTAAGAGATCTCTGGAAATTTCCTGCCATCCTTGAAAAGGTTCCTCATAAATCCTCTCAGCTAAATGAAGGTTTATGAAGTAAATGATGGAGTGTGTAGTGACTAAAGCTTACATGATCTAAACACAGATGTTCTCATACTCACTGAAAATTGTAAAAGCTGCTTGGATCCCTTTAAAATCTTGATTTGTTTTTTAGGCAGTGGGTTCCTTGTCTACTGTTAAACTGAAGAACATCTTTTGTGTGAGACAACTGCATATGATCCAAATGACTAGTCAGAATTTACATAAGACCATCATACCCGAGTTTCTGTTCCAGTTTCTTATACTGCAGTGCCCAAAACTGCATACAATCTCCAAGGTGAGGTTGCACCAGTGCAGAGCAGAGCAGGACAATTCCTTCCCTTGACCAGCTGGTGAGGTTTGGCCTGATGGCTCCCAGGACCCAGTTGGCCCTCCTGGCTGCCAGGGCACTGCTAAATCATATTCAACTTGTCATAGACCAAGGCCCCCAGGTCCCTTTCCATGGCACTGCTTTCCAGCATCTCATTCCCCAGACTGTAAGTTACTCCAGGGTTGCTCTGTCCCAGGTGCAGAATCCAGCACTTTCCATTGCTGAACTTCCTTGTTGAACAATAAGGTTGATGATTGCCCAACCTTGTAATTTGTTCTTGCTGATGTCCAACCTGAACCTCCCCTAGTGCAGCTTGAGGCCCTTTCCTCTTGTCCTGTCACTAGTTGCCTGGGAGAACAGGTTGAGGGTTTTGGGTGGGAACTGAGAAGCCACCAGATTACGTTCAGCCAATATATGCATTATTATATGCCTATATTGAGGTAACTTTATTAAGTTGCACAATTTCATTATCTAGAAATAGAGCTTGAGCATGCAGCTCATGTACAGATACATACAACAAATTTAGACACGGCAATTATAGACCTGGATTATTTTCTGTTTGAAGTTATAATTTATTTGTCTGTTCTTAGGCACTAACAGCCATTCAAGACATCCAAGCATATCCTAAATATGCATCTGAAGTGCATACTGTGTGCATATTATTCTTATTTCCCCAGATAACATAGTCGTTCATTAAGTATGGCTTCTGAAATGACCAACAGTGTTCATTTTTGGCTGTGGACACCCTTCAAGAATCTAATATTTTCAATATGTCGGCAGAGCACTGAAGGGGCCATCAGCCTCCTCAGGGTAAGGACAATGCAAGGGCACCTTCAGCTGATCTCTTTTTGACAGCACAGCTGATAGAACTAGTGACCAGTAACAGGGTCACCACCAACTTTCCCCAACGATTTTGTGCGTTTCAAGCTGGGGATGGAGCTTGTCCAGGGGCTCTAGTCAGGAGCGGCTGGACACAGAGTGAGGACCTGCAACACAGACATGATGGGGTTATTCTCTGTTTTGGCTTCAATTGCAATTCGGTTTTTTCCCATTCTTAAACATGTTATCCCACAGGCACTACCACCATCATTGATGGGCTGTCTTGACCAGTGGTAGTTCTGTCTTGGAATCACATGGCATTGGCTCTATCAGACAAAGGAAAAGCTTCCAGCAGCTTTTCACAAAAACCACCTTTGTGGTCCTCTCTGGTACTGAAACTTTTCTGGGCAAACCGTACAGAAAGCCTCATATGGCACTACTCACCTTAGGGTAACAGAGCTGAGCTATATATAGGCATAAAGAAAGGAAAAGTATGTGCAACATGGGAAATTGTCAGAGATAAAGGCTACATTTTGGACAAAAATTAAGTCATTTTTATATCATGGAACCATAGGTGAACTTAGTATGCCACCACTTTGATCAGCCAAAAGATGCTGTTAATTTTTATTTTTCACCTGTAACAGCCAAGATACAATGAAGTTTTCTGTTCATTCAGTCAGAATTTTATTTTCCCAGAGTGTTTTCCTCTCTTTCCAGACCACTTTTCACCTTTTCAAATAATATGTTGTCTTTTCAGTTCTTTGTTTTAGAACTTATTGATGGTATCTCAGGATGTCTCTGGTTTCCAGATACTCAGCTATACTTCAAAGAGGCTAGATGCACTTTTCAAGGATGCTTCTGGTTCCCAGACTCAGTTCCCAGGCTGGCAGACATTTTCTCCTGTTCAGTAATTTTTGCTTTCTAACCAGGTCACCTTTATGGTTGTTATATCACTATGGTGATAGACTCTTCATGTTAATAAAATTCCTCTGTTTCTATCCAATGAAATCAAAGCCACATTCAAATGTGGATCTCACAGAGATTATAGGTTTTACCTGCAGAAGAAGGAAAGCTGTGAGATCTAGTTATACAGAGAAAATCCACACTTTATTCTTAGTAGTAATAATTAATTTATATAATTGTTGATTCCTTACTGAATTTAGGAGATTTTTAGAAAACTTCTCAGATTATTCTTTAGTTTTTATCTACATTATTTTTCAATTTCCAATTTCCATTGCAGTCTCATAACATAATGTCTATTTGGCTTGTCTTTAATAATGAGAGAAATCTTTATTTATTTCATAATTCTGGCCTTGTCCTTGCAAATGATCATATTTTAGTTCTAGTTTCTTTACTCTGAACCTCAGTTTGTATATACCTATAACACTCAGTGTTTAATATTTAAACTTGTTTACTAGATAACATCACAATCTTCCGTATAATCAGTAAACTCAAACTCAACAAAAATGAGATATAATCACATTTCCATTTTAAATTATATTTTGTCTTTTGTTGTTATCCTCTTGAAGTCAAGGGTAAAAATACTGTTTATTTCAGAGGAAATATAGACACACTAATAAGCTATAAATCACAGTATCACAGAATATGCTGAGCTGGAAGGGACCCACAAGGATTATTGAGCCCAATCCCTGGCCTTTGTTACACACCAAATCGGTGATTATTGGGTCAGAACCACTTTGGGGCAGGGGGCGGTGTGTGGAGGGGGAAGGGATGTGTCAAACCTCACACAAGGAAGCCCTGGAGCAGCTGCCAGTCACAAACATCCCAGGTAAACTATAACTCTTCTCAGCTCGGATTGGCAGGGACAGTGAGAATACTGTACCTCACCCTGGCCTGGGACCCTGGCATGGCCAGTGCGTCAGAGACCCCACCTGGGCAGTTTGGCTGTAGAGACCAGAACAGATAAAACCAAAGGCACATGTCAAGGCCCTGCCACCTGGATGTGTGAGACCTGGTCTTCCCCAAGCTTCTAGCTTATGTAGTGTCCTTTTTGAACTTTTGCCAAGTTCCCTTATTTTTTCCCTCAAATTAATAAAGATACTACTTGGGAACAAGTCCATGGCTTATTCTCTTGATGCCATCTTGAGGTATAAAGAACCCTATATATATATTTCAAAGTAAAACTCATGGCTGAGCCCATGAGCCAAGACCCAGAGTGTTACAGCCCTGCACAGGACCAAGAGTCACACCGTGTGCCTGATGTACAGGTCTCTTCTCTCTTTGCTGTTTCTGACAGAGTCTAAGGGCTAGAAATGTTCTTGCAAAAAAATAAGGTCCCAAAATGGGAGGTGAAAAGAGGACAAACTAAGTTTTGTCTGAGCTATGCTTGCTGAAGAGTGCCCAAGACTGATCACTTCAACCTCAACAGCAAAGACTACTACAGACCATAGTCATTGGTGCTAATTGCATGGCACTTTGGTATGCTCGCTGCTAATGTGGCATGTCATTGCTAAGGACTGATAACACAGCAGTAATGAATCATTATCTGCAAAAATTAATTAATACAAACCATATTGTTAATTAATGTTAATGTAATAAAGTTTTGTCTTACATTTTGAAACTGGCCTGATTTGTTAATCGCCTAAACAACACAGGCAAAAACATATTCAATTCACCTTCACTGCATGAGGCAAAATGAATAGAGTAGAATGAAGTTCTAGCTGCTTCAGGTAAAATATTGAAGAGTGACATCTTAACATCCTTAGAGAAAAAATATTCCTGTAGCACTTGGAGAAGTGTAGTTTAAATTACAGAGATCATGATAGAATTGTGGGAAAGCAGAAATGAATCAAACCCATGAAGGACAAATTGTGTTACAGGAAAAGGAACCTGGAGTCTTTTAACACAATTGGAAAATAGGGCTGAGGCAGGTTCCTGGTGCTACAGCTATTGTTTCACCTCATGTAATGCACACTCAGTATCACACGATGTGCAGCATAGACAAGACTATGCAGTCTCTCTCTTATCTGATGGCAGGAAAAGACCTGCACTTGCCTGCAACTTTTCTGGGGAGGCATTGAGGAAAGGCTTCTTGCTCTCTGACACAGATGGATCAAGATTTCATCCATAGGGGATACCTCTATGGCAAAGATATTCCTGAACCTGAATAATTGAATTGAAGATATTTCATAAATCATATCCAACTTTTCTAGAAAAAAAAATATTATTTCTGACTCCCTTGACTAAAGGCTGCAGTACTAGGCTTTTCATATGTCAAGTATTGAGTTTGTCTAAAGTGATATAGGATTCAACTTGGCTTCCTGCCTGCTTAATATTGTTGTTTAAATGGAATGAGTCACCCCAATTTTCCCAGTACTCCACTGCCTAGAAATAAGGCTAGCAGTGAGAAATAAAGATTTATGTATCATAATCTGACTTTGGCTTTCTAATATACAGTTTCTGTTCTTTCATGCCCAGATTCACCATAGAAACTGAGACATCTGAAAAGCTTTAAAGTCAAACAGAATGTGATACATACTGCTGAGTGCAAAGTGACTCCAGCCTTGGTTATCACAGAGTTGTTGAATATGATACAGACAGTTTTGGTGCAAAGTGCACTCTGTGGACAAATACGAATTTTGTGACAGTGAGGGAATACTCAATGAACTTTGGAGAGATAATCCAATTAGAATTCTGGTATTGGAGTTCCTGAAATGAGAAAGAAAAGACAAAGACTCTTCTTTCATTCTAAAGGAAATTATCCTTAAGAGGTCAATTAACTTGTTAGGGACCTCTCCAGTATGAAGATAGTTAATGTTTTCCTTAACATTCCAAGAAAACACCCTAGCCATCAAAGTGTTCTATCACTTATTGAAAGAATAAATTTATTTCCTTGAGAACTTGATATGCCACACTGAAAATATTTACAAGTTCAAAATGCAAAAACAGAAACAGAGTGATTAAATGGTGCAGAAACTACTAAAAAATTACAATTTTATAAGTCTTCCCCCAGGAAACCACTTAGTACAAAGGTGAAAGCAGGCTCCTCTTTACTACACCCTCTCAGATCTAGTCTTTTAGGTATAGATATGATGGAGAGTGTAATAGGTTATTGAGAGGGGCTTCCCCAGCATTTCATTGGTCTTGTTTCTGCAGGTCTGTTTCCTTACTGGTCAATAGAAAATCTCACTCCTCTCACTGCAAAATCACCTTGCAACACTCTTTATGTTATGGATTTTAAGACACAGTGTTCTACTTTAGCCCTGATTCCTCTACCTAGTTTTATTTAATCACCAGCATTTTCGTAATTTTTTGTACTGTCTGCATACCAAAATAGCAGTGTGGTATGTTTTCCAGATTCTGTTTTTGTGATCATACAAAATTCTTAATCTTGAACTGTTTTAAGTGCTTTCCTGGCTCCCTGCAGATGTCTCATCTAGTTAAGAATGCTCTACTGGGATATCTTACAAATACAAAACAAGTGAGCAGTTTCTGCAGGAATTACTAGGATTAAATAATCATTTTGACTACAGAAAAAACATCCTCATCAGTGCATTGCTGTCAAGGTTCCCTTTTCTTACCATCTTTTTATCCTGGGAGCATACAACATACATGAATAACTTCTACCTCAACTAACACAAATTGCATGGAAGTCCAGATTTAGCAAGAAGAGAAAACAACCTATCCTTCAGCTATTCTGTAGGTGACCAAAAAGCCAGAGGTTGCCATATATTGATTTATGTGGTCCCTAATTACAAAGTTCTGAGACATGAAGGCTGGGTTACTTTTTGAAAAATCACAATTTAGAAGAAAAGCATTGTATCTTCTGGTGGGTGGAAAACATACCTGTCTTACTCTTGTAGAACATGTTATTTGGTTGGGATTTTTGCTGCCTTTTTTTTTTTTTTCTTTTTCCTAGGCAAAAAAAAATCTGATATATTTGTAAAAACAGATTGTAGGATTCTATGGAATTCTTGTGTGTGTTATCACTGTGAAAGGATAAACAGACGTTTCATCCAGATCGATTCCTTTGCTAAATTACCTTTTGAATAATGTTTTCCTTTGATTAACTTCAATGCATATAAGTTTGAGAGTACAACTAAATATGAGTCTTTCAGAAGATATGTGTGACTTTGGGATGCACAGTTGTATAAAATCTGTGCACTGAAGAAACCATCTGTTAAGGCAATAATACCTTGTTTTTCATTACAGATGAGAATTCAGACTACAGTTAAACCAGAAAAAAATTATTTTAGATTGTATTTCTTTGTAAAGGATTTCTTTGAGAATAATAGAAGGAAAAAAAAAAACAAACCAAACCAAAAAAAAAGAAAACCAGCCTAATTCTGTACTGATCAAAGAAAGCTACATACAAATGCTTTCGGCTTTTAAAATATTTAATGAGTTACTATTCTAAAAGATAGCTCCTGCAACCTTATTGATTCATTCAGATGTAAAGAGAAAATCTACCTCCATCCTTCCAACTAAATGTGTCAATTTATGTATCCTTGCACCCTGAAGTTAAAAGCAAAATATGGAATTTGGAGTGGTCCATATAACTATGTTTCTAATATGAAATGCACCAACGCTATTTTTATATAGATTTTTTGTCTCATATAAACACTAGTAGCTTTCTGAGAAAATGTAGTTGCCATGGGAAACAAAGAGATAGACTTATGGTATTCATTTTAGCCAGGGAGTTGCTTGTGCTTGGAGGAATGCTATTTAGGTAAGGGCAATTCTAAGATACTATTGCTTCAAGAAAAGGATGCAAACTTTTGATCTCAGAATTCATGTGAAGATCACACCTTACTTCAGGGATAGCCCATATGAAACCAGTGTAACAGATTAATTGCCTCTAGTCAATTTATTATGCTATGAATTTTCCTGTGAAGTTGAAAACAATGTTCGGAACATTTTCCTTGAGGGAAGGAAAGGAAAATGACAAATATCTGGAGGGAAAAAAGCAAACAACAAGACAAACATTATTGATCACAAATTATGTTGAAGATTAGCATGGTTGTATATCAATGTACCACAATAAGCTTAAGAAAGATAATTGTGTGTAGTACCATTTCAGAAAACAATTGATTTAAACCAATTATTCTATTTGTTTCAGAACCATGTGGCAGAAGTAGAAGGAAAAGTGAAAAATGTGATGCCATAACTGCAATCTTTGATATTTTTAAGATGTTCTATAGATTTCCATGTTTCCCTTTTTCCAGTGTCAGAGAGCTCTGCTTTACTGTGAATCTGTTCCTAATACAAACACTGATTCTGTGGCAGCTATCAAATCATTCAGTAATACTACTGTACCTCATTCTTTCGTTAAAAGAAAAAAAACCCCAGTGAGAATTTTGCAGTTGCAGTGTATTCTGAAGTTCTTGGCATTTATTTCCAATTAAATTTAGCCTCTTCAGTGCTGCCCAAGTTCCTGATGTGAAAAAAATCAGATGGGGAAATGGCAATTAAGGCACATTGAAATATAGAAAAAATTTGTTGGATGCAGTTTTCATTACTGTGAAATAGCTTGCTGCGACTCTGGTTTATTAGGAATGCAAGCTTATCTATCAGAGTGCTGAAATGTTTTATACAAAGTTTGTGCCTTGAAAGACTGCAATATAAGCTTGTCAATTTAGAGTAAGGTAGAATTTCAAATAGTGCCTTCAATGAATAAGGGTTATGAAGGCTAGTATCCAAGTGAAGCTGACATTTTATTTTTTCCTCTAACACTAGTTTTTAAATGTACTTTCAAATCAAGGAAAGAGAAAATTATATAAATGGGCCCATCAAGTTACCGAACTCGTCCTTATTGCTAGTAATTGGCTCCCATTAAAAAAAACCCTGTTTCTCAATTTTCTTTAGAAAGTCATTTCTGAATAGGAGGAATTTAACAAATGAAATGCAACAAGTAAATGCTTTGGGAAAATCAAAGAAGTGAATAGTTTTGCAGATTGTTTCTAGAAATCTCCATTTAGAATCTCACCTTGCTTTTATCTTTTCAGTTTAATAAAAAGATTATCATCAGTATCTGTCAACTGACTGATGTTTGAAGAATCTTCTTCAAAGCAGTTATTAGAAGTGCTGAAAATAATGTTAAGACACATTGAAAGTAAAAAAGTATGAAAAATTTTGAAATCTAAGGCCAGACTGACAACTTGCACCCTAACTAATTTGCATTCTATTTTAAGTACAGCTGGAACATGGATGCCCCAATGCATGCTCAAGACATCTTTGTGTTCCAGGGAATTATAATGAGTATATCTCACTTTTGAACTCTTAGAAATTTGAAGTCAAATATATCCTGAAGAAAATTAATTAAATGTGCAAATTACTGCAGGGAATTGTGCACAAGAAACTTAAATGTACTTATTTGTACAAAAATTATGTTAAAATCACTGATGGATGAAGCTACCCTCAAAGACATATGATACAGATTTTCACGATATCTATCATTACATAATTTACATCACAAGATTTTCCTCTTAATTATTAAAAAGGAAATTATATATCTGTGAGGATCATTCAGTGTTGCTAGTTCTACTTGCCTTTTATGCTTACTGTATGGAAAAAGCTATGTCTAAATTATAGGGATTAGTACACTTCTTGTGGGGTATACATCCACCTTAGTACTTGGTAGAGATTTTATACAGAGGTGAATTTGGTTTTTGTCTATGGCTGTTGTTATGAATTACACAATACACTTGGACTTAAGTCATGTTTGAATGTGTTGGACCAACCTGAAATCATTTTCTGGGGCAACGTGTAAGAAATGGAAATTGAATTAAGCTTCTTTGCCAAAAATGTTCTCTGCGAAAATGATCCTAGAATCAAAGTTTAATTCAAGGCCTTTTCTTGTTGCAATACATCTGACAGTATATTAACATAGAGCTCAATTTTTATTCCTGATCCTTCACTTATGTGGACTGAAGAACCTAAATCTCATGAACTAAGGACAGAAAAAGAACCCAGGCATTGTTTCCCAGAACCAGGCTTATTGAGAAGATAGAAACACATTCATAATCAGAAGGCTTTTTTTCAGGGAAAGCACAGTGCACGGATATCTAGTCCATATCCATTCTTCAACACAATTATCCTAAGATATTGGTAAAGCTGCTTAAAATAATTTAAGTATCAAAGTTAGTAACTNCCGAGGGTGATGGAATCCATCAAGGAAATGACTCACAGAGAGGCTCAGTTCCACAGTAGCTAGTCAGGAGAGCAGGGATGGGACAAAGACAGTGACTGGGGTCAGGCAGGGGCCTGGTGACTGCCAGGAAAGTCTTAAGTCATCAGGCAGGCTAAAGGACAAAGGGGAAGTTGTGCCTGCATGTAGCTGAGTAGAGACATGGTAGCAGTCTGATCCCAGCCATGACCCAGAGCAAGCACTTAAGCTCAAAAGCAGCATCTAAATGAGCTGGAGTTCAGCTACACTTCTTACAGCCCTTTTTTACCCCACTGCTTCCCAGCAGCCTGATCCAAGGTCTCTCACTTGCACCCTGCCAACACTGGATAAGAGGATGCGCTCTGGTTCCTGATGGAAGGTTTCCAGTTTTGTCCTAGTCAAAATTAAAGGCAGGAGACCCTGCCCGTTTTCACATACCTAAGAGCAGCATTGTATATAAACAAAGGCAATAATAGGGAAAAAGGAATCACTTACTGCTTTTTTGTCTACCTCTCTGGTTAAATAAATTCCATCACTTAGTAGTGTGAAGTGAGATCAATTAATCTTTACATTTCACAAGTCAAAGGCAATTCTGTATATGACTAATCAGTTTTAAAGAGTAAAAGATACTAATATTTTTGCATATCCTAAATCCTTTTCCAAAGCTTTGTTTTATAATACAATATGGATATACTATATATGAGATACATATAAAACACAGCATAATACACTTTACATAAAAAGGAGACACAGAGGCAGGTTCCAGTATTCATGCAAAAAGATGAAGAGGAAGCAGTGGGGAAAGAAGACTGAGGTCTACCTAATACTATTCAATTTCAGAAATGTATCATACATAAAAATATTAGTCATTATTAAACACCTCACCTCTTCTCAGAAATATTCTGGGTAAAATGAATGACAAAAAAAATTGAACCATTATAAAACCAAATAAAAGCCACATTATATGTTACATATCAAATATAGGCTGTGAAGGGATGAAACAATACCCTCTGCAGAAACACCAGGGAAAAGCCTGAACATAGCAGACACATCTGCCTAAAATTATATTAACATTTTTGAAAATATGGCCTCAACTGGAAAATATTTTCATGAAAATTAAGTGAAGATCTGATAATTTCTCTTTTGGGGTTTATTATAGGAGTAGGAGCAGGGAAAGATAACCTTACCTGTTTGGGGTTTTTTTGTTGTTGTTGTTTTGCTTTGGTTTTGTTTGTTTGTTTATTTTGTTGGGGTTTTTTTCTTTTATTTTTTATTCCATAGGGGAACCATTTCCACAAAACTCCTTGCAAACATACTCCAGTACCCCTAACTTTTATGAAGATTTAAGTATGCAATTAACCACCAAAAGAACTAGCAAAACTATGGAAAGCTATGGAATTCTTTGTTACAGAATGCTGTGCCTGCTGAAATTTTCTGCTGAGTTTTGCAACTGATCGTATAAATTAATAGGCAAAAAATAAACCCTAGGCTGTAATACCTAGAAAGTTCTGTCTCAGAAAATTTCTGTGAGAAATAAAAAATGCTGGGGACTGGGAACATATTCCAAGACATCATATATACCCATCTTGCTGTTGGCTTCTGTCAGATAACAATATGCAACTGGAAGGAACTTAAGATAAACCAGAAGGCTAGTTCCCTGGGATTGTTTTTGGTTTGTTTGTTTGTTTGGGGTTTTTTGTTTGTTTGTTTTGGTTTTTGTTTGTTTGTTTTGTTTTGGGTTT
>VXBX01003226.1:248142-275279 GCA_013400415.1 Scytalopus superciliaris | reverse complement strand
ACCTTCTGTAATTGCCATTTCAAAAAAAGACCTTTGAACTGACAGTAATTAAACTCAGGACAGCAAACTCCTGTCTTGAACACCTTTTCAGATTAGACACTGTACTTAAATACGTACTTGAAATACAGGTATATATTATTCAATCTTCTTCCTGTTTGTCCTCCCCTATATGTCATGAAAAAGTACCCCCATAGCTCTCATAATCCTTCCTCCTCACCATTATTTATGCAGCAAAGTCAGAATTCTAGATATAGTATTTATAAAGATTTGTTAGTATGTGAACACTTGCTATGTCAGAAATAGATTGTAAGCCTAATGTCAAGTACAGAGTAAACCTGTAAATAAGAAAGAGGTTGAAATAAATGAATAATTTTGGTAATGCTAACAGATTTTTATCTTTGCCAGCCCTTTGATTTCTTCCTGTGCTGAGAAATATGATGACAACAATGTGTGCTGTCATGAAAATTCACATTCACAAAGTCATTCAGAAGTCTTTAGTCAGTGAATCTAGGTCTAAATAATACGCTATCTCCTAATCATTGATAATTATATGTTGATATATTTTTAAAAAAACCACAAACAACTTTCAGATCATCATCTTCTGCACAGCCTTAAAACTGTCTGAAACCTTGTGTTTCCTAAGCTGTTTTCCTGCCACAGAAAGGATTCTTCTAGCATAACTGGCAAACAATACAGTGAATTGTAATTAAAATATGGAATTCAATGACTCTTGGAAGAGTTTCTGTTTATCAGTATTAAGCCACTGCTAATCCAGAAGACAAATGTTCGCAGTGTGTGTTAGTCAGATAAGAATTTCGTATAATTAGTGCTTTTAGGATTAACACAGGAGGTCTAGAGGTATGCTATGCACATACACACAAATGTGTGCAACCATCCTAAGCAAGCAAACAGAAGTCAAGCTGAATCTATAAAGAAAGAGAGAAAAAAAAGGAAGTAAAATATAAGGAGGAGGAAAATTTAAGACTATAATTAAAGCAATTTGAACAGCATTTTAATTTTTATTTCTAACACTTCAATATAACTTTACAGATTAAAAATCTGTCATTAAAAATTTGTCATTGGACATTCCCATTTACTTCTGGTACACAAAAGTTCTTTGTACATCTGACATTGTTCATCCTAATAGTTAAAACATATCCATTTTTCAGATTCATCCTCAGTTCTTGACAACTGCACAAGTAGGAAGAGTTCATGATAAGTCAGTAATAATTAGATCCAACCATATGAAAATCATTGTACTGACACAAATTGTTATATTTTTCTTCATTAACTATGATAAAATATTGGTGTCTTTTCATAAGACACCAAGATAGGAGTTTTGTATGTTGCCTGAAACATGTTTGGCATGACTCACTAACAAGTACTTTTAGTGTTATAGTTTTGCTAGTTACCTTCATGCTTTTGAAAATCAAGAGAATGGATTAAAAGTAAGGAGTAGTATGATTTTTGTGGGGATTTTTTTGGAGGGTTTTTTTTGGGGGGGCGGTTAGAGTTTTTTTGATAGGAGAAGAGCTGACCTTTAACTTTATGAGTCCTCAGGAGACGTTTGTTGGGATATTCTAAATTTGCTCTGCAGTTAAGAGATCAATAAAACTATTTTTTCCAGTTTGTTCTGTTTTGACTGAGAAAACCGAAGTTATAATTTCATTTCTTTTAATTCAAGTACTATAGATTTTTAAAATATATGTGATTTTTTTGTTAATATATTCTTGTGTATTTGTCTTTCAGTGGATTAATATTGCTGTTTCTTAAATTGTGTAATATTCCATTCTTTGGAAATAGTTTTCCCATAACCACTTTTATTCCAGCATCAATAGCTTTGAAGGTTAATTTTGCACTTAATGGTTAAAATTTCAGAATTTATTTTTTTATGTATTTGTTAATGAGAAAGCATATATTCATAAATTATTTAAGTAACACAATAGAATGCTGCCTGTAAACAACTATTTATTCCCAACATTTATTTCAAACCATCTGGTTAAAGCAAGTAGAGCTATTTCTTATACTCTAATATATTCTGGTTTATTTCCTCATGAAGAACAAAATTTTCCATCTCATTTTCTATAAAGCTTTGGAGTCCTGGTAACTGCTACAGTTAATTATTTATATTTCACATTTCTGCAATTCAAGAAGCTTCACTTTTGGAATTGCTTTTATTACAGATTAATAAAGTCTTTGACATTAACATTAATGCTTGAGTTACAGTCAGAGCTTTTTAATTATGTCCCCTCAGCACCAGTGGTGCAAGGGCTGTCTGCTGTTGCCATAGGGGCAGCTGTGGCACTGAAGTACCGGAGATAGTTCATGACTCAGCAGTTTTAACACCTTACCCCACACCACACAGCAAATGCCTCATTTGCTGTGACATTGTGACATCTGGCTACTCCAGGGCAGTCATGTTCCCACACACCTTTCCTCATGGGCAGATGTCAAGGCCAGGGCACTCATGTTGACTTATACTTTTGATAAGGATTGGTTCACATTGACCATAGCCCTAATCAGAGTGCTGATTTTGTCCCAAGTCCAAAGACAAGGACATAGTCTTAGAATTTGTCCTTTGTGACTCTAGTTTCCTTGCTATATTCATGGTTGCTGCCAGATATTTCTCCGAGTCCTTGATTGAGTTGTGGCTCATGCTTGTTTTGTTATGGTCGATTATAATACAACTCTCCTTGCCTGAGATCTACATGGAAAGAAGCATCTGGGTTTTTTTTATGATTTTGTACAGTCTGTTTGTCCGTCCTTTCAGCCTTCTTACTTCCACTGTTCCTCTCTCTTATTTGTCCCATCTCTCCTCTAAGCAACTCTAACCTTGAACATTTTAGTGTCCATACACTTAGGATTATCCATCGGGAAAATAGAAAAACTGTGTGAGATATCATTGATTATCTCCTATAAGACTATAATTAATGATAGATCCTGTTTTAATAGAACACCCTCAATGAATTTGCAAGCTTCTATGTAGACCTCTTAGAAGTCACTAAAATTCAAATTTCTTTCCTGTTTGTTGTTGTTGTTCCTTTTCTTCTGTTTTGTTATCCTTACTTCAGTGGAGTTACTTTCCAGACTTTGAAGAAGAGTCTACATCAGCAGTATAAGCATCAAAGAGATCTGAAACTAAATCTGCTTTGTGTCAACATTCAGTCCTGCTCAGTGTAATGAACATGTATGATTTTCTGCCACAGTTATATTTGCCACTGGCTCTACCATATCAAGACTTAAATTAAACAGAGATGAAATAAGTATTTGTGGGGCTTTAAGCATAATTTCCCTAATATTGCTTTCTCTATTGATTAAAACTTATATTAATGGGTTATAGATATGTTTTATATTCATACAAAAAATGGCTTTCATTGAAAAGAGGAGATATTATGAAAGATATTACTGATCTTGTTTTGTTCTTTTCTGTATAATTTAGCAGATGCTTCAGAAGGTGCAGCAGAGATTAATGATCACCATTTTCCTATTGACACATGGGTTGCTTATATATCATCTGATGATCGAGCTAAATCTTCATCTAATTACTTTTCTCTTGCATTATAGAAAAGAAAGGCTCAGAACCTTTTGTTCTTATTACTTAAATGGATTTATGACAGAAAAGTAAAAAATTCCAGGAGAAGCTGAAGAATCTGTCTACACGATTTATTAATCATGGCTGAGGTTACAGACTCCTTGTGTTTCTCAATCAAGTTGCCATTTCCATTTTCTAACTGACATGCTGTGCTGTCAGCAGCATTTGAGACTCTCATTTCTCTGTTGCTTTTCTATCTCAATATTTAGTTGAAATCCTAAAAAGGTAACATAGATCTCACAGTAAATGATTGTTAAATGAATGCTGCCTCTGTTCAAATGCAAATATACTGAAAAATAAGCAAGTCCCTACTGAGAAAAACCAATTTCTGCACTGTGAAGATGCCTTAACAATGAAGTTATTTAAGAAGTGTTAGCAGTTCTCTGAAGGGACTGAGTCAAGAATGAAATGACAGAGGATTAGAGAGCTGTAAAAGGGAAAAAGATAAGCCATTTATTTTCTTCAAACACTCTTACTAGTTCATGGAACTGAGTGATGAAAATAAAGAAAACATCTAACAGCTTGAAGAAAGATGAAAGTGGCCAAAGACAAGATCCAGCAAACTTGCCATCTTGGTGAACAGAGTCCTGAACTAGGAAGAAAAGCAGATAGACATTACAAGTCAGGTGTGGAAATGATGGACATACATGGAAAACCAAAGATCTATGACAGTGGGAAAAAAAGACCTCAGAAACAGAATAGAACAACAGCTTCCTAAAGGATACATTTGAAAATGTACACAGCTTGGGAAACAAGTGGGAGGAACCAGAATGTCATGTTGTTCCACAACTGCAATGTTATTGTATGAACTAAGATTTGGTGGAACTGGAATGTTGCAGTGGGCACATAAAAGTTTTTGGGAATGACAGGCAGAGAAAGTGGTGCAGAGGGTTTTGTTTTCAGCGTGAAGAAGTGGATTGTCTGTAGGAAGCTTCCATATGGAATGGGACAACAAGCTGGCCTAAAGCTGGAGTGTCAGGATAAGAGAGGGCACTTTGTAACTGAAGTGTGTTACAGAACACCCCGTAAAGATCAGGAAGTCGACAGTGACTGAGCATGAAAGTTTATAGGTAATGATGTGCTTTGTACTATGCCAACCACACACACCATTAGCACTCAAAGATTTGTTCACATATATAAAGTTAATTAAGGAAACCACAAGTAATTAATAAAAGCAGACCTTCCCCTCTCCTGATTAAAGATATTATCTGTGTTAAATAAGGTCATGATTCTAGATGATCTGGAATGCATGCCTGCCTCTTTATTTATAGAGCCAACAATTCTATGTATCTCTGGGGTGGGGTCATAACTGTATTGATTAGTTCCATCTCCCATGAAATAATTTAAGACTTATGATAAGCATGTTAATTAAGATTTTTCTTAGAGACTATGCTGCCAGAATCTATTAGATATCAGAATATTTTGTTCCAAAACTTGAAGAAATGACTAAAAGGAATGGCCAAAAATGCATTAAAAATTTAATTTTTTTTCAAATAGTATTACATTAAAAATCTCCCTCTAGAATGATTTTCCTCTAGTAAAAGCAAAATTTCTACATTTAATTGTATTAGTGATTATTTATTATTACATGAAAACTAGAAAATATGTATGTATGTATATATGAAAAGTTTTCATGATATATCCTTTGTACAAAACTGGACAGTGGCAGAGAGTACAAATTCTTTGCTGTAATTACAAATCTAGTGAAGTTACTAGACAGATGATCACAATCTCATTAAGACCATAGATAACAGCAATAGCTTATCCATGCTTCAGAAGGGTATGAAAAAATTAAAAAGGAATAAAAATAGTTAAAATATTTCTACTCTTTACTTGCTAACACTGCAAGACCATTTAACATAACTGGAAGGTTACGATGGTCAAGAAAGCAGACAGACACCATGCCATAAGGCTGTAAATAAAGACAGAGAATAGTAGCTGACAACTCTTCAGCATAGCAGTAATGGAATTGCAGTACCATAATTCACAAAGAAAGGGACCCCACACAGTTCAGCACATGCTCAAGGAAGATGTATTCAGGTCAGAGTGCTCATGGTTGTGTCCAGATGAGTCTTGAAAACTTCCAAGGATGGATATTTCATATCTTCTCTGGGCAACCTCTTCTAATGTTTGACTACCACATGGTAAAAAAATATTTTCCTAATAGCTAATTTGAATTTCCCATATTCTAATCTGTGTCTATTGACTCTCATCATATCACTATGATCTTCCAAAAAGAGTCTGTCTCCATCTTCTCTGTATATTCCAATGAGGTAGCTGAAACAGTATTAAGGCGTCCTATGAGCTTTCACTTGGCTGAATCCAGTCAGTTCCCTAAGGCCTTTCTTCATAACTTGTTATCCAGCTTCTGACTGTCTTCTCAATGCTTGTACTGGAGAGCCCAGAACTGGATACAGCACTCCAGACTTGGCCTTACTGGTGCTGGTAGAAATATCACTTTCCTTGATCTGCTGGCAAGGCTGTTCCTAAGGCAGCCCAGGAAGCTGTTGGCCTTACTCACTACAAGGGAACGTTGCTGAGTCATCTTCAACTTCTTGTCCACCAGGATCCCTTGGTCCTTCTCTGCAATGCTGATTTCCATCTGGCCAGCTGCTGGCCTGTATTAGCATGTGATGTTATTTCTTACCAGGGGCAGAACTCTGCATTTAATGAGTTGAACTTCACAAGATTTGTGTTTGTCCATTTCTTCAGCCTGTTCAGCTCTCTGAAAAATAGCCCTACCTTCTACAATACCAAGGTCTTCCACTACCAACCTGACAAATGTGATGGGTTGGATAAACCCCCAAAACTTAGATTAAGGCCTTAGTTTAGTTAGGCCTGAAACCAAATTTAGCAGGCCTCAGTTTTTTGGGCCATGGGGCACTCCGTAGATTCAGAGGGGCAAGTATCACCTGACATAAGCAACCAAAGAGGTATTTCATATCATCTGACGTCAAGTTGAGTATAAATCTAGTGGGGGAGGTATCCTTGCTCTCTTGCCCTCCCTCTCTCCATGCAGTGTGGTGGTGAGGACTCCCTGTTGCTGCTCCCAGAGCGATAGGCCTTGCCGCTTCCCTGCCGAGATGCCCACAGCAGTTCTGGTCTCTGGGAAGTAAATACTTTTGTTTGATATTGCTTTGCTGGGTGCTCTTTCAGAGAAACGTGCTTAGTTTTGTTTCATGTGGGTTTTGGGTGGTGGAATCTGTGTGTTATTGGGGTGGACAGCTCTGGATGAAGTTATTGTTTGTTTTTTCTTATATTTGTACGTATATGTATTGTAACTTTCCTGTAAATATATGTATATAGTTTTTTCCAGTTTCAGTTTTTTTTCCTTCCCTCCTTTCACTGGGACCGCACGGGCCTTGGGGGGGTTTGGCATCTTGCCAAGGTCGAACCCACAACAAATACCAAGGTCTTCCACTACAACTTGACAAATGAAAACTTGCTAAGATTGTACTCTGTCCCATTATCCGGTTTGTTAGTGAAGACATTAGGCAGTACTAGTTACACTACTGATCCCTGAGGAACTCCACTAGTTACTAGCCTCACTAGTCACTGTAAAGCTGGACTATACACTAATCATATGTCTTTGAGCACAGGACTCCAGTGGATATTCATCTCACTTGATTATCCACTTATCTTTCATCAATTTTCTTATAGAAGACTATGGAAGGCTGTACCAAAGGCCTTGGTAAAGTCAAAGTGTATAACATACACTGTCCTGCCCTGGTCCACAGCACCAGTCACTTCACCATAGACAACAATAAGTTTAATGAATCATTCTGCCCTGGTAAACCCATGCTGTCACCTCCAAATCATCTTCTTATCCTTCATGTATCTAGAAATGGTTTCTGAAAGGTTATTTTCCATAAATCTGTGTGAATTTACAGGTCTGCAGTTCTTTGTAGGAACCTCTTTCTTGAAGACGAGCATGGCATACAAGATTTTTTAAGTCATCTGAAACCTCTGATTGTCATATCCTGCCACAACTCATGGACAGCAATCTTATAATAACATCAGTCAGCTCTTTTAACATCCTTGGGTGCATGCCCATCTGAATTTGTGTACTTACGCATGTAAGTATCTTCTTGCATTGCAGATACTACTTTACTCCCACAAACTCTGCTTACAAGTACAGAGAACTGGAAAGCCCAAAGGAGGCCCTATCAATGAAAACTGAATAAAAACAAGTCATAGTCTTTTGCTTACTGCTTGACACTAGGTTGTCTGCCTTTGGTTCTAAAAAAACCCCCAGTGTTTTAGTCTTAAAATCTGGAAGTAGATAAATCCAAACTAGATATGAAGTGTACATTTTTTTACAGGTGCGGATACATGCAGCAACTTCCATTGCACATGCATACACTTAGACCCTAAGTGGTAACTTAGGTCAGTCTGAGAGAGAAGTTTGATACAGGAATAAACTAGTGTAATTCCACAGTTTGTACTAATCTTATAAAACCAAATGTCACTCCTACTAGTCTGTTCTGGATTTAAAAGCTACAAATCTGTCTCAATATATGTACATTAGCCCTCAAGCACCATTGGGGAATGAAGGAAAGTAAGAATTGTAAGTGAGATACATTTTCAGAAAACTAGTGAGGATATAATACTATTGACCAAGAATTTTTGTTCTCCTCAGTTTTGGGATCATTTTATTCAGTGGCAGGAAGACATACACTCTTACACTGCAGAGAGAAGGTGTGATAATGCAGAGTTCCAGTGCAACTTATTCAGGTAATTTGTGCTTAACTCTTAGACACCCAAGACCCATCTTATGCAAATTAAATTCATCTTGATGGACCTATGAGATACCCAGGACTTGTAAGAAACATCAGTATCATAGGCTGAGGTCAAATTGCCATGCGGAATTTCAGTATGTTGTCAGCTGGATCTAGTCCTCAGAGCAGTAAGGTAGATGCTGTTGAAGATCTAATGAGAAAACCAGATTTTAAATTGTAAAGTTGTGCCATTCAAGGGTACCTGTATGTCCATTGTACATATTAAGAACTATGGCTTTTCCTTTAAAGAGATTCATGTATTAGAATTACAGTGCAAATTAATTGTTTTTGGATAAAATAATTCAAACTTATCCTGCTTGTTACAGTATCTTAATTAGCAAAGATTAATTCAGACCACTTTAGTGCAGTGGGAGATTTCTCTCATCTTAATGCAACCATCTGAAAGTAGATGTCTAGTCTAAACTAATTGTGGAAATAAGATTTTTGATCAGTAGTGACATCATTAAAAGGCAACACAATTCTGGTAGTAGAAATCAATTCTAGGATTAAATGAATCACACTGTATATGCCACTTTCTCTATATATTATATACAGAGTTAACTAAGACTACCCATTTGAACTAGTCAACTACTTTTTGTTTGGCAAGTACAAGGTACATTATTATCATGTGGAAAGCTTGTTTTATTTATTTGCTTATTTATTTATTATGCAAAAGAGAATTCATTGCAGAAATTGGCGTCTGAAAGAATTTGGCAAAGAACTTAAGCCACTGCTGAATATAAGGAAAACTGAGGTATTTAGAGGCAATTTAATTACTTTTTTCCAGAATAAACCTAATAAATGCACTAAAAATAATATGTAAATTTTAAAATAATTGTAGAAGTTTTAGTAAATGTTGAAACATATGAAGTAGATTTATAGATTTACAAAGTTAATGTTAAATGTCTTATGTTCACAGATGCTAATTTTACATGTAGATGAATTTTGTAACCCAATCAAAACCACAAAGCACAACAATGAAAAAAATCCAACAAGTTAACTGTACTTGAAATACTTCATATTTTATACTCTGAATGAGAATGTCTTTCTTTTTACAACATTTGCTGTTTCTTTGGTTTATAATTCTTGAAAGCATTTACATTTTCTTTCTTTCTGGGTTAACTGGGAAATGCAGCTATTGCTGTTTGCAAAGCCTGAAATAAATTACTTTCTTATACAGATCTTCCTGAATCATATTACCAATAAATGCAACACTTTTGATTTGTTTGTGCTTTTCTTGTCAAATTCACAATCCTTTTTTCCAGAAAAAATACATGTAAACATTATACCTCATGAAAATACATGCTGAAATATCTATGATATCTCAGGATCTCATTTTCACCATTTTCCTGTTTGCTCAATGTCTATAAAGTGCAGGTGTGCTATGATCTTCTCTTCAATGAATATTGAAATAATGTTTTCCTATTACCAATATTTTGAAATAATGTTCTCAGAATTAAAGTTAATACTATAGTAAACTCTCACATTTTTTAACATGGAAATATCAGATATCTAGTAGCAGATGATGTAGTCTATAAATACCTTGTGTATTGCACTCTTTTTCATGAGAAGAACATTGCAAAATCATTGCAAAATATACTTTCTTGCAATATCTTTCATTTCTGCTAAACATTTTGTTGGACACCTAATCATAAGGGCCTTTTATTATCTCAGCTTAATTCAACAGAAGGACATCCTGCCATTTTGGACTATTTTGAAGCTTATCCAACTTCTGAAGCTGCTTGTACTATTCCTGTCTATCACCAGGTAATAGCTTCTCCCTCTTTTTCTGCATACTAACTTTACAAAATAAGCCCAGACTCGAGTGTTCTGCCTTTTTGTTATAATGGCACAATATTTCTTTTTGCCTACAGTAATTATTGCATATTTTAGCATAAACTCTGGTTCTTCCTATTTACAATTGTGGTTTTCTTGCTATAAAACCCTTACTGACTTCCTTTGCCAATGATAGTGAACACTTCTAGTTTATATATGATAATTTGGCTCTGAAGAATTTTTCAGATTCAGTGAAGCCTAAAGTTCTTCTCTGGACTTGATCAAGGAACTGTATAAACTAAACATATTCTCCTAGTAAGACAGAAAGAAATATGGACATGAGAGGAGAAAAGTCTTTTTAAACTGGACTTTCTGTTCCCACTAGTATCACACAATTTGGAAAGAAGGGAAGATGAATGGAAGAAATAGGAGAGGCTCACACAAGCAGTAAAACCCCTATCTAAAATACTAGGTGGGCATGAAGGTAAGATCAGTTCCATTTTACATGAGAGGTAGTGTTCATGTCCAGGTTGCACACACCTTAATTTAGGTATCTGAATGTAATAGTCTGCATCTTAATTTAGGATTGAAACTTCCAATAGATATGGTTAGGGAGCTGCCTAAACAGTACTTTCAAGCATTTGAGATGACTTTGTGAATCCAAGGCATACGGGATGGTGGCAAATGCAATCTGACCAACGGTAAACTTGTGTGCTATTAGAAATTGATGCCGAGAATTCGCGCCCCAAAAGGCATAGGAAACTGCACAAAGACAATTTTGTGTCTTTATATAGCGAGGTATTTATTAAGGCAACGTTGGGGAACCCCCAGCTCGCGCTGGACAAAGAGTTCCAAAGTAGTCAGTGTAAAATCAGGGTATTTATACAATTTCTGTGAGGGATTACAACATTTCTACATAAATATTCATGTTGTTGCAACACACAATTATAATATTCATAGTAGGCGGAGTTCAGGCGGAGTCAGAGGTGTGGTCATTCTTTTGAGGAATATTGTGGTGGGAGTTCCTGTTACTTCATCGTGGTAGTGGTCGTATTCCTTCTCCTCATCATCACGAACTTTTGACCTTTGCTGGTTCCTGCTGATTCCAGGTGGGATGTTGCAAGAGTTCCTCCCTCAAATCCTGTTACCTCCTTTATCTCGTTATCATTCCTCTGTAGCCCACTATCATTTCCAGACAATCCCCAAGTCCTGGCTTCTAGTTAAACATTCCCTAGGAAATTTGTGTTACATTGTCTGAGGATCTTAGGTTTTGCTCTGCTTCAAAATGACAAGCTGAGGAAAATTTAAGGCATATTATATGGCTCCAGCAACCTTGTGGACAACTAAACAGAATTATAGAATTACATGAGCTATAATGGGAAATCAGACATCTTGAAGCATAAAAGGGTATTTGAATTGTCCTCAATAATCTGAGCATCCACATGGGAACGGCGGACATTACACAGGATACATAGGAGACAATTCTTTCTGGAATTGTAGGTAAAGACCAAGTCAGATTACCACACGACATATCAGTTTATTACTGGCTTGCTAGGCTATTGAATTGACTTCTGATATCTGTTTTTGAGCTTTACTCTGGGTTCCTTTTATATGGAGGGGGAAAAAAAAAATCATATTTAGGACATGCTTCTCACCCTAAAGTAGATACCTAAAATAGGTGAATCACTTCAATCAGTGTCTACTTCCTTCCCCAAGCCTTCAGGGAGTAGCAGAGGATCTAACTGTAGATAGCCATATGCTTTTAAAATGAATCTGTCTCAGATATAGCCGCAAGCTTTTTTATTTTTGTATTGTTTGTATGTAGTAAAAATACACACCATTTTGTCATCAAACAAACTTAAGGTTTAAAATTATTTTGTTCATGTTTCAAGACAACAACAGACTTTGGGAATAACTCACAATATAATTTAGGTTATTATTGCTTAGCAAGGAATTGGTCTAAATTTTGATAAGTTTTCTAGAAATGGGGAAGAGATTTTTTTTATTTTTTTTTTTTTAAATCTAATAGATAAGGCATGGATTCTGGAATCATGACCATCTTCTATCATCTCTATGGACAATGGGGAGGATTTATGGAGAACCCTTTTAAATTAACACACACAAACAAGTCAAAGCATGCATGCCTCTAAATCAAAGATTAAGAATGAGGGCCTGAGCTTAAATGTACTTGCAAGAGAAAGGAACTTGGCACAGGGAAGCTTTTTCTGACCTTTTCTCCATAGCAGTCTAAACCAAGATTAGACACCTTTGCTATGCCAGGGTGCTGACACTGAGTACACAGAGACAAACTCTTAGACAGGAGAGAGCGTGACTCAAGTCCTGACAAAAGAAGAGCTGAACTAGCACAAGTGAAAGTGGTGACAGATAAAGGATAATGAGGGTTGGATAATGACTCTGTGATTTTAATAAAATAAGATCATAACACTCTTTGGAAAGATAATTTCAGTGAGTGATAATTTCATTCATTATTTCAATTATACTTTCACTGGAGCTAAATCAGTGTTCAGTGGATGAAATAAGAGAGAAGAGCTTGAAACAGTTCTTTTGAGCCTCTTTTTCTGTTTGCTTAGAATTGAGTCACTTTCTGATGGAAGATATATCAAGGATATAATATCTTCCTTTCATTTTTTCTTTTTGATTCATTGGTATACATACTTCATACATCTTGTCTAAAGCAGAATTTTAGTTATTTTGGGCCAGAAAATCTCATTGTGATTCAACAAAATTAGTTTAATTGGTCTCTCATTATAGTAAGTATTTCTGTAATTTATACTAAATAGTGGAAAGAGATGAAACATCAAAGAGTCTCTGGAGCTGGAAGTTGCAGATTTTTCAAGATTAATTTTTTATCTTTAGCTGATATAAAATGTAATTTTTTTTTATTTTATTTTCTGAATGTAAACCTTTTCAGAATGTGAAATACAGTAGGTTTCCCTACTTTGCCAAACACTAATGTCTCACATATCTTGAAGATACTACTACTGAGGTATTGATTGTAGAAATTTAGGTATATTTAAGAAAGGTTATATATAGTTACAATACAGTTGAATTTTAAAATTGCCTATTAAAAAAAAAAAAAAGGAATAAAAATCCATGTGCTGTTAAAGGTTTTTGTGAAAGTATGTTTCAGATCTTTCTCCCCAAATGGTGAACTTGATGAGCGACACCTTCTGACAGATATGAACATTTTGAGTTTTGAGTCCTATTGAACACTATGAAACATTTCACCTTCTTGTCACCTTACCATATAAACACCAGTAAAAAATGTCAGTATGAGAGAGATGACAGGGAATAACACACAAAAATAAGGCAAAGAAAATACAAAACTAGCATTTCTTTTGTCATGTCCTTAAAGCAACTTCTTTACTCTGTATATCAGATCTTTCTATTTCTCTGCGTTTGCCTCCACAAAGCTTTAGCCTTCCCATTGTATTTGTCTAATCCCAATCTTCTAATTCTATATTTCCTAGTATTTGCAGTTGCTAATGGCTGATCAGAAGACTAAACTAAAAATAAAGAAAACCTAGATATTTAAATTAGAAACAGCTATTTTAGACTCTCTTTATAGTAAATGAGAGAAAATTGCACCTGTAAAAATATTAGTTAGTCTTAATGGCTTATTTTAGCATATTAATTTCTGTTTGACTATAAATATAGCCTGGAGTGGCTAGTCCTGTTATGAATATCTAATTTCTTAAAATACATATTTTTGTAGAAGAACACTCTCTTAATTTGACAACTATAATAATAAAAAGGTAAAAACAATTGGAGAGTTTTAAAAATCCAATTAGGTGTATACTCTAACTATATTTTCCTTTAATTTTCATTAAGAACTTACTTTCCAAAGAATAAAATGATATTTTTTCAGTATCCCTCCAATATTTATATCCCTTGTTATATTTATTATTTATTTATTCAGTTCTTGCAGCACTGAGGCTTCTCAGGACTGCTTAATATGTGAAATACTTTTTGAGACACTCAGACACATTCTGCATTGCCATGTTGTACTGGAATATGTTCTACTTTCTGGAGCATATGGGAATATGGGCATTAAAGCACATTTCTGACTTTTGCTTGCACTTGCTTCTCCCATTAAAGCTTAAGATCTGCAATTTTCCACATCTTTAAAGGAGCCAATAAGCTTGGTTGAAGTATATGCAAGCATGTTTAAAATATTCACAATTAGTTGTAAATATGATCTGAACAGACTATTTCTACCTCAAGAGATTTTGTTGGAAAAGCCATATTAGCCCATAAATAAACTAGAGATTTAACATTCAGTATAGGGGTAAATAGCTCTTTTCTGGGAGATACTGCTACTGAAGATGCAGTTAATTTTCACGAAGGAAACTTTCCTACCTGGAACGAGGCATCTTTCCCAGACAGAGTTTGGGGATGTTCCTCTGCATGCATTCCACAGGTTACTCCCCAGGCACAAGAGAGATAATGTTCACAGATGTGCTGCAAGGCCTTAGCAGCCAATGGGGGAGCTGAGGTGGGGAAAGAGATGATAAAGCCAAGGAACGAACAAAAGCCTTGCCTTTGCCTTTTGCTCTGAGGACCAGTGCTGCTGTACAGCACCGTTAGCATCTCTAAGTTTTCAGTGCCCTCAACTCTGAAATAAACCTTTTGAATCCTTTCCACTGTTTTGCCATTCTTTGGGGGAAATCTGCATATGTTTTGCTTTATATTCAGTATATCCTACAATGTGAATGATGTGTTGTCTTTCAAAGAAAGAAAATAAGGAACAGTTGTATAAGTCTGAAAGCTTGTGTGGTCAAATGAGAAGTAAAAAAGAGATGCCCAGAGGAAATAAACATTAGATTCAAATAACTGTTTGTGTGTACTAAATATATAAAAATATATGCAAACATATATATTTAGCCTAAAATACTCTTTATATAGATAAATATCTCAAAGACCTTTTGTGTACATACATATTCATAGGTGTACATAACGCACATACACAAGTCTATATCTGTTTATACATGAACAAATGGTTTTTAAAGTAAGACACATAACTTAAGTTTTAAAATGAGGACCTGGTTGTAAATTATAAGACTGTACTTCTCTTGTATATGAATGAGTGAGAGAGGTTGTTCCTGAAAATAACTTACTTCTGAGGTGAGATTATTTGGTTACAAAGAAGGCCTCTCAAGTGACTAATATTGTATGGGCTGAGTCCTGTCTCTATCAGATAAAAACCAAGCAGATGGATGACATAACATCTCAGATTCCTTCAGATATATTTATGATGTTAAAATAATAGGGTTAGGTCCATGATTATCCATGCAGTTTAATTGTTAGCTTATTCTTCCACTCTTTTTTGGGGAATCCTGAGTAAGTCACTAGACAACATATTATGCAGGTTTGAGGTTCAGAAAAATATATAGTCCTAAAGATACCTCATTCTGGAAACTCTCTATGAGACGGTACAAATAATACTATTGTGATGTGTTTTTCTGTGCTCTACTTTGTTCCTATGTGCTGCACACCCTCAAGTTTTTTCCTATGCTCACACATACAGTAATATGTATGCTATGTATATTTTGGGGCCACTAGGATATGCTACAAACTTAGATGACATTTAAAATCAGGTTCTATGCAGAATGAACACCCCCACTTTGCTTTGCAGGAACTAGCATTTGATCTGTGGGCTAGGAAGCACTGTCTGAAATTTCTATATTTAGCAATGGAAGAGCTTTAGCACTGAACTTTAGTTTTTATTATATTCTGCTACTTTGTCTGTTGTCCTCTCTGATTTGAGATTGATGGGTTAACATCTTGAACATAAAAAATCCAAAAATCTATTATTTTTGTATTAGCAGAGATGAAGAAAAAATGCCAGCTCTGTATGTGTAACCATATGACTCTGGTCACATACGTATGGGCAATGATTATCTTTAAAGAGTTGAGAAGAAAGTTACATTTTGAACCATATGCCAGGCATTTTTCTCAGGAACAACATCCAAGGGAATGAAGTAGAATTAATCTTATTAAAGTGCCTTTATATTTCTGTTTGTGAAAGTATGCAGATATTCCACTAAGGAGGAATTAATTGGAAATTAAACTGGGAATTTTATTTCCCTTTTGGGGGAATTAGAAAGAACTTCTTTACTCCATTTTAGTAAATTATTCACTTATTTTGCAGATTGTCTTTTCCTGGCACTAGAGGATTCAGACACATGCTGAAAGCTAAGCAAGTGTTCAAGTGTTTAGATGAAACAAATGGAAGTTTTGTATGAGGGCCAGACTTTATTACGTGACAGAACATTTTGCATGGTCAAAAAACTCACTTCTAACATTAAAAGAAGCAAAAAAAACCCAAAAAACAAAACAAAACAAAAAAAAAAGAGTGCAAATGATGAAGAATAGTATAAGCTTATCTCATAAGGTGGACTTTCCCCTGGTTGTATAGAGCTATCCCTGCAATCAAGGATGAATAGCAGTATGCTATTTTATTGCCTTCAATGTCTGTAGGCAGTAATGATACTTGTAAGGTGTCTCATTACAGCATGATACAGGAGTAGGTTTTATGTTACCTGGCTTTAGATACATATAATGTAAAAGTCTAAGGTATTAACCCAAAACTCCTTTATTAACAGAGGACCAAACAAGCTACTGGAGTGTGTCGGAAGCCAGGAGGAAAGGGCATATGAACAATGGAAAAAAGAAACAAAAGGAAAAGAAGAAGGCTTCGAGGAACTGCAGGAACAGACATACAACACCTTTAAATAACAGACTGTTCCTATCTGAGGGGTTGTGGTTGTAGTTCCTATTTGTTGTTAAGAGATACTAGGGGTTATATGTTGTTAAAGGTTGTATTCTCCCTCAAATTTAAAAAATCCGCATGTTCTGTACTCCCTGTCACTTCCCTGTGAAATTCCCTGTTCCTATTGGTCCCCTGTTGTTGCATTGCAGTACTCCCTTATTTGGAAGTTACATATATGGTTATCCCCACCTACCTTAAACTGATCCATCCCCTTTTTATCTCTGTATGTCCCTTGTTAGCATACTTGTCCCATGTTCTGCCCCTTTTTCCAGCACCTTCTCCGCAGACCCTATAAAAGCTGGTGCAGCCACACTGCAGGGGCTTTTTGCCTTAGTCAATAAAACCTTTCAACTCTCAAGCTTCTCCCTGAACCCTTTCTCCAACCAGGCCATGTCATAGGAGTGTAATTGAGGTTTCTAAGCTTCTCCTGGTGTCATGTGGTCATGCTTACTGAAAGTAAGTATGTCAGCCTCGTTTAACCACCCGTTTCCTGTTCTGTGAGATATCCAGTAGTGTGCCACATGGTCTGTAGCTGACATTTCAAAAAAGCTTGTGTGCTTCTGTGACACCACTGCTGGTTTGAAAAGGATATCTCAGATCATCCAGTATGTTTCAAATAGCAATAGATGTCTATGTGTTATGTACATGCAACTGAATCAACATCAGCAAGACATAAATTAGAGTCTACAAGTATTTTCTTTTCTAAGCTAAAAAGTGTATTTAGAATCACTAGCACTGATTAAAGTCCTTTACCATTTTCATGCTCTTTAGACTGCCCAGATGGTCTGACATGCTGTGCCTTTCTGATCGTTTACTAACGCATACTCTACCTCTTTCTCATTTCATCAAATCTCTGTGTTCCTCAGATTTTTCCATCCTCACAACTGATCATTGCTTTCATCTCATTAATCTCTGCCTTGAGTCCAACAGTTACCCTTTCACTACTGGGGTGAGCTTGCTTCTGCTTTCTATAAAGTGCTGTTACTGGGACCCCTTTTTAATATTTATGGGGTTTTTTTTCATATCAGTCCTTCAAAACATTACCATGCTTTCCTAGTCTTCCTGTGTAAATGATGGGTTTCTCCTCATCTGCAGAGTCCTAGCCACTGCTTTTCGAGTCTTTTCAGTACCTTCCCAATTCTAAGGAATACTTACACTCTTGCCCTGAGTGAAAACTCCTGTGCTGCTCTCTCTGCCTTCTGTTCATATCTCAGTTCCTTTAAAGCAGCCTTTGAGAATTTCCTTCAAAGAGCCCTGAAAAACTGTAAGGTGAAGCAGAGGGCATTATTTCATTTGGTCTGCTATTTAACAATATCTAATTGTACGGGTTTTCATAACTTGAGCTTGTTGACACACAGACTGTCACTCAATGGCAAATGAGGGAAGAATTTATAACTTGGTCTAAAATAGTAATTGTCCCACAAATTAACCTTTATGGCAATGACAAATTTAATGTGCTTTATGCCTTTCTTGGTGAATTTAAAGACAGAATAATAAAAGCACTATGTTGCGTGCTTAAAAAAAAAAAAAAAAAGAAAAAAATGAAAACGCTATTTAATGCTTTTATTCAGCTTTTTAAAGCACTCTGGAAGGCAGTGGTTAGAGTGGGTCATACATCAATTTATTAAAATGCTGCTTTTAAATCCTAGTAGCTGACTAAAATATTTCAGGAGCAATTCATCTGAAACCAGCCTTGCAGCTTGATGTATTAAGCTTTTGATATGAAATGTTTTCCACCTACTGCATCATAATGTATTTTTAAAACATGATGATTTAGCTCAGTAACTGAATCTGGATTCAATTTAAAGTTTCTTTAAGAAAAGCAAGACAGTTAATATTTTTGTAGTTTAGCTGTCATTTTTTATCATGTTTTATCTTTATTTTTCACTGAAAAGCAGCTGCTTTTACAATAGATCAAAGCATGTATTGAACACTCTTTGTAATACACTCTGTTACCATAGTTAGACTGCAGCTGTGCAATTAGATCCTGTTGTTACAAACGAAGAGAAGCTCCTAATAGTAGGGAATATTTAATTTATTTCAATTTATAATGTACAGAAAGAGGCATCTGTATTGCAGATGAGATTTTTTTACCATGAGTTAAACAACCCATGGCAAATTAATTGAGAAATGCAACAGCTAACTTTCTTGCCTCCTCCAGGAGAAGTCCCATCCTCCAAAACAAATTAAGACAGCTGAACAAACAAACAAACAAAAATCTCAATTTTTCTTATTCAAAACTAACTTGAATTAACATTCTCTGCTGCATACTCTGAACTTGGGTAGACTACTCTCCATTTGTCCTTCATTTTTATTTCTTCTTTTTTTTTTCTTTCTGACTTTCACAGTCTTACAGTCTTCTATTCCTAACCACCTAACTTGTAACAAGGTTTTACTCTCACAAATCCTTAAACACAGTAACAGGTTTAGGCAAGAATAATCAAAAACGGCATTAAAGAAAAACTCTAAGTACATATTCATTCACCCTTCAATCTCTTCTATCCTGTATTGATGAACTCTATTTAAATTCTTACTTGCTCTGAAATGTTAGTGCTTGCAGAATTTCCCAGTGATTCCCAAATTTAACCATGATGCCCTATACACCTACTGATTTATTCTTATAGTTGAAAGACAGGATTTAATCTTGTAATTAGTATATTCTCCTTTCTAATTCCTGTGCTATAGTTTGCTTTAAAAACTTCAAGCTTTGCAATACTAAGGTGCTCCACTTGGATACATAAAGGCCTTCATTTTCACCTCTGCAATTTCCCTTTCATTTGCAACTGCATAACCTTTTGACTAAGTTGTTATGTATTTCTTTTTTTTCCTTTCGTCTTACAGTCGTGCAATTATTCTTTGGCTGTTATTTTTCTGTACTTACACTTGCAAAAAGTTTTATTATTATTATTGTGGAAAGTGATTGTCACTGGGATGAGGAGTCTTATCCCTGTCCTATTTTCATACTTTTTTTTTTTTTTGGTAGAGTTTAGGTTGTACTAGAGGACAATCAAGAGTTGATGGATGACAAAATAGATAATTATCATCTGAATATGCAGTAAGCATACCAGTAATATATATGCACAGAACTTGGCACCAAATCAGAGTGCAATTTCTGCACCTGATCAAAGCATTCTCCAGTCAGCACTAATAGCATTGTAATGAGGAAAAACTGACAGAGACTTTGAGCAAGTTCCTGTAGAAACTATATGACTACTGTCAGATGTATGGTGAGGCACTAGATAGGACCTCCAGAGGACTGCTCTTCTACAGGATATCCCCTGCCACTTCAGTTCCCTGGTGTCTACTGTGGAGATCTTTTCATTTTCCCTTGCCTTTTTCCTTCTTTTCCATTTCCCTGTCCCTGTTCTTCCCTCTCTTGCTTAGGATATTTTTTCTCCCAACTTGCTTTTACCATTAAGAGTCAGAGTATAACATCAACTATACACCTTTGCAAGTGTTTTTATTTGTGTGCGTGTATGTGTGTGAGAGAGAGAGGGAGAGAGGGGGAGAGAGGGAGAGAGGGAGAAGGAAAGGGAGAAGGAGAGAGGGAGGGGGGGAGAGAGAGGGGGAGAGAGAGGGGGAGAGAGAGAGAGAGACGGAGAGAGAGAGAGAGAGAGAGAGAGAGAGAGGGAGGGGGAGAGGGGGGGGGAGGGGGGGGGAGAGAGAGAGAGAGGGAGAGAGAGAGAGAGAGAGAGAGAGAGAGAGAGAGAGAGAGGGAGAAAGAGAGAGCAAGCCTGGTGTCAGGAAAAGTTTTAACAAGTAAGTTAGAAGTGGAAGAGCTTTCAGGATAAAGTGTAGCTGTTCATTGAATGATAATGATGTGGAGGACCAGGCATAAGCATCGAAATATGTTTTGTCTCAGACGTTCTCACTGCTGCAACAAAAGAGTTGTGATTGCAAGAAGCAGAAAAGACCTTAACTCTGTGTAACCTCTGCTCAGCAGCAACTAAAACCCTTTTGTATCATCAACATAGTTTCCATCACAAATCCAAAGCACAGTCACATATAAGGTACTATAAAGAACATTAAGTCTATCAGAGCACAGAGTTCTTTTCTAGTTTCTTAGTGTCCTATCTGGTCAGTGGCCAGTTTTCACATCATAGATACCAAAGAAAAACTTTATGAAAAAAAAAAAAGTGTTTGAGAGAATATGGTATTAGTTTAAATCTGTGTTTCATTTGCTGAGGAACTTTTAATCAATATAAACACTAATTTATTCTTTTGGCAAAGTATGCTATATAATTGCTTCAAATGTTCCCCAGTGCACTTCCTTCATATATGTAAAATTCAGAGAATGGGGAGAAAAACACATTAAATCACTAGTAAGTTCATGGAACAATTGCTACTTTGCAGTACTTCAGACAGGTAGATGGATGAAAATGTTGCATAGGTTTGACAATGAAATATACTTTCTACTCAAGCTGAAAATCATTAAGACCCATAAAACATGTTCTGTAGTGCTTATTGCAGTTACAAGTTTTTCTCCCTTTTGTTCCAATTAAATACTTGATTAGTAAGAATTAGTCTAATACATTCTTCCTTTTCCTTACTTTTCCTTATCTTTCTTTCTTTTTTTTCCCCCCACAAGGGAAGGGAAGGGAAGGGAAAAAGGAAGGGAAAAAGGAAGGGAAAGGAAAAACCTTAGTTGCTTAGTAGTAAGTGTTTAGTTCAACATAGGATGCTGAGTACATTTGAGACCTCTATATAAGGTTGGAAGACAGAACACAGGACTCACAACTACAGAGGATCAGCTCCCATTTCAGTCAGCAGCTGAATTCCAGATAAAATTCCTCTAAAAATCTCAACTAGTACAAGAGTTATGGTTATACAATTGATACGAACCCTTGGATTCATGCACTTCACTTACAGATTGCAAATACATTTAGGTATTTAAATACCCACGGGCAATGAGTTTCCTTCTTAAATATTCATGTGGTATCAATAACTTCCTCTAGGCAAGACAGTTCATGGGAAGGAGACATTAAGTTGCAAGCTGAGCAGTTATTCCGCTGAGATTCTGGAACAGTTGTAGAGACAACTTACCATTGCTTATAACCTACTGTTTTGCTTTTCCATTTTTTAATTCATTTTTAGTTCCAATTACCATGAAATTAAACGTTTGCTTTTCAGAACAAACATCATTCTCATTTTGATGTTCTCCAGTATGTCAAGTAAAACCTAATAATTTGGTCACATTCTTCTCTGCACAAACTACAAGGATTTTTTGGATGAAGCTTGAGAATTCTGATAATTTGCTACTAAACTACAGATCAGAATGTGGGTTATTATCATCAGTTTCAGGACTGAGAGGAGTCCTCTATGTTTCCACATCCACCTAGTCAGTAGGGTTTTGCATTCCCATTTGTTCTATAGGCAGCTCACAGCGTTGCACTTTTTCTAGTGCTTGGTACCAATTTTGTTTTAACATTCTAACTGACAGAAAACTGTATACCAAGTTAAATTTGGTATAAAATATGGAACAAATGTACATTTTAGTTTCTTTCTTATAATAACAACTTGACAAAGAACCTAGTTTATTTTCTGCTAATTAATAATTACCATTCCCTAAACTTGAAGTCAGATTATTAACTTCCAGCTAACCAAATATTTTTATTTAAAGTTTCATACATCCTTAAACAGCTTAAGTGATTTGTATAGGTTATATATGAAGCCTAGGGCAGAATAGCAAAAGATACCCAGAACACGATGATCAGTCATATCCATAAAACCATTTTTTATGGATGATGCATGTCAGTTTAGCAGACAAAATCAGACACAGTCTTCTCCAACTGTACATTTTCTGCATTAAAAAAAACCAAAAAAACAACAACAAAAAAAAAACCACCAAACCAAAAAACCCCTAATCCAGACTGCAGGAGCATTAATCATGTACTGTCTTTTTCATATTCCCATCACTTTCACATTAAATGAATGTGATGCTTCAACTGTATGAATCTGTAATCTCTGCTTTTCTGCTGATTTCAGCTTGTCAAATAAATGCTTACTTTTGTAGTAACTTTGAGACTAGAGAGAGAAAGGAAGTTTTAAAAGCATTTCACGTCTGTAGTTTTCACACAGAAAAGTACATGTGGGTCTACTTGATTTTTTTTTTTTTAATCTTTGATTGTTAGAATGTCAGCTAGAAGGAAAAATCTTGAAGTACAGTTTCTGGGACCATGTTTATAGAAATCACCATCCTGGTAAATAAGTTGATATGAGATTGCAGCCACAATGGTGCATCCTATGATCCATCTGTTTTTTCTCTCCAGACATCACTGCCATCACTGCTTTTAGGGTGTAAAGGACCATTTCTTTCATGTTCTCTTTTCCCACCTCTTCCTATATGCCACAAATTAAAAAGAAGGCAGCGTGAATGTTCTTGCCATCCTTTCTAGTGTCTTCACTCTACTGATTAGTCCAGAGCTGTGTTCATTCTGGACTTTTCCATGCATTACACTATTTCCACATGACTGCTACCATATGGAGTAATATAGAGGTATATATAGAGAAAGGCTATAAATATTTGGCTGTGAGTTTGATCAAGTATCAGTTAAAAACAATAACAGCAAAAAGAGATATTTAACTTTACCTCTTTTATCATGTTTGATTAATATATCTCTGCACAATCTATGGCACTATGGAAAGTTACTGTGTCATTTACCTCATAACACTGAATCTCTGCTAGACCAACACATCACAGTGCTGCCACACAGCTGCCACTCTTGACATATTGATGATCTACGTGCTCAAAGGTATGAAAATCACGAGTTATTACAAGCTATTAGTGAACCAGTTCTGCTTCAACTTGATTTCTGATTGCTAACTTGCCAAGCAATTCTGTGAGAGTCAATAAAAATATTTTCTTTTTAAGGCAAAAAATTTGGTATAATATTGTTGAACACATTTTTCCAGAATGTAATATACGCTTTGGTTTAAATATTTACAAAAATGTTTCATTGAAAAAAATGTTAAACAAAAATGTGTCAGTGTGTTTATCTTATTATTTTTCTAAACATATGAATATGTCTCACATCATACCACACTGGATAACAGTAATACTAATAATAAAAACAACAGTAGCAATAAAAATAACAATAGAACAACAACTTCCATCTGAATACCTAAAATGTTACTTATACATAAAATACAAAAAAGATGAAAATTAAAGGTATACAAAGGTGATAACAATTTCTTTAATGAGGCAACTAATGAAAAATATGATGTGTCCTAATGTAAAAACATTTCCTTATACTTATCTCACCTTTCTTTTTTCTCAGTTCTAATTCTTAAATTGTGACACATCAAGCCCCTGGTTCTTTAAACTAACTTCTGTTTGGTGTTTTCTGTTGAGTTTTGTGACCATCTGTCATTTAGGCTCAGTTAAGTCCACCACACTAGAGTATCTTGTGCCATTAGGAATGCTCCTAAAGTGTTCATCAATTATATAAAACTGGAGGAGCATTGGAGTGAAGAGATTCTGTGTAGTATCTGTCAATTATGAATGAATGTATCAGATACTCTTGTTTATCTTCAATTACAATATATATATATATATATATAGGCATCTGCTGCATCCTGCAAAATAAAGAACTGAATCTTATTTGTAATACTGGGACAATTATCACCTCCAACATCTGCTAACTTCTTATATCATAGTAATCACAACTTCCCAAACATCAGAGGGAACAGCAAGCATAAGTGCAGAAAGGTGAGTTAACAAGAGGAATGGGGCATAGAATACTGGATAGAACCCATTTCTGGACACAAGCACAAGAAGCGCAAAAAAAGAACTTACACATAATACATGTGCTGTCAAAAACATGAATTGATACATTCTGTTTCTGCTATGTACTTCTTATATGGTGAAAACAGATTGAGTGACAAGAAGGTATAACAAACAGTCACAACAAGTCCAGGAATGGAAACAAAAGAGCAGATATAGATCTATTTCAGTCTACCCTGGCTGAGGATCTCAGGTGATTGATGCTATTACTTAAACACCAACGTATACCCCTCCCTTCTAGTGTAGGAAAAAACCTACTTTTTAATTCACTCCTCACAACATTTCTCTGCTGCAAAAAGAAGAGTCATACATAAAACATTATGAATGGCAACATAATTAGGTTAAGTAAATTAGAATTCTAAAACTCAGTGTATGTTGTGTTTCTGCTCCAGCCTTCGCACATGTCAAGATAATTGATACCACAATACATAGTCAGAGTAATGTTGGCTGAAAAACTAGCAATGGTGTGGCAAGCATTAAGTTTCTAAGTGCAAGACGCTTTGTCCATCTGCATATTATACCTTTTCCTTTTACCTCTTCCAGTTGTTCAGTTCCCATTTTACAAGTAGATATCTGCATTCAGAAGTCCAACAGTTCCCTTGTCAGTGCTGCATACAGCAGAGACACCTGCTCACTCTGTGTCTAAATGTGCACAGGGATTGCAACAGCCTTTTTGACTACAGCCTTGCACTGGCAGCACTGCTTCATTGTGTTCCTTTAAAGTCAACATGGCCTGTGTCCTCAAATGTAGATGTATTAGCTTGCATATAACTACCTTAACACATTAATATAAACATGTATTTTGCTTGAATAAGGTGAGAATACGAGGCTGTCCTGGAGTCTGACTCCCTTTCAGTAGTATTTACTCTCCTTCATTTTTTATGTTATAATCCACCTTTTCTTTTTTTTTAGTAAAAACTTCATGTTTATTTGTAGACAATTAAAAAAAAACCAAACAGATGAAGCACTGTGCTGAAGAAAAATCTTTGGTAACAATGGAACTTTTCTAAATTTTCTGTTCTCTCATTAAGTAAATGATCAAATTATTTCATCTGTCTTTGCCCCTTTTTTCTTTTCCACACTTGTCTTAACTGTATAGACTACATCACAAAAGATTGCTCATTAATATTTGTCAAAAAAAATCCAGAACAGTCAATGGAAAAAGTACTTATATACAGTCTGAACAATCTCTCTCAAAATGACTGTAGTAAGCATAGTACTTAAAGGCAATCAACTTAAGTTTTTACCCAGTGGCAAAAATGTAGTGTTGACAATAGTCTTTTATTTCTAGAGTTTCATTGACTGCTGACAGTGGAAGTACATCATTGGTTTGGAAGTGATGACACGTCAAGAGAGTAATGATTGTAAATAAGCCGTATCAGGGAAAAAGCAATACAGAGCATCTTTTCTGCTTTTGGCATAATAAGGTATTTCTATTCCTCACATGTAGTATCTAACTCACATATATAGCAATAAAAATTGAATACAGAAATTAATAATATAGAGTAATATTTTGTGTATATTGTTCCTTGTTATTCACTTTCCATGTATTTTACATTTTTTAATCTTTCTTGAAGTGGTTTCAGAAAACAGAACACACAGGATCACTGGAGAGAGAAAAGAGAAAAATGTAAATGGAATTATACAGAAGTTATTGTCATTAATATTACAAACTAATGAAATTTTAAAGCTAAATTAGAAATTTGAAACCTACATATCCACAGTATTTATCAAATAGGTGGTATTATCCTGAATAATCTGTTTTGGCTTTTTTCCTCTTCCCTCTCATTGTGAAACACACATACTTCTTTTGCCTGTGTTATTATTGAGTTCTGTATATTTCAATACAGTAGCAGACAAAAAAAAGGTATCCTGACAAACTGCAAAGGCCAACATATGGTTGATATATGAGTGGAGTCCAGTTGATATGTTCATTATTTAGAAGTTCAGGAAGTAGTATGCACACTTTCCATTTTCTACCATCATACATTATCTTATTTATTCCAGTAAAATAGAAAAATAAAACTGCTGATATTTTTATTTCTGGAACAGTCAACTGACTTGGTGCTATGTCAGCAGCACACTGCATAGAAATGCTGGAGAAAATATCTGAAAGTACTCTGTGACCTGAAAAGGGTCAAGAGAAATGGTTTTGTTAACATAGAGTAAGTTTAGTCCAGATTTCCCTGTAGAGTGATATAGTTTTAAATTATGTTGATTTCTGTCTCAAATGTAGGCTTTCATATTATGAGGGGGGTTTTTACATCAAATTGTTCTTTAACTACACAATGAAGTGAGGGGAAGAAAAAAAAAAATAATAATTTCTTATATCTACAAGGAAAAAAATAGTCTGACCGGAAATTAAGCAGAAAATCATGACAGTGTATTTCTAAAGTATTCTTAAATAACTAAAAA
>VXBX01003226.1:211640-248101 GCA_013400415.1 Scytalopus superciliaris | reverse complement strand
AAAAAAAAAAAGCAAAAGTAATATCTTCTTCACACTTCTTTTGAAGAGAAAGAAACAAAAATCTGAACAAGTTCCTCATTACTTGATTTTGCCAGAGAGTGTTGATAAATATCCCCAGGAAAATGACGAATCTCTCTAATCTGAAAATTTATTAAAGTATAGTAAGATTTTTAATGATTTAAGATTCTAGGCAAATCAGATACTCTGTATGAATCAGAATAGCATAGAAATGAAATTCATTGATTAAGAACACAAATGAGAGGTTAAATTTAATAGTAGCCTGTGCAGGTGAATGTCACTGATGGACAGACTAGAAAAAAATTCAGATTAACAAAAGCATTGCTCTGTAGAACAAAGTAAAGAGACAAGAGAATAACTGTAAACACCTAGATCTCTTCTTCCAAAAAGAAAGCATAAAATTTTCATATATTTCAGAAGAGATTTATTAGTTGAATTAGAAATGTTCCATATTGTGGCAGTGGACTGTCAATAGTCAATATTCAGAGTGGAAAAAATATGGTCAAAAGGTGGTTTGTGATGCAAAGGAAAAGGCTGACACAAAAGCCGTGGGGCAGAGGATTGTAACTGTATACCTTTTCCCCCAATCCCTGGTTGTAAAACGTTCCCTCATTGGTCCTTGTAAAACCCTAACCCATTGGTTGCCAGTCCCAGTGACCCCCTCTCCTATTGGTCATAGTAAAATTACCCCAACTCTTAAATACCTGTACCCAACTTCAATAAACTCTCTCTCTCGTCCCTCTCCTGCGGTCTCTGTGTGGCTCCTTGCGGAGTCCCTGGGGGCCACGTGGCAGGGGGACAGCCGGGGGGAGCATCCCCCAACCAGCCGTTGCACCATATGATTTCTTCTTGATGTCTTTTTTACTGTGACTAAAACATTCCTAATTTTATACATTTTTGTGGTCAAGAAACATGAATTCAGAATGAAACAGGTATAGTAGAGTGATGAGAGGAACTGAGAGCCCTTTTTTAAAACAAATAAATAGTAAAGACATAGCTTCTGGGAAAATTTCTTGGCATTGAAAAATCACTTCTTACCTAGGTACATTAGAACTGGCATTTGAACTAAGTGAATTTCAAAGTAGTTTCAGCTTGTCCAAGGCAGTTTGAACATAAAAAACTTACAGTCAGGAACTTTGTGTCATCTGTTATCTTTACTCAAAAGAGAGAGTAAAATTTCAATATTCTGCAGAGTGGGGTGGTTAGTGACTGTCAGAACAAATGTCTAGGAAGATGGATACCTGCATTCAAGGTCTTCTGCAGTTGTTTAAATGTTTCTCACATGCCAAGAGAAGTATCCTACCGGCTACTGTAGGGCATGCTATAGAACACTGCTATCTTTCCTGAAGCCTGGCCATGATAGATGAGCTCTGAAGCTGAAAAGAGCAAGGAAAAAGTAGCAGTCCTCTTGGCTGTGCTTTCAAAAGTCGGAAGGCAACAGGAGTCCTGCTTATATGCTAGTTCTGTTCTGTGTCTAATAGCTCCCTAATGTAAACTACATGAACAGCAATCCCTGGCTGACAAATGGCTGCAACTTACAAGTCAATATACATATAAGAGGCTTGAGATCTCAAGTTATTTTTCAGCCTAGCAGTTCTTTTTTTTTTTTGTCATTTATTTAAAATAAACTCTTATACAAAAATGTGCATATCAAATTCTCAGATTAAAAAAAAAAACAACTGTACTTTTTGTTGCCACCAAGTCTATGTCACCTGTCTTTCTATTTAATAAAATAACAAATTATCTTGTTACCCATGTCAGAACCATTCCCGAAGGACCCTTTGTGCTACCTGCATTGTAAACCAATATTAAACCTTTTCATTAGTGACACATCTGTTTAAGAGTGGTTTATTTTCCATAGAAATGTCATGTAATGCTTGTTGTTTGGCATCTTCTCCTCATGTTCAATTTTGAATTGTCCTCTAAATTGCTTAACCTGGTAGGGCAAGCCATCCTTTGTTTCTTACAAAATACTTCTATTATTTTTTCTACATCTGAATTCTTAAATGTCTCAATTACATTATTTATAGTAAGAAAAAAAAAATAAAGACAATGTTTTCACTTGTGCATTATAACTAGAGATGAAAAAATCCAAAACAAAACACAGGGACAAAACACCTCGGACTGTTTCTGGGTTTTTTTTTTTTGTGTGTATATATGTGCAAACTAAACAGTTTGCCATTAATTTTCAATATATTCTTCCTATAGCATAACTATTTGAGTTAAATATTTTCTGGTTTTTCTGTGGAGCAATTTTTTATGATTTTAGTTAAATAGCAATATATTTTTAAAAACTTTTTTTTTGTTCTATTCTTGATGATAAAATTCTGTCACAACATTTTAAAATTCTGTTTCCAGTGTACTACACAATTTAGTCTACTATTTAAGAGAAGTTTTATATATAATTTGACTGCATTTGCTTGGAAACTTTCTTTAAATATCACAATAGAAACAAAGTATATGAATTGTCCTGCTTATAGTGGCCAGGACCAGTTTGTCACTGTGTGGGTGTGGCCAGGGTTGTGTATTCTACACCCTCTATGTCATTTCTCATAAACTGTTAATAATTGATTGTAGGCAGCAGCTGCCTGGGCACACCTGACCCCTCAGGCTACAGGCTGGATGTTTAAGAACTCTTAAACAAAGTTTTTATTAATATTTTTATTAAACTGTAATTCTGACTTGTAATCTCTTTGTGCGTTGGGTTCATTTCACTTGCCAGTTTACCTTTAAACCAGCACATGTATTTTCAAAACGTGTTCTGTTTAAAAAAGGGACATCTGGAAAATATCTGACATTTGAGCAGCTATGAGGAAAGTCTTGCTAAGAAACTGAGGAAAAAAAAAGATACACAAACATGGAAATCTTATTGAACAGAATTAAATTGAGTGACAAGCCAAGAAAAGATAAAAACAAATTCATACAATAAAATGGAAACATTGCAAATACTTCATCATTAGCTGCATTGAATGAGAGACAAGCAACTGAGCTTAAAAGTTCTGATAAATCATCTTACTATATTAATGGCTTTTCTTCTAGTAGGAATTTTTTCAGCTTACCTTATTCACTTGTGGCTGAAAGTTATGGGAATTCTCTACTGTTTTGACCTTACTTGTGTCCTCACTGCCTGAATATGTAATTGGTGCACATCATCAGGTTAAAAGTAATAGGCTTTGAATTAGGGATAAGTGAATCTAAGAGTCTTAAAACTAATTGTTACGGAAAAATCTTAGAGTTTGTTGTTATTCTTGTTTATTTGTTTTTCTTTATGTTGGTTTGCCTTGGTTTTGTTGGTGAAATTGCTTTTTTCTTTTTGTTTGTTGGGTGAGGGGGTGTTGTATTTTTTTTCTGTCATCATATGGAAATACTTAGTCCAGAGAAGAATATATTCATTAAAGTGAAACAGTGCATATTTGGATCCTGCATGGAAAAGAGAGAATTTAAAACATAAGCACATGAGAGGACCAGACAAATCTGTTTCTAATCCCCAACATTTCTAAATTGCAGTCAATAACTGCAATCCACAGTTTCTACAGCACAGTGAAATTATCTCTACCTTTCACTTTATTAAAAATAAATTCACAAAACTGACTGATCACATGGAAATTGGATTCCCAGGAAGAGGAACTCGAGGTTATGAAATTAAATACCAGCAACTGCACAGTGAGATCTACACAGGTTCTTGCACTTCTTTCCAATATATGTGAAGCACAAAAAGGCACACCCTAGACATAAGAAATTCAAAGATTCACTAAATGAAATCACAGATTCCTAACATCTATCAATTTCATTGTTTTAGGTAAGTATGATAGAAAAAGTGTACCATCAAATGATGTGATTACAACATGTATTATGCTGGGAAATCCAGTTGAAGCTACATTACTAGACGTCTGTGCTAACACTTTTGAATTAATAACCCTACAGATGTGACAGACAAAAGGTGATAATACTAGGAGCACAGTGCATTCTACAAATTGATGGCTTTTATTTGAATCTTGTTTTCAAGAAATTGATTCATATAATTCTTCAAATTCATTTCAATTCACTGAAGATGAAAATTGCACTTGTGTAGCGATTATTTTTCACAGTTGTCCTTGTGCAATTACAAAGTCCAACAAAAAAAAAAATCTTAAATATTTTTTTCAGTACAGAAATGAAAAACTGAATAGAATGGCAGCAATAGAGGTGTTGACAAAGAATGTTGTATATTTTGAAGGTATTCCACTGAGCTCAGGTCATGAGCATAAGAAACTTAGAAATAGTTCTGTAATTTAAGGATTTAGGTAATTTTTGTGAAGTTTAAAAGAATAAATATTCAAAATTGTTTGTTCAAAGGACTGGAAAATCTAAGCAATAAATCAGAGTGAAAAATATTGCTGCTGAAATAACTGTTATCCAGCTGTGTGTTGGACATTTTGTCCAGAAGGATCCTGTGAGAGACAGTATCAAAAACTTTACTGAAATACAAAAGGTTTACATCAACTGGCTTTCCTTGATCAAACAGCTGGGTTACCTTTTCATAAGAGGACATCAAGTTTGATAAGCAGGACTTTCCTCTCATGAAGCCATGCTGGCTGTGACCAATGACTGCATTGTCTTTCAGATGTTTTTCAGTACTTCCCAAAATAATCTTCTCCATAACTTTACCAGGCACTGAAGTGAGACTAAAACAACCAGGAAACAGAATCTAAAGTTTAGAAAATGTCAGTGTAAAAGTACGTATACTTATCTTCTCCAGTAATGCCAAAAACAGTTGGAAAAGAGGTCTTTAGTGAGAGGACATACTTTTTCTTTGACCAGAGGAAAAAGAAAAAAAAAAAAAAGGAAAGAAGAAGTAAGATTATAAATATTGCATAAGAATAAAAGAAGAGTAAAACAAATAAAGTACTGTATTACAAAAATGGAACAGAACCACTTAATCTTGTCTACCGTTATTGTAACAGAACAAGATTGGTCTTAAATTTTGCACTGACACTGTATGACTGACATCAAACTGCAGGTTTCCTTAATATGTTCTCAATGATCAGACTTAGACTTCTGGTAACCACACAAGCTTATTTTGGTTTTACAAACTTCCCATGACAAGTCACCATGAATGCAACAGGGGGTTTTTTATTTGCAAGTGTGAGAACCGTTTTTCACTCTACATGAAAAAAAAAACTGGGAACACAATTGATGTATCCCTCTGTGTAAGTGAATCTTATTCAGTGTTTCCTTGGAGCCTTATACAACAATATTGGAAGCATATGACTTTTTTGCTGGGAAACACAAAGGTATAATTCTGTTACTGTTTCTGAGAAATCTAGGGAATTTTGATGAAGTGATTGTAGATTGGCTTACACCCAAAGCTCATTAGTTATGATGTTCTTCTTGCTCTAGTCAGCACAATGAATGCACATTATACAACACTAATTATTTTTTAAATAATTTGTATAATGTTGTTAATTAGAGAACTCATTAAATTCATGACACTTGCATTTGTCCTTTCAAAGTTATTCGAAACATCTTTTTTTTTTTTTTAAATTACCTACTTCTTTTTTTTAAGTATTACATAAAGTTTAAGAGAAGTCCTAGAAGTCATAAAAATTTATTGAAATGGCTTCTCAATCAACTTATGAAATTATTATGCAATTTAGAACTTCTTTTTTAATACTTCCTTTAAAAATTTTTCATACTTTCTTTTGATGCCAATTTATTTTTATTGAAAGGAAAGTAAAAAGGAAATTTTACCTGAATTATTAATTTGTCCAAAACAGATATCTACTTTGTATCAGAAAAACAACAAACACCCTAAAGGTGTATATTCTGTCCTTTGACTGCAAAGACAAAATTGAATTACTGGAACAGATTCACATCTGCACTAAAGGTGATTATTTATGTCATCTTGTGACTTCCACCTCTATGACAGACTCTTTTCTTTGACTCCTCAGACAGAAAAACTCCCAACAAATTCTTCAAACCCAATCCTACAGCCTGGGGCCTTTGGACAAAATGTATTTTTCAAGAGACACTGTTTATTTGCACTAGGAATTATGGAAAAAGGAGACATGTACCAGTAGCTGTGTGAGGGAGTAACAGACAAAACTGATGAACAAAGTTCCCTGAGTGAAGTGACAGGAAGGTAGCACAAAATCAACAGAATGGGTCTTAAGAGGGGGAACACCTCCAGCATTTTATATGAAAGTAAGAAAGTACTTACAAGTCACCTTTATGGAGAAATCCTCAAAATCCTTTGATGGGCAGCAAAGTGGTAAAGTATTAAAACATTACCAGAAAATATTTACTCCTTATTTTTAAAAAAAGGGGAAAAAAATCAGGTTCCGAATCATAAAATACAAATATGTTAAATATAATTTTTTTAGCATATCTTTTCATCTGTGAACTCCTAGAACACTTGTATCAGAAGTATGTATTTCATCTTTGTAGTCATACAATGCAAGGCTCATCTGAATGTATGTAGCTGTCTGTATATCACTGAGACTCCCTAAGCTCCCTTTACAAATAATCGAGATATATAGGCATTTCTAGGGCATGGCCCATCTCATTTTAAAGTAGACTCCCCAAATAGGTCAGATTAATTGTGCCTTTAAATAATAGTGTTAAAAAGCCCTCCATCTTATTTCTGTTGAAATATGTGAATATTTACTGATGTTGTATAGATCTTCAATCTTCCATGCAACTTCTCTAATTTCACTAAGGAATTAATTATATAGTGTATCTAACATAACCTTGTACTGGTCCCTAAAATGGAAGGAAAGAACTTTTAAGACAATGCTAGTAAAGAAAAAATAGAGAGTAGGTCTTCAATTAAAATGCTTTAAGGTGCAATAAACACATAAGTGCACACCACAGCATAGGGCTCCTACAATTTTATGACACTAACTAATTATCACATCTAATGGACACATCCAACCTGAAAATTGTCTGACCCCAGAATCTCCCTCAGGTCTGCCCCTTGGCACGCCTCCCCAGAATTGAGTCAGAGGTCTCAAGATCCCTTCCTTCTTCACAATCATCATCTTCAGCATCATATGCCTTCTTCAGAACTTCTCCCCAGTTTCTGGGCCTTCTAGGTTGCTTTGACTACAATAATATCTTATTATGTCCTTCTAGGTACATGTCCCAAATGAGATGTACTCAATAACATCTTTTTCCTTGAAAAGAACATTAAATAAAATTTTAAAAATTTTGAGAATTTGATAGAAAATGTGAGAAAGATACTTTAAAATAACAGTTAACTGTTACTAAAGTCTTTGAAACTATACAGTTATATAAAAAATCTATATGCTACAAATCTTTAGAATCTTAAGATATCAGTGCCACTGGTCTCAGGGGGAAGCAGGGATACTTTATTTGTTGGCACAATATAGTACTTGTTGCAAATAAGTGGGTCTTTGAAACTTTTATTCTTTTTTTGAAGTGCCCCATGTATGAGGTATCTATCATAAGTGATTCAGTACTATTTAAGATGGAGATAGAGCCATTAAAAAAGAACCCAATCACAAGGCCAAAACAAAACAAGAAAAAAAACAGGAAAAGACCCCAAAACAAAACAAAAATAAAAATCACTTCACTTTTTCCTTTCAAACGTCTGCAGTCCTAAAACACTTATAGCTTAATAATAGTATATGATACATCTAACTACTGCATTGTCTTTGAGCTACCCTAATTTGCCTTTAACAATTGGAAAAGTTTATCAAAATCAATATTTATGTAGTCAGTTTTACACAAAAAACTGTGTATCATTTAATAAACATGAAATGGTTGTCTCTTGTCCCTCTAGCAATGGTACCTGATTTCACAGAGCAGTACGCATACTATGCAGAATGTATTAAACAACACTCTAGTTTTCTTTTATATGTAGGGTTTTCACAAGAGTAAAATAAAAGTAAGGTTACTTTTCTAATTTTGGTTAGTATTTTTTATTTTGCTTTGTTTGAATTGTAAAATACTTTAAAAATCTTTATCCGCAGTTTACCCATCAAAGATTTTGTAAACTTTGTTCTTTACTAGTACTGTTGCCTGAAATACCTAGGAAGAAAACTTCCACGACAGGGCAAGGCAGAGAAAAGATTCTTTACTATGAGTTTAGCTATAGCAATCCATGACGCGCGCCCTGGGATCACAGAATTCTACAAATTTATGATTCTACTTAATTTTCCTATCTAGAAAATACATCCAATGTCTAATTAGCCCACCCCCCTGCTATCTATAACCACCCCTCCAGAAACACCCCCTTAGAATTGAGTCGGTGGTCCCAAGACCACTCCTTCCTCCCCCCACCCTCATCTTCATCACATTACGTCTTCTATTTGGAGTTCTTCCAGTACCCTCTAACCCCATCTCTATACTACGACTAAACAATATTGTATTTTGACTATAACATGTTCTAGTAGCTATCTGAACACAGCCTAATATCTCCCCCTTAGCACAGAGACAGGCTTCAAGAATGTGACACAGAGGTTAGAATCTGGCTTAAGTATTTGGTACAGGGGTTATATACTACTTTTTAAATGCAAAAGACTATAAAACTATATAAAACTACATTAAAATCTGTAACTATATTAAGGCTTATGGCAACAGTACAAGTATTCAAGGCTCCCTATTCTAAGTCCTTAAGTACTGAATATTTCATCTGAATGTGCAGATAGTTAGAATACATGCACAAATAAAGTTGGGCAAAGAGTTTTTCATTGATTGTATTTCTGAGGGGAGTCCCAGTCTGTATGTGTTTCAGAAAACTAATGCAATATTTTCTTACTGAGATTTTACCTGATGCAGTGCTTCCCAAGTCAATAGGCAAACAACACAGCATTCCATTCAAACCATTGCCTCTAACAGAAAGTCTCAGGATAAGACAGAAGAAATCATGGATAAGAATTCATGGATAAGAAATCATCCATGGTTCCAGGTCTGTCCCTTCATTTCAATTCAATATTTCAAATAATTGACAGCTAAATTATGTTTAACCAAAGTAGGTGTGGAAAACTCCAGAGCACTATACTAAAAATTCTACATTTTTGACATAGTTCTGAGCAGCTAAGGGACTACAGAAATTACTAGCAACAACAGTGTTACTATAGTAACATGATAATAATTTTAAAAAATGAAAATTGTCATTCATGGGGAAATTCTGAAGCAGGAAGCTATTTCATTCTAGATCTCTTATGGCTCTCAAAGATATTACAGAAATATGAAAGGAAGGGTCCATTTACTAAAGGATATATGAAAAACTACAGATGGAGAGTAGAGGGAATTCTAATTAATTCCCTATATTTTGAAACGTTTTGTTAATATTTTCTTTTTTGCAAAAGTGGTTAAAATAAACAAAAAATATATTATGTATATGTATTTAAATCCTTTGAGTTTGTTTGGGGTTCTTTGTTTTATTCTAGTTTTATGCTATGCTTAATTAAGTGTAGTGCAAGTCCTTTAGCATTTATTAAATAATAACAATTATTAGTTTACCAAATAATTTTATTTAGATTTAGTAAAATATCTTGTTTATTCTTCAAGATTACACAGGTATCATCTTATTGTAGGAAAAATATCAATTTCTATATTAAAAAATTAAAGACATTTTGATTTAGAGTGCCAGTTATAGACACTTTGATTTAGAAGGCCATCAAATACCCTTTGATAAATTTGTCTGGGATTCAATACTGCCTCTTATTTTCTTACTCCCCCATGGAGGTAATGGTCAGTACCAAATCTAAAGTTAAAGCAGTGTCTTTTGCATGACAATATGGCTCCATTGATCAAGAAACACAGAAGGATTTTATCCAAAAAATATCTTAAAATATCAATTAAAATACTTGTGGGAAAAGCTAATGCCACTTATGAGAGGGTTCCTGAAGTAATACGGTAATTTATACAACATAAAGAAAGAATTTTTCAGATAGCATCCTCATTCTCTACCATAAAAACATCTATTTCAAAGAATAACTTTCTTTCTTTCTTTCCTCACTCTCTCAAGTCCTATTTACCTACCTACTTAAAGTATTTGTTTACATTATATATTTTTTTCTTGATAAATATGTCTCAGAAATTCCTGTACCTTTCTGTTTGCTATGGAAAAAGCCTGCCAAAATTTAGTTCTGTCATTTTTCATTCTTGTTAGTTATTTTGGCTAAGTATTCCTTTCAACTCAAACATTCTCATCTTGAAGCTCATTTTCAAACAGACGATTATTGTACTTCAATCCAGTTTCAGATTCAACAGTTTTGTACTTTTCCAAGAAAAAAAGAAATACCTGGAAAATTCCATAGTTCCCTTAGTGCCATGTTTGTGATGCCGAGAATTCGCGCCCCAAAAGGCATAGGAAACTACACAAAGACAATTTTGTGTCTTTATACAGAGAGTTATTTATTAAGGCAACATTGGGGAACCCCCAGCTCACGCTGGACAGAGTTCCAAAGTAGTCAGTGTAAAATCAGGGTATTTATACAATTTCTGTGAGGGATTACAACATTCCTACATAAATATTCATGTTGTTGCAACACAAATTATAATATTCATAGTAGGCAGAGTTCAGGCGGAGTCAGAGGTGTGGTCGTATTCCTTCTCCTCATCATCATGAACTTTTGACCTTTGCTGGTTCCTGCTGATCCCTGAGGGGATGTTGCAAGAGTTCTGTCCTAAAATCCTTTTATCTCCGTTATCTCCTGTGAGCATTCCTTTGTAGCCCACTATCATCTCCAGACAATCTCCAAGTCCTGGCTTCTAGTAAAACATTCTCTAGGAAATTTGTGTTACAATGTCTGGGGATCTTAGGATTTTGCTCTGCTTCATCCCAAGATGGGATGTTGCAAGAGTTCTGTCCTAAAATCCTTTTTATCTCCGTTATCTCCTGTGAGCATTCCTTTGTGGCCCACTATCATCTCCAGACAATCTCCAAGTCCTGGCTTCTAGTTAAACATTCTCTAGGAAATTTGTGTTACAATGTCTAGGGATCTTAGGTTTTTGCTCTGCTTCATTTGTGTGTACACATACATAAAAGTTTGTCTGTTACTTTTCAAATACAGGCTATTAAGAGTTCTAGTTTAAAAAAGGTAAGATTAAAGAAATCTACTGGTGCTTGGAACAAGAGCTGATATGTTTTAAAATGCACTTAGATTTCTACACCTTTTTTATTGCAGTCTTATTCTCCAGTTTAATTTTTCCTCTCTCAACATCAAGGGCTTGCCACCAAGTTATCATCTACCATGATTTACCACTCAGTACAAAGAACAATGTTTCCAGTTTACTTGATTTCTGTTTAAAAGACCCGTAGGGTGATAGATCAATTCAAGGACCTGATTATCGATGATGACCATCAAGATCTGTTATTGGAAAACACCTCAGCACCTGAAGAGAGCATTCCCAGAAATCCATTGTCAGAGGATAATGGGTTACACAAAAAGAGACCCCAATGGCTTCCTGAAAGTCCTCAACAAAATGAGACTTCCCAGCAGCAGACTGATAGGATTAATGAAGGGTGGAGTGTTAGGGAAATAGCATGGCCTTTCTTTGCAACATCCTACAGGAATGCAGGGAACTGCCCTCAGGCCTATGTCATCTGTCTATCACTCCAAGTGTCTAAGAAAAAGTAGTATAAAAAGAGATGAGTAAAACTGGGGGGAAGTTCCATCATCTCTGCAGGGGTAAGTAATGAGCTGCTGTGTTTCCTCCCACTCCTTTGGACACTGTAGGAGTGAGCAACCATTTACTCTGCTTTTCTTTACCTTAACGTTATCTTATACCTTATACCTTATGCCTTATACCTTATAGATTACTGTCTTTTCGCCTTTACCCCACAGATACCTTATTTACTGATTGTACTTTGCTACTTTGATACTAATTTTACCTTGCCCTATATCTTGAAATTTACGGGATATATATATATATATCTTACTTTATATTCTCTTTTGGTTTTTTGTTGTCCTACATGGTACATTATTGTTGACTTGTTGTTCGTGGTTTTGCTTTAAGGTGTGTGGTTCCTTATCTTAGTGAGTTGAAATGTGTGTTAGTGGGAAGCAGCTATATTCTTTCTTTTTCCTTTGTGTTAATGAGTGTATTTAGATTTTGTTTCAGTGTTTGCAAATTGGTCTGTCGTGGAGGGGAGGTTCCTTAGAGTTTTGTATCGAGGCTTAGGTCATTGTGCTGTTTTGTAGAGCATGCTTCTGGTTTTTGAATTTTGTTTATTAGTAAGTGTAATCATGCAGTTAAATGTTATCACCAGTGACATGAGCCCTACGGTAGTTTGCCAGATATTTGTATTAATAAAAGTTATTTTGTGAACTGCTAGTTAGTACAGTTTGTTCCTGGTGCTGGCAGGCTCATAACTTGTAGGAAAACTTTACAGAGAAAGTTCTCCCTTGCTATTAAGTGCTTTCCCCATATCAGAGTATCAAAAGTCCTGTCCAACACAGTGAATCTGTCTATTGAAGGGTCTCCTTAGGTGAGATGTGGAAAGGCTGTTTAGGGCTTTAAAAGGCATTGATATTTTGGGGACACTGATAGCCAATAAAAAAGATGTATTAATACAAGTGGGACAAGAAATCTTTTCATTTCTGCCCCTTTTCATGTGACAAAGACAAAACAAATTAACAAATTTATTATATCTATGGAAAACTTTCTTAGTTGGTGATAAGCATTAACTTCTGTCCTGTTTCATTCATTGTGACAGTTTGAAAAGCAAGACAAAGATTACACATTAATTTTAGGTAGTGTACTGTTGGATAACATCACCTAGTCCTCAGTAAATATTCCAACAATTTTAATTTTTTTTTTAATAAATTATTTCAAACATGATTTTTGGTTTATTTCCTCCTATTTTATAAAGATGTAGAACCTTAATCGATTCTCTACAGAACTGAGTTGCCTTTACATTTTGAAGGTGTATAATAAAGTGGAAGCATTTTGTTCTCATCAGTTAAAACAACCTTTGTTGTTTTATTTATAACTTGGCTTTTAAAACACTGACAGGATACTAGACAGCATTTATAGAGAATGTCTGGAAGCAATATATTTGTTCTCCTTAACTGAAATCCATTCACCTTTAAAGTATGAGCTCATGAAGAATAAATGACCCAGAAGATAAGATCATTCCTCTTAGGAAATAATGTAACTGGACTTACAAAGATCTAAATTAAAGTGAAAGCATGTTTATTGTCTTAACTCATTCAAGCAAATGTAGAAGTTTCTTCTGTACATGCATATGTGCTTATGTTTAACGAGTTTACATTCATTTCTAATTATTTGTTAAACTATTATTTATTCTTCACTGCAAAAATACAGGAATCTACTTTTTACTATTCAGGGAGTTTTTGAAACTGAAAAGGAGTTATGTGTATAAATTTAAGCAAGATAATTTGACCTCCAATATTTTCCTAGTTTCTTGCTAATGCAGTACAGCAAAGAACAGCTTTCCTTCTTCCGATGAGTTTCCACTTTCAGGGAAAGATGTGGACTATCTTCCATCTGTGTAACTATAATGAATTTATCTCCACAAGTCACTTGAATCTTGATTTTGCCCTATTTACTCCTTGCTATAAATTTACACCTTATTTATCTTCTGCCCTCACCCTTTTCTATGTATTTCTTAATTTTCTTTCAATTCTTGATTTTTATTTTGTCTTAGAATTTCTTCTTACCATTGGTCTTACACTTTTTCTTTTTTTTTTTTTTTTTTTTTTTAAATACCATAGTTACTTGACTGATTAGGATCTGACTTNATTTTTTTTTTTTGTACAAATGGTACAATTCTTACAACTCCCTTAAAGATCCTTTCCTCATTTTATGCACCCATGATGAATGGTTAAAATCCTGCCTATTTCTGCTCCATTTTCACCTCCTACATCCTCAATAAATTGAGGAGTTACATCCCTTCCATCTACAGGGACTAATGAAAAGGGAAATAAATAAATATATGAAACAAAGCACAGACAAATCAGGCAAATCTCTGACAATACAATGAAACTGGTGAAACAGCATTCAGACACAAAGTACACCAATATTGTGTAGTGACATCATACAAGAGGGTGGCTAGTTCAAAGTCATCCCTTATTTCCCTAGCTCCCATCTTGATTTCACTCATCAAAATCAACATTTGATAATCTCTTTTCTGTCATCATTTCATGAATGAATGAGTAGAATGTCACTTCTGTGAATAATTATTTTTTTTTTAAATAAACTGATTACAGGTTTAGATGCCATGATGGAACTTACCATCCTTCTACCTTGATCAATCAAAATATTCTTAATGAGTTACTAAAATTAATGTTCTTTTCAATTATCATATTCATGTGAACCATTCAAGCAGACTGTACACCCCTGATAAACACAGTATAGCAAAGAAATCTGTTCAAAGCTCACAGTTACTGTTTAACCATGATCATGTAACTGAGAAAAATTAAGAACTTGATTTTGGTCTAGTAACACTTTATATAGATTCTGGTGCTGAAGAAGAAATCTGACAGGACTAAGAAGCTGATTTCTAGAATTCTAAATGTAGTTTCAGGCATCTGAATCTGGAAGGAGCAAGCATAATGTTTTATGCTTTCAGTCCTGCTCCAACCAAAAGAAAATACAAAAGGAAATATGAAAGACTTTCTTTCTGGCCAGGTTTATGTCTGACCTTACCCAGTTCACATGTGATTTCTTCAGGGCATGCTGCCTCCTTTAGAAGGCAGAAAAATATGCTGCCTGTGGTTCTCTATCAGGTGTTGGTTTTGTTTGTTTTTTTCCTTCACATTTTTCTCTGTCTGAAATATGCTTAATCCTCACGACAGATTCCACTCTTCAACATGCATAGTGGGTGAATGTGATATATGAATGAAACAGCATACTGATGTAACCATTTGCATAGGATGAGTAATTCCACATCAGTTGTCCAAGCTTACTCTTCACAGGGCACTTCTAAGGACTGAAAAGGTGAGCGTGGGCAAGTGCATGGTTAGGGGACAGATTATTTCAACCCTGCAAATAAAAGACAAATTTGACTGCATGTACATGAGGTACAATGTGAGTGTTGTCTTGCAAATGCGGATACTTTATGCAGGGCAAGGAAACCTGGGCTCACTGAACAGTGAAGGTACACCCAGGTTACTATTTTTAGTCTTAAATTCTAAATAATTTTTCCTGTTACATAAATTTCTCTCATTGAATGGCATGTGCATTTCATTGATTTGATTCAACCTTGTAATCTTCATCCAGACTTTTGTTTTTGTCTTTCATTCTATTTTTTTATTTGACTTTTTTATTATTGTCTCTTACATTAAAAGTATTTTCTCTACTGAAGTCCAGTATTCCTGGTCTTTGCAAGTCCTCCAATACAGAATTGAAGCTTTTTATGTTCTTTTAGGTGGAAATAAGATATGATAGCATCAGTCTGACCTTATAACCCCATTTCCCATGCTCTTCACTCACCTTAAAATCAGTTCACAGAGTTTAAAAAGACCTCCAATTGTCCCTGAGACTATTGCAAACCAAGTATTCATGCATTCAACTCATTTCTTCTCTGCCTATACTACATATATATAATCAGCTAAATTTAATACAAAGAAAAGAGAAGAAATAACACAGGAGACTGTTTTCCCATATATGTATATATATATATATAAATAGAAACAAAATACCTAGGTGAAATTTATGAATAACAGGGCCATTCTTAATTTTATTTTTTTTTTAACAGTAAGTTGAATTTTAATCCCAGAAAGCAGCCAAGCAAGAAGCATCCTCTCACTCCCTCCCCCTCCAGCAAGACTGGGGAGAGAATTGGAAGGCTAAAAGCTAGAAGACTTGCCTAATAGGGAAAACAAAAGCTACACACACAAGCTAGGCAAAACAATTAATTAATTCACTGCTTCCCATGGGCAGGTAGATGCTCAGCCATCTCCAGGACAGCAGAGCCCCACTGCATGTAACAGTTACTTGGGAAGACAAACATTTCCCAAATCTTCCTCTATTGCCCCAAACATTTAACTCTATTTCCTTCTTCCCCCCAGCTTTATATATTGAGCATAATGTCATATGGTGTGGAATATCCCTTTGGACAGTTGGGGTCACATGTCCTGTCTGTGTCTCCTGCCAACTTCACATGTACCCCCAGCCTCCCTGACAGCATGACAGTCTGAGGAACAGAAAAAGCCTTGTCTCTCTGTAAGCTTTGCTCAGCAATAAATAAAACATGTCTATATTATTGGCACCATTTTTAGCAAAAATCCAAAACACAGCCCCATACTAACCCCTACGAAGAAAATTGTCTCTACCCCAGCCAAAACGAGCACACAGTAAAATCTCAATTCCCTAAGGACTTTAATTAGCTATAATATTTCATGTAAATAGAATTCTTCCCTCTGAGTTTTACAGCACAATGAGACTGGCACAGAAAGGGTGAATTATTGGGACATCAAATAAAACTATGAGGGAACAACCTCAAAGTAAGCAGAGGGAGTAATTCATTACCCATCAGAAAATTAAGAGTGACATTTCCAGCTAAAGAACGCTTCTGATGCTGAGGGTTTACAAGGGCTCTGAGGAGACCTCAAGATATCATCAAAATACAATCTATGAAGATTGAAAATGGATAGATGCAATCTACAAGAACTATTAATGGTAACTAAATTCATAATAATCTACCTCAGCAAGTTTATGAACTGCAAATATTGGGAGGGCAGTAGGCTGAGTTCTTTAAATGAGGATTATCTATGATACAGTCTAGGTATTTGACTGATCATATTTCAAATATAGATACTACCACAGGTGATTAGATCTCACACCACATGACTCCAGTTATAAAAGAGAGCAAAACTGCTGACTCCTCTATAAAGCAGAGATATAAGCAGTCTAACCCAAAAGTATGGATTTAGTGAAAAATTGCAGAAAAGCATTTTAAAACTCATAAGAAAGAACTGTGGAGGGATGGAATGCAACAATATTTCCTGGGTGAGATGTTATTTCACATCAATAGGATTTATATCAGATTTATGAAAAATTTGTGGTAGCATTGTTGTAATGCAGATAACTAAGCCTATCTGGGTTTTCTTATTTCAATTATTTTGCTTAAGGGAACAAATATCTATCATTTCCTATAATCCTAGTTTATAGGTAGTACAGAAGGCTAGTATTTAATTGTTGTTATTTCCTGAGATACCTGATCTTCCTCTTATTTAATATCCCATCTGTTTATTTTTTAATAACACTCATCTAAATAAAATCATCTTTGTGGTTCCCCAAAGAAAATCAGTTAGCTTTTATGTGATAAAACTCATCTGCAAGATCCAGGAAGAGGGGGAGCCCAAACAGTGCCCAAATAACATCCTGCTGGGTTACTCCCAGGTCGATCATAAGACTGACTGATCAGACTGACAAAAGTCCATCTCCATGGGCTCAAAGGAGCATAGAGTGATCATTTGGCAGGCAGGAATTCATATTAAGAACTCACAAGGAATCAACAGAGTCATCAGCCCCATAATCAAGGTGTGAAACCCAACATGATAGTCAACAAGACTAGCTCTGCAGATTACCTTGCAGACTGAGCAGCATTACTGCCCAGGGATATAGGATTAATTATGGGATGCAGGAAAAGGCAGTTCAGGATTGCACATAATATATTATGAAATATTTAGGGTAGTGTGTTAGTTTAATGGTAAACCAGCAGGAGAAATGAAACCTCAAAAGAGATTACAAGTCAGAGTTAAAATTTACTAAAAAGATTGCAATAAATACAATGATACAGAGAAAAGCTGATCTTAACCCACAAAAACAGATGTATAACCCAGCACTCTGGGACATGAACAGAATGGTGTTTGTTAGCCCCTGTGCTGAGCGTCATATGTTCCCCTTGAGTGCAAAGCAAAAGGAAAAGAAACCTGTTGGTGTAGATGTTGGCCACAGTGGCCAAAGTCCTGAGAGTGGCAGTCACAGTCCTGTTGAGGTTATGGTCCTCTGTATCTGACAAGTGGTACCAGAAGTCCCAAAACCCGAAGATTATATATGCTCAGGTTCAGGTGGGAATGCCCAGTACCTCCCCCGAGGAGAGGAGTTTCACAATGAGTGATTTAACTCTGTGAATCATGGGATACTTTTGGAATCTTTGATGGTCTAGGTTGTTGCAACTGTCTATTGTGCAAGTCTCCAAATGGTCCATTAGCAGACATGACCCCTCAGGCTGATGGGTCTAATGAAGGTCTAATGCCTCCCTGGAGGGGAGTTATCACGACTGAATCATTGATGTGAAGACAGAAGCATCCCTGTGCCTTGCAAACTACTTTAACACACAGCTTGTAGCTTGAGGTGTCAGGCATGCCCTGGGCAGCTGCTACAAATAATCCATTATTAGCAGTTCATCAGAAATTACACAGAGGGTGTAGAATACACAGTTTTGATTACACCCACACAGTGATAAACTGGTCCCAGTCCCTGTAACTAGGACAGGTAGCAACCAAAGACGGGAAAAGACAGGTGGTTGAGAATTTATGTAGAATCATCTGTGGGAAAATAGAATTGTAAGGGGTTAAAAAGGGCCATCCTGTGTAAGTAGTTTGCGGATCAGTAAGCTTGTCTGGTATACTCTGCACATGGTCACTGCAGTCTGTCTCGTCTTCTTATTAAATTTCTTTCCATGTCTTCCCTGGGTGAAGGCTCTCTATCCTGTGTGAGGATGTAAAAATATGGATTATACCTAGGCTATAATTGAATTACAGCAGTGTTTTTATGGAAAAGACACTAGCAATCACTGTCATACTAGAACCTCATTCTTGCAGGATCTGTTTTTCTGCTTTAAGAGAACAATAGACGTTCTAGAATTTGATCTAAACTTTAGCTCATAGAGAAGGCCAGAAAGTGAGCAAATTACACCTTTCATAAATATAAGACATCCAGATCTTCAGTTTATTCAACTAAATACCAAGTGTTATATGTTACCTCAGTTGAGGTACAATTTATTAAGAGACGGATAAACACAGTAGAATATAAAACTAAAGATGTAAACCTTGAAACAACTATTATGTTGCAGAGAAATGTCTTGTCAGGTGCTATTAATCATTTATAGAGGATAGCATAATAATTTTTCTTCAGTATTAGAGTCAGTATAAAATCCTTCATCAGTAGTAAAAGAATAAGAAAAATATCATTCTACCTACACAGTAAGCTCCTACGAACTTCAATATTTTACTAAAAAATTTTAAAAGTTGAAAAGACCTTGGCATCTTATGAGAAAAGGCAGCTAACCAAGGTATGAATACTGTGGAAAAATTCATGCACACTCCAGAACATAATGGTTGGAAGAGATAATATTTATAATTTCAAAAACACAAATCCCATTTTTGTTCTAATGTAATATGTCCTTTACCTAGTCACAAAACTGAAAAATGTGTTTTGAGTTTCCAAACAAATACCTCAGAATTACCAGAAAAAAACTCAGTGTAATTCTTATCCACCATATGATGAAGTAACACTATGCTCAGTACATCCACCATGATTTATATAAACCTGCATAAAATAAATATTTAGGGAAGTATCAGTCAAAGAACTTCTGGATGTTCTGTATGATTCATAGAGGCACTGATTATTATTTTCACTTTCACATAGCTACAAACATAAATGACATAATAGTAATGCACTGTTCAGAAACACAGTTTCTAAATTAAATAATTGTCACAGTTCATGCATGTGAATCCACATAATGAAGAGAACAGATATGAAATATTTTCAGAACAATAATTCACAACTCAATGGTGTTGCAATGTAATCTGGTGTCTGATGTCATTCTTGGCTTCAAAACGTATATTTTTATTGTCATGCTTAGAAAGAGGGTATACACTATTCGTGAACTGAATTTGTTTTAGACACAAGTCGAACACCTGCAAAAGAAACCCTGTATGAGTATTTCATAAAGAAAGTAGGATGTTAAACTGCAAATCAGTATAACAAAGACTTGCTTAATTATGGTGAAAAACATGAGAAAAGTTACATAAATATAAATTTCTATAACTGTATTGACTTCAAAGTTTTTGTATGATAAAAAATTCTAGTCTACTTATTATACATTTTTTTGCAAAGGCTTCATCTTCCAAATATATGTACACAGTATTTCCAGTCTTTGAAAGCATAGTTTTCAACATCATAAGTGAAATGTTTCTTCTGAATTAGACTTGGATATTGGACATTAAAAATCAAATTATATAGAAATCATAACAATCATGAACCAAATGCTTCTGTACAGTGTTGTTTCAGTTTTAAGTAACTTTTGTTCAGTACTGTTGACCTAAGTTATTACTACCTTTTCATACTCATCAATGAGCAATATACAAGAAAAGGAATCAAACAATATGTGCTTATGATTTTTTTCCAAGGAGGCTAAATCTCTGTGTGAAGATTAACAGTGCAGAAAATGAGCATGGTAGTCAGAAATAGCATGAAACAGAAGAAAAATAAGAAAACAGACCAATCAAGTGATTAATAGTGTTTTATGTATTCAAACAGATATAGTGTAATTTAAGAATAGAAAAACAGGTGAAGACACCTTTGAAGGCTTTATTTCCATCATTTTGATTTTTTTTTGTTTTTTTAGGTTGTTTTGGGTTTGTTTTTTNNNAGTTTTTTTTGGTTTTTTTTTTTTTTTTTTTTTTTGCATTTAATAATGTCTGGTAGGACATCCTAGAGAAAGGAAAAGTGAATAGCCATGTTTCTCTATTCAATATCAGTGGACTAGAGCCATGAGAATCCATTTAAAATGCTAGTAGGCTAAAGCTGGATTTCCCCCTGTCCCCTTTGTGACACGATGTTTCTGGCTGAAAATGAGAGGAAATATTTTATTTGATGCAGTTACTGCAGAGATAAAGAGCTGAAGGATTTAATAGCACTAATAGCTGTGCATACTAGTCTTTTTTGGTCTGTAATTTATAGAAGGCAAAAATAGAAGTCTATAAAATTCTGAGAGCAATGGAGAGTGTTGTTTATTCTCTTTCTTAGTGAGAGATCTGTGGTGCCAGATTCAGAACAAATGAAAAGAAATACTCAGCTATTGAACTGTTTGCCAGAGGACATTTTGAGTGCTCTAAGTTTATGTGTGTTCCAAAGAAGATTTGGACAGATTTTCAAAGAAAAATCCTTTGAGATCTATTAAATAGAAAGAAATCACATCTAGGTCAGGAAGACCTTGAGTCACAGACCATTATACACTTTAAGAATGTGAGCATCTAGGAAAACACCACTACATGTCCTGTTCTTATACTGTTTCCTAAGAATCTGCATTGTTCCTGTCAGAAGCTGCACATGGAACAAGAAAGATTTCAGTACTGTCATTCTTATGCCCTTCTTTGGCAACATCTTTAAACAGGCCATTTGCAAATAGGAACCTAATGTGTGTGTGTAGACTTGAAAAGGAATTAAACTCCAAGTGAAGAGCTCTATTTAAAAAATAATGAAAACTACAGTATAGTCATAAATAATACATGATTTTAAGATTAATTCAAGACAAATAATCACCAAAACTCTCTCTGAATCATCTTGTAATTGTTGCAAAAGTATTTTGGGCTCAGGACTTCCAGTAATCCCAAGACTTCATTCTCTTGTCAGCCTCCCAAACAGGAAAGTTTTTCTGTTTTGAGGTCAGTTGAAGGTTGTAAAATTGTTTAAATGTGTAATCATATATTTATGTATTTGGAATATGCATGTTGAAACACGAGTGCCAATGACAGCTTGAACTTCTGAATTTTTTTTTCCTTAAATAATTCTGAAGGCAAAATGAAAAGATACTCTGTCGTAATCAATTTCATGATGATGATGCTACTCACGGTCAATTTAGTTTATGATAATGTGAAGGGGAAGACTTAATTCTTTATATTTAGTTGTTGAGCTTGGAAATGTTACAATGGTAATTTGTAATCTTATGACAAAACTAATTTTTGTTTGGTTAATATTACTATCATATCTTTGTTTTCCAGCTCAGCTGAGAAAAAAAATAGTTCTCCATGGGCTAGTAAAATTTGCATGCCAGGGTTTTAATACCAGATGTGTCTGAGTTCAGAATAGAAATGACTCATTAGTATGAAGTAGTTAAGCATTATCAAGTGTATTGAACAGAAAATTGAAAGTGTAAAAATACAGTTGTTGAAGTCTTTTTATGGATCCTTGAACTCTTGGACAGATATGGATCACCAACAGGGATAATTTTAAACTGAGGCCCTGGGACCTCAGAGCATACATGATTTTGATTCGTTGTGACTATGCTATTATTTCCAATGACAATGGAAACAAGGGTTTGTTAAGCCATGACTTTATTGTAAGATTCACACTTAGAATTAAATTCAAACCCTGAGTTCTGTAGCCATGACAATACCTTAGAAGTATCAAAGTGCTGCAGTGTTGAAGAGCTAGATGTTGAACTTCTATGGGGCTTACTATACAGGAACAATGAATTAAAATGATTTAATAGAAATACCTACCTATTTTTGCAACTATACTATTTTTCTCTTTGTTAATCTAAAAATAAAACCATAGGCTTAGGTTTTTGAGTAATAATACCAAGTAAAGCCAAGCAAAACCAGGCAAAAACAATTTAAAATTCACTTTGTGTGTATTTCACACAGCTTCACTTTTTCCAGATGGTTACTTCTCTAATGTTTTTCAGATTTTGTTTCTGTGATTCCTATGATATCATACTCTCAGAATGGTCACAGAACTCCAGTTCCTCCTGTTTGTTGCCTAGACTGTATGAGTTAGTATATATACAGTTGAGGTGGCTGGAATTATGGTTCTTGCCTTTGGAAGAGTTGCAGAACAGTCCTCACTACTCTGACACTTTTGATCATCACTGTTTCTTATGAAAGTGCAGATGTCACATCTTTGGATTCTGAAAATTCATTAATTTAAACCACAATTCCCTGTCAGCCAATGTGCTAACAAATATTCTCCTGCTTCTTCTAGACAGACAGATCCTGTCTTTCCCCAGAAGTCTGTACTGGCCAAAGAACTTCTGACTCTAGAAACCAAAGCCCCAGTGACACTACAAGCCACAAAGTCGGGCATTGATCTGATGATGCACTGACTTCTGCCTACACCCCTATCTCTGACTAACAAGAAAGGGAATTCAAAAACATTTGAAGCAATTTTTACATCTTCAGTTAATTTTTCTGAACTTGTGTGAAACTAACATTTCACAATCTCCAGACTGACCTTTTTTAGCTTTAGTCAATAAAAGATAAATGCAAAATAATCATTATGCAGTTGTGGTCACGGTCAAGACTAATTTTTACCCAGGAGCTATTTAATGTACTTAGCATCAGAATCTTGTGTGATAGAAATCAGTAAATTTTCATGAATAAAGATACAGATATAATTTACAAAAAGCAAGAATCTACACCTCAAAGTCTCTTCTTTGAGGAAAAAGATAACCCTGCAGCCATTTCATTAATTAACTGAATTCTTCATACACAATAGTTTAATTTTACTAAAGTTCTATGAAAAAACAGTTAGACCAGCATAGCTACTGTAGCTTCTCCATAGTGAATAGAGCCTCAAGTGCTATAGTTAAGACCTTAGTTAATTAAACATTAATCTCTTCATTTACTGTATGTGTAACTTAATTACAGAACTAGTTTTAGAGTCATTTATCATTTATGGATTATGAAATAAAAATAAATCTGTTTAATCATACTTTAATCACACAAGCAATTCATCAATTAAGTCAGCATATCATACCTACTCCACAGCTCTCTAATTAAGACTTTAAAATTTTCAGTTCAGAATAAAATAACAATGCCTTCAGTGATATCTTGGAGTCAAACTTTTATATCTATCTCTATGCTTTGACAAACTGATTGTATTTCACACTTAAGATGAAAAAGCTTTTCAGGTATAATTAGGATGCTATTTTCTTCCTTAAGAATTTAACCAGAGATGCAAAACTAATTTGATATTTCTAGTTTTTGTATTTTCATTTCTCATTAGCACCTTAAGCTAAGCAATCATTTCCTTCTTATGCTTGATTTCTTCCCCATGAAATAAACCATATTTCATAAAGTCCACTAAAAAAAGTTCAAAAGATCCAACTGGCAATAGTTTTTAATATTCTAGACAACTAGAAACTCATGGTTTTATTTCAACTTAACACAGTTATATGTCTTAGACAGAATGTTCAGTCACATTTCACAGCCTCCTGATTTACATTCTGTTGCTTAAAGTTATATGTGTCAAATGGAGAAAAAAAATTAAAAAAACAATGTAGAAAGCAGTCAGAGAAAAAATGTTGTAATGCATATATAAAGTGCTTCCTAGGACACAAGTTAAACTAATAAAACACCACTATCAGGTTTGGTATGCATATCAATATGTGCATCAATATTTATAAAGGGGTTCTTATTTTCATCATTAAATTATGAGAGCAAAAGATAACCTCATCTTCATATAGTTGCATTATTACTAAATATTTACTATTAATATGTTTATCAATAAATAATTTAATTCCTGAAGCAAAATAATTTTTATTACTTGCTTTTATTCCATTTGGTCACCCAATTATGCATTTTGCAATTATGTTATAAAGGTGTTGTAACAAATATTGAGGCAACAACAAAAATTAAAGTAATAAAGCTTAAATGATAGATTACTTTGCTGATGGGAGTCAAACCCCTATTTTTTCAAAGTGCATTTCCATTAAATTTTTCACTTAGCAGAAAGAGCTTGTTATTTATCTCCTTCTGGTTAAAGAAAATGAGTGGTAGATTTTTTTTTGTGTGTGTGTGTGTATGTGTGTAAATAAAGAGAAGAGGGCAAATTAACAAGTAATACAAGTTCAGATAGACTAGAAATGCACTCCACTGACATTTTCTGTTAAAAATTTGCTGAGATACTGAACACTGAACTGATAACTAGCTCTCTACTTATATAGAACTGTTATTTTCAGACCTTAATTGGAAGTACTCACTAAATAAGGAAAACATTAATTTGGATTTCATATAAAAAATTTCATATCAAAACTTACTGTGAGAAAAGAAATTAGGATGATATGGATATACATTTGCCTTCATGAATTATTCAAACAAGGCCAATTTTAGACCTTGAGTACACATTGATAGAGCTGCACTTGCTTACATTACCCTGAAATTATACCCCATCTGCCTCTTGCAAAGACTACAATTAACATAACAATAACAATAAATTTAAAAGAAGTCATAAACCTACAATATTTGTGACTAAAATATGAATAGATGCTATACGTACTTTACAGTATACAAAATTTGGGGTTCTACTGAGCTGTAATGACCTACTCTTTTCCATGATGTAGATCTGTCACTGAAAATTCGTAGTTCTGAGCTCTATGACCAGACAAGCTATTTAACAGAAAGGTCAAACTTGGGCAAGCTATTGTTTAATAGCTTGGGTTTAACCCCAGCTTGTAACCATGCACCACAAGTCAGCTTCCTTTTGTCAGATAGCTCAGGGGTACAAAAATACATTGAGGAAAATCTTTGGTAATAAGCCTTCCATAAAGTCCAATCTTATGACTCTGACATATCTCTTTCCTTTTGGAGCAAGGGGGTGATTGAATAAGTTTTCTTCCTAGAATGTCTATTGATTCCAAATTAACACCTAGATGGGCATTTCTAAATGTACCTTATAGGATCTATAGCAATGGATAAAATATGCAAATTGAAGATGGCTTCCATCATACCAACAGCAAATCCACAAAATTCAAAATTTAAGAAACAATATGTTCAAAAGTAAAATACTAAAAATCTTGCTTGGAATTGAGAAATGTCTTGATACTTAACTTTTCTACTTGTCTGTCTCTGCTGTATCTACATCATCTGCTACCTAATAGTTGGCCCTTTTAAAATAAAGCAATCATCATTTAGTTTTTGAATGCAGCTGGTAATGCTCCCTAAATATTACTGAGGAACCAGAATGCTGTAGTTTTATTAGTAGTGTCTGTACTACTAATAGAGGCTGTATTGTCATTTATACACATTAGCATCCTCCTGTTCCCAGAATTACCTTCAAACACTCTGTCAACGGGCTGGAAGAAAGTCTTGCTGTCTCATTACAAAAATTTCTAGCTAGTTTAGGGAGGAGTGTTGGAGAACTTTTTGGGGCGACTCCTTCCCCACAGCTTTTAGATAGGTGTCATATTGTTTTCCTCAGCACCTCAACCACATAAGAATACTAAAATGAAAAGACTGATAGGCTCCCTGAGTTTTCCATTTCCCATTTTCTATTGCAGTGAAGTGTTCTATTTTTTCCTTAATTATGTTGTAAGCCCTCTTTGGCAGAGATGATGTTTTACTTTGCCAAACATGTTTGCTCTAATTTTGCTTAGGACCTTTTATGGTAATAAAACTGCTGTTATAATAACTCTTATTCATTGCATCTGGGATGCTTTTTTACACTGTCAGATAGTCTTTTTGATGTGGTAATCTTTCCAATGACATATCCCCAATGTTTTCTCATGTTTGTTAGACATATTAAAGATGATAGCATTAAGAGAAAATATTTTAGCTAAAGGATGAAGAGGCCATGCAGACAACAGTGGAAACTGTAGTTACATGATAACAAGAACATAAGGAAACAATTCTTGGTACATTTCAGATTCATAGAATTAATCTCATATATTCAAAGTGCAAAACTATCCATAATTTGCATCATTTTTTTTAATTGATAGAGACTGCTTGTGTTTTTGAAGTATTTCTTCAGCTTCTCATAAATACTAAAGAATCATTTATATTCCAGTGGTCTGGAAATTTAGCCCTGCCAACTCAGGAGAACACTGTGTATTTTAAGTGGCACACATAAATCCTGAATTTATGCATCTGAAAGAGAACCATGGAATCAAAGAATTGTTAATGTTGGAAAAGACCTTTGAGATCACTGAGTCCAACTATTACCTAATACCACCATGTACATCACTATATGATGTCCCCAGGTGCCACATCTATATGTCTTTTAAATCCTGGGATTTAACCACTTTCCTGGGCATCCTGTTCCAATGCCTGGCCACATTTTCAGTGGATACATTTTTCTTAATATCCAGTCTAAATCTTCCCTGGCACAACTTGAGAACATTTCTTCCTGTCCTGTCAGTTGTTTCCTGGGGGAGGAGTCCAGTCCCTGCCTTGCTACAGCCTCCTTTCAGGTCGTTGCAGAGTGATAATATCTCCCTTTCAAACTCCTTTTCTTCTGTCTAAACAACAGCATCTCCTTCAGCTATTCCTCATAAGACTTATGCTCCAGACCCTTCATCAGCTTCCTTGCCCTTCTCTGCACTCCAAAGCCTCAGTGTCTTTTTTGGAGTGAGCGGCCCAAAACTGAATGAAGAATTCAAGGTGTGATCTCACCAGTACTGAGTACAGAGGGATGATCACTATGCTGGTCCTGATAGCCTATGCCTGATTCAGGCCAGGATGCCATTGGCCTTCTCAGCCACCTAGGCACGCTGCTGACTCATGTTCAGTGCCTGTCAACCAGCACCCCCAGGTCCTTTTCTACCAGGAAGGTTTCTAGCCACTCATCTCCAAGTCTGTAGCGCTGCATGGGATTGCTGTGACCCAAGTGTAGGATCTGGCAATCACCTGGTTGAACCTTATGCAGTTGGCTTCAGCCCGTCTGTTGAGTCCATCCAGATCCCTCTGCAGAGCCTTCCCACCTGACAGCAAATCAACACTCTCACCCAACCTAGTGTCATCTGCAAAACAACTGAGGTTGCACGCTACCTCATCTGGGTAATTGATCAAAATATTAAACAGTAGTGGCCCAGATACTGAGACCTGGGAAAGACCACTTGTGACTGACCACCAGCTGGATGTAACTCCACTCACCACCACTCTCTGGGCCCAGCCATCCAACCAGTTCTATTTCCAGCTAAAAATACACCTGTCCAAACCATGAGCAGCCAGTTTCTTCAGGAGAATGGTGTGGGAAACTGGAATCAAAGGCTTTACTGCATAGCAGATAAACAACCACAGCCTTTCTCTCATCCACTAAGCATGTCATAGAAGCAGACAAGGTTGACCAAGTAGGACTTGCCTTTCATAAACCCATGTGGCCTGTGCCTGATTCCATGGTTGTCATGTATGTGCTGTGTGATGTCACTCAAGAGTGACTTTGTGAGCTCTTCCTCAGCTCCCTCTGTACTCTTGGATAGCTTCCATCTGTCCTAATAGACCTGTGGGTGTCTAAGTGGCATAGCAGGTCTCTAAGCATTTCCTTCTGGATTATGAGCATTCCATTCTTCCATCTTAGGGGAGTGGGTAGCCCAAGAATAACTGTTCTTGATATTAAAGGCTGAGGCAAAGAAGGCACTATGTACCTTCACTTTTTCATCATCCTTTGTCACTGTTTTCTCTGCATCCAATAGAGGATGGAGATTCTCCTTAGCCCTTCTTTTGTTGCCGGTGTATTTGTAAAAACATGCTTTGTTGTCTATTATAGCAGAGCCAGAAACAAATACAAAAATCCCATCTGAGTTAGACAACTATGATATGTCTAAAATGGTTAAATAAGAGGACAATGAGAAAAATCAAGACCTAGATATACAACTAATTCATCCTGTTTATTTTCTTCTGTATATGCACTTTGGTTTTGAAAGGAGTTTTTTGTACTGTCTTATAAACTAACAGCTATCATTAGGTTTTAAAATGCCACAGTGTATTTTTCAACTTTTTTTTCTTTTTTTTAAAGATGCCCAGAGAACACTTATAAGAAACTCTAACCTTCAAAGTACCCAAGTCAGTACACAGTTATGTAGGTAGAAGCTCCTCTTCTGTGACGAGCCGGAAGATATGTGTATTCCAGAGAAATGCTCTGGATCCCAAAAGAAGGTCATGAATATTTCTTCAAACATATGTATTGAATATTGAGACATCTTTTTGCTGTGAGACTAGTAATGACATACCATTGCACTGAACATACATTATCAGGAGGTATCATACTTTTCCCTAAGGATCATGGATCTGGGAACCATACTTTGCTATAATGAGGCTGAAGCCAAGTACTGAATGTTCAGCCAAATGCTTTGGATCTCATTCAGACTTTTATTGCAGGCAACAAATGAAATGCCACCTGTAATTAGTTACACTTGTTTCCTTGTGGGATGTACACCTCAAGCCTATATGATTTAGACAATTTTTATGTCACTAATTGGATCAAAGTCTTCTTAAAATCTTATAATTTCTTATGTTTTGCTTAAAATTCTATTGCATGGAAGAGAAATTTTGCTAATGAAATTGGCAGCTCGATGCACACTTCAGAAAACAAAACTATCACAGATCACCTATAAACTATAATTTACATTACTTGAAAAGGAATTTATAAAATGGGTGAAATTAAAAAATAATGGTTTATCATGAAGAAACTAGTGGGGTTCTGCAGAGCTCCATCTTAGGCCCAGTGCTCTTCAACATCTTCACAAATTACTTAGTTGTGATGCAGGACTGGAAGGGATACTAAGCAAGTTTGCAGATGAGACAAAGCTCAGAGGACCTGTTGACTCCCTCAAAGGCAGGGAGGCCCTGCAGAGAGACCTTGACAAATCAGAGGGCTGGGCAATCACCAACCATAGGAAGTTCAACAAGGGAAAGTGTCAGATTCTGCACCTGGAATGGGGCAACCCTGGATATTTGTACACACTGGGGAATGACATGCTGGAAAGCAGTGCCATGGAAAAGGACCTGGGGTCCTGATCTATGGCAAGTTGAATATGAATCAGCAGTGCCCTGGCAGCCAGGAGGGCCAACCGTGTCCTGGGGGCATCAGGCAAAGCATCGTCAGCCAGCTGAGGGAAGTGATTGTCCTGCTCTGCTCTGCACTGGGGTGGCCTCACCTTGGATATTTTGTGCCGTTTTGGGCACCACAGTAGAAGATATTAAACCATTAGAAGGTGTCAAAAGGAGGGCAACAAAGATGGTGAAAGGCCTTGAGGGGAAGCGATATAAGGAGCCTCTGAGGTCACTTGATCTGCTCAGACTGGAAAAGAGACTGAGGGGATGCCTCATTGCAGTCTACAACTTCCTTGTTAAGGGAAGAGGAGGGACAGGCACTGATCTCTTCTCTCTGGTAACCAGTGACAGGATCTGAGGGAAAGGCTTGAAGCGGTTTAGGTTGAAGGAGGTTTAGGTTGGACATTAGAAAAACATTCTTCACTCAGAATGTGTTTGTGTGCTGGAACAGGCGCCCCAGGGAAGTGGTCACAGCACCAACCCTGCCAGAGTTCAAGAGGCATTTGGACAATATACTTGGGCACATGGTGTGACTCTTGGGAATGGTCCTGTGCAGAGCTAAGGATTGGACTTGAGGATCCTTTTGTATCCCTTCCAACTCAACGTGTTCTATAATACTGTGATTCTGTGATTTTCAATGAATTATAAAAATGTTCCCATATGTCATATATATTCTGAAAAATCTATAATTCATTTTCCTGTGCACTTTGAGTTAAACATGTCATTGGATTAAATTTTATTAGGCATAAAAATATGGAAAATATAAATGAAACGAATTTTTTCATACAAAAAAATAAAGGTATGTTTTAAATATTAATTAAGAAAAGTTTGTAATAGAAATGATAATGATTTTACAGCATTTAGTGTCAGATGCTTTGGAAGCAACAAAAGATTCTGCATTTCAAATAACTTATGATGTAAATCCCTATAGAGAAACTGGGAGAACTAAGCATTAGAACAGGACTGAAGTCTCTTTTCTCATTGAAATCTAATAGATTTGAACTCAAACCATTCTTTGATTCTATGATTCTATTTGTTGAAGTTCATTATCAAAAAATCAATGAAAAATAAGTCATAGCAGCACACAATTAATGCCTTGTTCTCCTACAACCCAGTGAGTATTTTATGCCCTTTCAGCAAGACACCAACACTTCTTTATTTTATTTTTTTTTCACTCCAGTGATAAGCATACATTTGATGAATAGGTGTAACTCAGAGATGAAACTTACATTTTTTTATATCCATTAATTCCAAAATATTTAGTGTATGATCATTATCCAGGCACCCTAGGCAGAATAAAACTTCTTCATTTCACTTGGAGTACAGCTGACTGTCTAATTTAGCATTGTGCAGCTAAGAGCAAGCTCTAACCAGCACTGAGATTGCCAGTCTGTTTTCCTGTTGCTTTCCTTTTAAAGCCACAGATATAAATCTGGGAAAAGTAAACTGCTCTCATGGAAATTTGTATAAGTTTCATGTTTCAGATATGCATTTCAATAATACTGTGTTCCCTTTTGGATTGTGCATTGTTAGTAATTTCTTGGGAACAATGACTAAACCACCACAGCACATTGCTGCAATTCATCATTCTTTGAGTTGCTAATTGCTGAAAAGGAAGCTGATCTTATCTATTTCTAACAACTAACTCTGCTGCAGAATGTTCTTGCATTTGAAGAAAAACCCACAATTTTTTTCCCCAAATCATTTGTCACTAAATTCTGAAGCAATTAGTCCACATTGGTAGCAACTGGCATTGGTTCTGTTTATTCCTGTCTTGGAATATGCTCTTAACAGAGATCTATTATTTCAGGCATTTTTTGTGCCTCTTTTACCATTTCTTTATGATTCTTTATATTGATCCAGATTAGGGACCAGTGGGGTAGATTAACTTCCTGAAGAGATAAGGTACAATTAGACCATCAATATGTTAATGAAGGGAGCTCTATAAATTATCTGGTAGGAAAGGGCAGGAAAGGGTATTGTCTCCCATTGTTGTCACTTGGTATGTCATTAAATACCGATTGGCATAAGGACATTAGAAGTTATATGCTGTCACTGTTGTAATTCAGAGGGCCAGCTACTTCTTCCTTTAAGTTAATAAATCCAGAGCACATTCCATTTCTCCTTTGCAGCAGTATATTCCAGTCAGTGGCAAGTCTAATTTCCTTAGATAATCAGATCTAAACAGAAAATTCTGCATTAGACCTTTATGTGTGTGTACGTATATAACACAATGTTCTAAGACAAAAATACTGTTCAAAGCAAGAACAGTACAGGCTATTCATATGGAGTTAGTGTTAGAGAAGACAGGAGTATTTAATACACTGGAAAATAGAAAAGAAGGCCACACATTTAAATACCTAATTATTACTTAATCTATAACAACAGATTATTTTTAAACATAAATTTTTCTTACAAGCACCTGGCAGTGTCTTCTAAAATAAGGAATGCCCATCTGTTCTTCAGCCTTGCAAGAAGCACAGAGACTTTGTGCTGAAGTTTGGGGTAGATCTCAGCAGTTAATCCTCTATTATTAATGATCCTGATGAAGAACTGAGCATTACTGTATCTATCTTGGTACTGGGATACAGTTCTACAATTTTCAGTGTAGACAATAAGATTTCTTTTGTGATATTGCTATGGAATTCCAGGAAGTTTTGTCATTTAACTGCAGCTGGAATGCAGTAGATTTTAAATCACTTGAGAGCTGTATGTCTTTACAAAATACTTACCTTTGATTATTTTTTTCTAAAATCTGATAGCATTTGATTGATTGATTGATTGAAGTATTTAGTTCATCCAGGAAAATAGTATACAAATTCTGCAACAGAATCTTTATCTGACACGTGGGTAACTACTGTTTTCTCCATAACTCAGATGAGGTCAGGTTTTGTAACTTCTCTTGCTGTGTTAGAAGTGGACACAAAATTGTTTTTATAAAGACCTGTCAATTCATTGACTTCTTCCAAATTAGCTGAATTAGAAGTTTTTAAATTACTGCAATAAGCACACTGTTATATTTCTTCTCTCTAGTGTTTTCTGTGGTATGTCTACATTGAGCATAATGTGATCAAAGAAAGCGAAAGGCAAAAAAATTGTCCATTGTTCAAAAGACTGAGTAGTCCATGAGAGTAATTAGTGGTTAAAAAAATCCTTTTTCTGAAATTTATCCATATATCTTCTGAACTTCATACATTCTATTAATCTATTAGTTACTTGACACTTCTATCAGCAATATTTACAGTTCTTTCTTTGAAATTTGTCTGTGTTATCTTTGGTTTCAGCACACTCTCCAACACTATTTTTCCCAGAAGAACTATATGTTTCAGAGCAAACAAGGGAAATACAGACCAAAGCACATAAACCTCTCAATTTGAATGTGCTATAAAATACAGCTGACATGAAATTACAATGTGAGAGAGAAAAAGAAAATGAAACAAACAAAAAGAATCTTTTAATTGATGATTTTACTCCATTCAATCTAGCCCTCACAAGTGCTTTGCCATTTAACATTCAGGGAATTTGTGTTCAAATTTGCTTGAAGAGCAGATTTGATTACTGTCCAAAAACATGGAATAGGTAGGATAAAAAGACCTCACCGACATGGATGCAGTCCCATGATACCTGAGCAAAATATGCAGAGCAGAGTTGGTGACAATAGCCAAGAGTCAAAATCACCAGATGAGGCTTAGGAGATGAGCTAGGTACAAGCTGAATTCACACTTCAGGGTAGAGATCAGGTCTGGAGAGAAAAACTCTGTTAACCACAGCCTTGTAACTACAAGATGAGCCCATAGGGATGAAGCAGGTCCAAACTCAAGCCAAGAATTCACATCCCTTGACCAAGCCAAGGGTTTGAACCAGCAAGGTACATGGCCAACAGTGCTCTTGAAATGTAGCTCAGAGAGGCTTTAAGAATGACAGTACTTTAAAAACTACTCTTGAGGAAAAATGAGGGGAGATCCCAATAAGGTTTCTTAGTAGAGATGTTGAGAAGGAAACTTTTTCTGAGATTTTTCCCAGCTTTTGCCAGCAGGATCTACAAGGCTTGCTGAACCTTCTCAAACAGCTTTCCCTTATCAAAGAGCTGGCCTTGCATATAGATTTACTTGCCAGAGAATTCTTGAGCAGGAGTGGAGCATGTTCAGGGCCCTGGACACCATTGTTCTGTAATGTGTAGAATAAAATTATCACCACTTAGAATTTATTTACAAGACCTGTCTGTCATTTTGTGACCTTTCACTCTTAATATAACCTCTACAGACAGCATACATGAAGTTGAATAGTACATTCTGTTTAATGCTTAATTTGTCCTTAAAGTCACAACAGATATAATGATGTTCCAATGGCAAATCATCCTTAGATACCAAGTCAAATACTGATTCTAAAATCAGTCTTCATTTCTAAGTGCTCCAGCCATAACATCCAAGATGCAGAAGGCAAAGGCAGGGATTGGGAGGATGAAGGATGCTATAGGAGAACAGGTTAGAGAGGAACCTGAAGGCACACAAATCTGGGGGACCTGATGAGATACATCAAAGCATCCTGAAGGAACTGGTCAAGGAAGTGGCTATGCCACTAGTCATCATATTTGAGAAGTCATGGCAGTCCAGTGGAAAAGGAGAGACATAGTCTCCAATTTTAAAAGGAAAATTAGGAGGACCTGGGGAACTACAGGCAGGTCAGTCTCAACTCTGTGCCAGGAAAGCTCATGGAACATATCTTCCTGGAAAATATGCTAAGGCACATGGAAAATAAGGTTATGACAACCAACATGGCTTTACTAAGGACAAATCATGCTTGAAAATTTTGGTGGCCTTCTACAATGGGGTTATATTATTGGTAGATAAGGAAAAAATAATCAATGCCTTGTGCAAAGCATTTGACACTGTTGCACATGACATTCTTGTCTTTAAACTGAAGAGACAGGGATTTGATGGATGGATCACTCAGTGGATAAGGAATTGGCTGGATGGTTGCACTCAAAAGCTCACAGTCACTGTCTCAATGGTCACAGTCACTGGCTCGATGTCCAAGTAGAAACCAGTGATGAGTGGTCCTGAGGCGTTGTTACTAGGACCAGTGTCATTTAACATCTTTGTCAGTGATATGGACAGTGGGATTGAGTGCACACTCAGCACGTTTGACAATGACACAAACTAAGTGATGCAGCTGATGTGCTGGAGGGAAGGGATGCCAACCAGAGGGACCTCGACAGCCTTGAGAGGTGAGCCTGTGCAAAACTCATGAAGCTCACAAGGCCACGTATAAGGTTCTCCCCCTGAACTGGGGCAATCCCACACATAAATACAGGCTGGGTAGAGAACAGATTGAGAGCAGCCATGAGGAGAAGGACTTAGATGTGCTGGTGGATGAAAAGTTCAACATGACCCAACTGTGGGTCTTTTCAGACCAGAAAATCAGTTATGTCCTGGACTGCACCAAAAGAAGGTTGGCCAACAGGTCAAGGGAGATGAGTCCACCCCTCTATTCCACTCCCATGACACCCCCACCTGAAGTACTGCATCCAGGTCTGGTGCCCTCAACATAACAAAGATGTGGACTTGTCCAGAAGAGGTCTGTGAAGATGATCAGAGGGAGAGAGCACTTCTCCTATGAAGACAGGAAAGAATTGGAATCATTCAGGGTGAAGAAAAGAAGGTTCTGGGGAGACCTGATAGCAGCATTTCAGTACTTAAAGGTGGCCTACAAGAAAGATGGAGAGGGATTTTATTATAAGGGCATACAGTGACAGGGCAGGACTGGGCGAATGGCCTTCAATCAAAAGAGGGTGAGTTTACCTTAGATTGTGAAGAAGAAATTCTTTACTGTGATGTTGCCCAGGGAAGATGTGGATGCTTTACCCTTGGAAGTGTTCAAGACCAGTTTGGATGGGGCCCTGAGCAATCTGGTCTCGTGGAAGCTGTCCCTGTTCAGGAACATTGGAACTAGATAAACTCTGAAGTCTCTTCCAACCCAAACAATTCTATGATTCTATGAAACCAAGAAATGTCTTCCCACTGATGATCTTTATTCAGTCCAATGAATAAGTGTTTAACCACAGTAAAATATAAGCAAGAGTCTTGCTCTTTTTTCCAGTGTTTATAATGTGCAGAAGAAAGAAAAAGAAAAAAAAAAATAAAAGAAAACTAAATAAGAAATTAACAGTGTTTTGGTTTGAAACTATTATAATTTTTTTCTCCATTTCTTGTCTTGCTTGGCAATTGGTAAGCTTAGTAATTGGTGTTGGGATGAGTAATTCACAAATGACATTTTATTAGGAGTATTTGGAATAAAAACAGGAGGCAAACTGCTGCTCAAGTGACTGAACTGTTGGGTGATTTTTTATTTATTTTTTTATTATTATTATTTTTTATTATGCAGGTTAAGCTCTGAAAGCTTTGGAAGGGTCACAGGAAGGCAGCTGAGCACCTCATTATGCAGATGCACCAATTTGTATCCCATAATACAAATAATAGATGTCTCTCAACCATGAAGAAAAAGAGCAGAAAGGGACAATTTCTAAAAGACTTAAGCTAAAAACTATGTATCACATTGTGTAAATATTCATAATTAAGATTATGGCTGGTATGCCAACAGAGTGGGAGAAGGAAATGAAGACGAAATGTAAGTGTACTTCTCTGTTCGGTATGTCAGACTTGTAGAAGTGTAGCTTAAATCCTAAGAAGTGCAGACATGGATAAGTAGCTACATGTTATCTGAATTTTTTTTTTTTTTTTTTTT
>VXBX01003226.1:186604-204640 GCA_013400415.1 Scytalopus superciliaris | reverse complement strand
CTAATTTAGGGAGAAGAAACTGGTCACTGAAAATTCCTGTTTCTCTTCTTAGGTTACAGAGAGAGTATACAGTAATAGCTAAAAATGCAAATTTTAAATACCAGCCTATATGTTCACTGAACATCATATCAAATATTTAAAGTTTCCACAAAAAATGTAAAAGATATTGCCAGTAATTTTTGCTGTATACTTCTACAATAATTATGCCTTCCATAAAAACTTCTACATATATGTTCCTCAACAAGTGAGGTAGGGTTTAAAAAATAAAGTCAATTTTATCATGAAGGTAAGTTATTGACTACTCAGAAAAACTTTCCACAGAAGCAGAGGTAATGTGGGGGCCAATAAATAAATAGAACCATAAAACTTTGCTTTCAGGCAATTTCACCCTATCTATCATAAACCTTAGAGGTATAATATAACAGATATGATTGATATGACAAACAATTGCTTTCTGACCCACTAAGCAAATAGATCTGTATAAAAATAACTCCTGTCAAACTTATGGCCATTGTGTTATTCTAAGAGTAAAATAAAACACACAAGTGGTAATAAATACCATCTGAGTGCAACATGATAAAATGCAATGTGCCTCTGAAATCCAAATACCTTTCTGGAGAAACAAACAAAACAATAAAAGTAAGATTGTGAGTAGATTGATTTTAAAAAAATAAAAAGCACAAAAACATATTCAATATTATTCTGTCATTACACCCCTGTGACCCACTATTTATTACATTTAGAAGTGACTGGGAATGTCTTAATGCAAGTTGTGTGACCACTTTCCTGTTCCATATTTGTAATTGTCTATTCCTATCAACTCTCTGTCTCGTATGTCTTCCAAAAGCCACTGAAACTCCCTTAGAATGATGAATGACAGATCCAAAGCTGATCAGATCTTAGTAGTCTGTTTGCAAAGCTTTTTCCTTTATGCTATATTTGGTCAAAACCAAACAAGAATGTTGTGTTAGGTTTGGTTTTGTTTTTTTTTTTTCTTTTGGTTGGTTGGTTTGGTTTGGTTTTTTTTTTTTTTTTTGGTGATTCAAAGTTCAGCTTTAAATAAGACATAAATTATATAAATTACATTGTCAAGACACTGTAGCTATTTGTTTTTGCCAATATCAATGTTCATAATTTCTCCTTTTACTCTTTCAGACATGACTATTGTTTAACAGCTAGGGATCTTTGGATTGTAGGGAGTATGTGATATCAGAAGTCCAGGGTCACCACCTGAATCCTTCATTAAAAGATTGATATGGATCCTCTTCCTCTCAACAGACTCTCTTCTTCAAGGGAGACTCCCAGCCCTCTTCTGTGATTCTTTTTCTTCCTTTGCATTTTATCCCCTATAGTTTGCATGCAGACAAAGAACTATCTTCCCGCTTCTTTTGGAGCATTTCCCATCTTAGTAAATGTATATTTAAAGGTAGAGAACACATAAACTGAGAACAGATATTGTTACTCAATGCAAATTTTCTGCATAGATGAAATGAGAGAATTCTGAAATAGTTTTATAGGTGAGAAAACACCATGTGATACTTATCAAGATTTATTGGTCTCTGAATTGTTTATCAGAACATTATATATTGATGCCTTGTCTAATAAAACTGCAATGAAATGAGTACAACAACAAACACTGAACTCAAAACAAACCATTTTAAAAGGAAGTACTAAATGTTTTCAACTATGCAACACAAAGAAGAAATGCAGCAAATTAATTCTAGTCATTTGCTTTTAGTCTTTTTGAAAATAGATAAAACCATTTTCAAAAATTAGACTTCAGCAGAACTCTAATGTTTTCTTTAGTGCAGGCTACCTTAGTAACATCATACCATTTTTATCAGAGGCACATGCATGGCCCATGAATTATCTAATTCATACTTATTATTCTGATTGAAGGCATAATTTCTTACTTGAGAGAATACTAATGAAGAAGATGCTCATTCCAAGGGCACTCCACCAAATTTATGTTTGAGATTCAAATTGAGATATTTAAGATAAATAGAACATAAAAGGGCTGTAGCTTTATTTATATAAATAAATTAATATATTTAGAAATAAGCATTATATTATCACAAGAAGACAAAGAGGAGGAGTTTGAATCATTACTCTTTGCTTTTGTTACATGAATGTAAATGTTCCTGTAGCTTCTTCTGCTCAGCTTCATTGAATGTCCCAAAGCTTATAAAATTACCCAGAGATCCTAGATGTTATGAAGGTTTAGGTCCTGATCCTAAAACCAAATCATCATACATTACTTTTTGATGCAGATGAAAGTCAGGAAAGCCATGTGTGATGGAAAATTCCAGCAGGGACACACAGTGAAACAAAGGAAAAACACATAGCATGACAAAATCCCCAAACTGGGTACAGAGTTGAAACTGCAAACAGTCCTTAAACGTAGCAAGGGTCCATACAAATACAGCAAGCAGTTCTGACAGCTCAGGCAGTCTCAGATCTGTACCTTGTCTTCTCTCTTCCAACAGATGCTTTTTCTTGAAGTTTCACATTGGTATCTTTCACTCTGTGCAGATACTTTGGCTATTCCAGAGCATCTTGAATGGCATTGNTGCATTTTATCCCCTATAGTTTGCATGCAGACAAAGAACTATCTTCCCGCTTCTTTTGGAGCATTTCCCATCTTAGTAAATGTATATTTAAAGGTAGAGAACACATAAACTGAGAACAGATATTGTTACTCAATGCAAATTTTCTGCATAGATGAAATGAGAGAATTCTGAAATAGTTTTATAGGTGAGAAAACACCATGTGATACTTATCAAGATTTATTGGTCTCTGAATTGTTTATCAGAACATTATATATTGATGCCTTGTCTAATAAAACTGCAATGAAATGAGTACAACAACAAACACTGAACTCAAAACAAACCATTTTAAAAGGAAGTACTAAATGTTTTCAACTATGCAACACAAAGAAGAAATGCAGCAAATTAATTCTAGTCATTTGCTTTTAGTCTTTTTGAAAATAGATAAAACCATTTTCAAAAATTAGACTTCAGCAGAACTCTAATGTTTTCTTTAGTGCAGGCTACCTTAGTAACATCATACCATTTTTATCAGAGGCACATGCATGGCCCATGAATTATCTAATTCATACTTATTATTCTGATTGAAGGCATAATTTCTTACTTGAGAGAATACTAATGAAGAAGATGCTCATTCCAAGGGCACTCCACCAAATTTATGTTTGAGATTCAAATTGAGATATTTAAGATAAATAGAACATAAAAGGGCTGTAGCTTTATTTATATAAATAAATTAATATATTTAGAAATAAGCATTATATTATCACAAGAAGACAAAGAGGAGGAGTTTGAATCATTACTCTTTGCTTTTGTTACATGAATGTAAATGTTCCTGTAGCTTCTTCTGCTCAGCTTCATTGAATGTCCCAAAGCTTATAAAATTACCCAGAGATCCTAGATGTTATGAAGGTTTAGGTCCTGATCCTAAAACCAAATCATCATACATTACTTTTTGATGCAGATGAAAGTCAGGAAAGCCATGTGTGATGGAAAATTCCAGCAGGGACACACAGTGAAACAAAGGAAAAACACATAGCATGACAAAATCCCCAAACTGGGTACAGAGTTGAAACTGCAAACAGTCCTTAAACGTAGCAAGGGTCCATACAAATACAGCAAGCAGTTCTGACAGCTCAGGCAGTCTCAGATCTGTACCTTGTCTTCTCTCTTCCAACAGATGCTTTTTCTTGAAGTTTCACATTGGTATCTTTCACTCTGTGCAGATACTTTGGCTATTCCAGAGCATCTTGAATGGCATTGGTTACTTATGTTTAGGACACTAAGCCCTACATTACTCTTTATTGTTCAAAACAGTTTAGAAATATAGTTCACATGGAGAAATATAGACACCTAAATTTAGATATCTGAATTTGAAGCTGAATCTCATTACAATGTAAATGCAAAAATTGTTAACTAAAGAAGCAAACAATACACACACTCGGGGGTGGGGGGTGAGGGTGGGGGTGGAAAGAAGGAAATTTCCACCTTCATAGGACATGTTAAAATGGATTTCCAGGAAGATAAGAAGTACAGAGAAGAAAACCAAAAAAGGAGAAACTATTATTTTACAGCTCTGAAATCCATGATTAGGTATTACAAATGCCATAGGAAGTTCCCATATCCATCACTTGACTTGCTGCACTCTAGAAGGTACTCCTATCTCTCTAGCACTGTGAAAAACAGAGCTTTTGTTCTTGCTTAACATAACCACATTATTTAAACTTGAATTTGAAACCATTCTAGTAAAGTGGTGAAACATATACATTTTGATATTGGTTTAAAACTGATTGCACATGTTTCAAGCCTGTAGATTTCTATATACAAGTTAAACTGCTAAGAGTAGCTTTAATAACCTATAACTATTCACTGACACATAAATTAGCTAATACTCTGGATTTTCATGCTTTCAGAAGTTCTCTTAAATATACAAACTAACATTTCAAAAACTGGTATGTTCTTTTCAGTGTTGTATTCTCTACACCTATGCAGGTGAACCAATTTTTAATACATGATTTTATTATGTTTCTTATTTATAACAGATGATGCTTAATCATGCTGTCATTTAATCATGCTGAAAGTACATTATAATCTTCAATACTGGCCTATATGCAGTCTTCTGCTCACCAAGTTCCTTTCATTAGGCAAGTTTTTTTTTTCAAAAAAGCAAGCACACAGAAAAGTGAAATAGAATCAGGTAGGAGTGTTAATTTCCTTACCATTTTGACATCTTTGCAAAAAAATGTCTCTGCCTTTATAATTTATGGTTTTGTTTGAGATCATCTCTAATTGAAAGCAAAGAAAAAAAGATCCATGCTACACACAGTTGCCCAGCTCATATTTCCAACAACCGAAAAAGGACAAGTTCACATGTGCAGAACTGTTTCTCTGCAGCTGTTAAAGGGGTGCATACAGGCAAGTACAACACAAAGCTAAAGGAAATATAATCTGTTATCTATAAACAAGTATCATTGGCATTGTGACAATAGGTTTATATTGTTACCGGTTTTATTTCTCTTTGTAGTGCAAGTCATTCAAGAGTAAGTACTCCTGCTTTTTGGTCTTATGTGCAACAGCATTGATTGCTCAGCCTAAATAAAAGAGAAGAAAGAACACCTTTTAGTTCCTGGTATAGGATACTGCCAGGTTTAGCATTGACTGATGTAACTGCATTTCAGTACTTTTCATTATAAATTCCAGAGTTTCAAGACAAGCAATTGCAAAGCAAGTTTGAAAAACTAACTTTTGAGTTCCCTGCAGTGGGGAAAATGAAGCAGTCATCATAAGAAAGCCAATTATTAATCTTAAATTTCAGCACCACAGGTTTTTGGTGGAGAAAATGACAGAATGTATACAGTAGTGGAAAGATTTCACAAGCAAGTCAGAAAGATTTCACTAGTAAGTCAACGATTGATTTTACAAAGAGTGACATCCCAGTATTCAAAATTGTATTTGAACTCTTTTGAGGCTGGAACTTGGAATTATATCTGAGATATAATCTAATGCCAACATCCAATACTTCTCTAAAGAAGACACTATTATATTTCCCAGCAGTTCTCAATAGATCAGCTTGCTCAGAATCTCATCCAGCCTGTCTTTGAATACTTCCAGGGATGGTGCATCCACAGCTTTTCTGGGCATCCTCTTCCTGTGCTTCACTACTGTCTGAGTAAAAAATTTCTTCCTAACATCTAGTTCAAAATTCTTCCTTTTTAATTTAGATTTATTCCCCATTGTCCTATAACTCTCTGCCCATGTAAAAAGTCCCTCTCCACCTTTCCTGTAGGCCCCCTTTAGGTGTTGGAAGGCTGCAGTAAGTCCACCTAGGAACCTTCTCTATCCTGAATAACCCCAGGTCTCTCAGCCTCTCTTCAGAGGAGATGATTTTCTTTGATAGTTAACAGCCTAAGAGTTATATCTAACAGTTTCAGCAAAATCCTTTGGAACACAGCAAATACGTCAGCTGCTTTGAAGAAGACAGTCTGTCACTTAAAGTTTGTGCAGATTCAGTAAAATCAGTGCATGCCAAAATTCTTAAATCTGACCTTGGGCAGAACACTTTTTAGTTTGTTTTAAATTTACTTACTAAAAGACTCGTTGTCCAGGAACAGAAGATCTCACTAACTTCAATTTTAATCCTATAGTAATTTATTAAAATAACTTTAATTAATGGGTAATGCTTTCCAACTGCATACTGAATCCTGGGTGTCTCAGTTTAAAAGAAACCAAGATGTTTATCAAGGAAAGCAAGGAATCCTTTTGGACTAGGAAGTGGGCCTCTCCTCAAAAACCACCACAATCTCTGAAATTAATAGACTTTAATGAAAAAATGTGGAGAAAAAAAGGATAGCAGTTCCTCACTACAAATATATGTATGTATGACCAAGTATATAACTATTTCATAAAATTTTGATGACACAGTCAGATACAATATAAAACTTTTCCAGAAGGGTATACACAATGTGACTACTAAAGGAGCAAACAAAGACATGCAGTTGCATGCAGGAGCACACAAATTACAGAATAAGAAGAAACTAGGTAATCTCAAAGAATTGCAAGCAGTTGGATCATCCCAAATACAAATTATAACTGTCAAAATTGAGACAAATATAAACAGCATTAGGGACAGATCAGAATGCCTTTTTTTGTCTGTGGGAAAGGAAAATAAACATATCAAGCAAGAGAAATATGTGGAGAAGAAAGAAGTCTTGTGACTTCTTTTGTGGGGAAAACTCTCAAGTCTGATCATGTCAATCTGACTAAGAGTAATTAGGAATTGTAGTCACCAGCACAAACTGTATGGCATGAATTCCATAGTACACACAGGTAATATAGTATCATCTTTTTAAGGATTCATACTTTTGAATACATAGTGAATAAGTGGTGATAATGGAGAACAAATCATCAGTACAGAAAGTATTTGTTAACGGATCCTTAAATGTACATGTATTTACTCTATATGTCTAAATACAGATAAAAAAAATTAATTCCTATCTGATATATTTGCAATTTTTACTTCACATGAAGCTGAAATCAGTCATTAAGAAAACTTTTTTAGTCTGAATGACAACAATGCAAGACAAGAACATTAATTAGGCACCATGGGGATTTCTCTTGGAAAAAAAAAGTCAGAAGCCATCTTTCAAGACAAAAGAAGGATCATAAGAGAACACAACAGCAGAGGTTTCTTTCCTAAGCGTAGTAAAAATTGGAATCTTTTAATACTCCAGTTTTGCTCAAAATTATTTTCCTGTTTACCCTACTACGTGTGCATAGTTTTTGTGTATCAGACAAATAATCTTTTTTTTTTTTTTCCTTTTCTTACAGAGGTCAAAATCTCCTCTGCATAAGCACTGTCTTTTTGAATCTCAGAAAATCATATATTTGTTGACATTTATTTTAAAAAGACATACCTTTTAACCTACTGATGTATTTGGTAGGTTGTTACAGAACAATTATTTTATGACAGAAACTTTATTCATTCTATCCTTGACCAATTAATACCACAATATGCTTTCCTTGTCCTTTAGTGAAAACAATTCTGAGCCTTCCCTAGTGTCAACAATCATTCAAAAAGAGTTACTGAGGCTAGTTTAGGATTGTTGTTGCTTGGAACATTTTCTTTTTCTTTAATTTATTCTATAATCACCCCTCAGCACATAAAAGAAAAAAGTGTGAAGAAAACACAAACGTTGATAACAATTTTAGGATGTGAAATGCAAGTCTTTGAAATGCTCATTTCAGTCACCAATTCTTTTAATTTGTTGAAGTTTCTGTGTTGAAATCTGAACCTCCATTATGCATATTGCTTTACTTAGCTTTCCTTTTAATTTAAACAAAATGAATGTAGTCTTTTAAGCCAAGGCTCTGTCCTATGATCATCACTCACAAATATAATTATTAATGACAATTAGTCTAAAACAATATCACTGTCTATTAAGACCAGCATAAATAATTTTAATTCTTTTAAGTTGTTGTTTTCCCTCCTCTTCCCTTACAAAAGGGGTTTCTATAATTCACAAGAAAAGTCTGGCAAAAAGTTATTGTTGTCACCCTTCTTTAGCTTCAGAAAATTTAGACAAGTACTTCAAAAACTGATTGTTCTAATGCCTGCCTGTAAGAATAATCTACTTGACATTTTTTTCTCTCTTTTTTGTTTGTTTTGTTGGTTGGGGGGTTTTTGCTTATTTCTTTATTTGTTTCAACAAAATTCCTGTTGCATGCAAGAAGACAGCAGACAAAAAGCATGAATTTGTGGTCTGTTATTACAAATTGTGAAGTGTTTCATATGCTGGATGGAATTCAGTTCCAGAGGAAAAGAGTTGACTACAGTTGACTGTCACTACGCTCAGAGAAGATCAAGTTAGTTAAGCCTAGAAAGTGATTCAGCTCACACTGAAGTAGGTACAGATGATATGAGTCGTTACCTGAGCATATAGATTTAGTTCCAAGGTGTGATTGCTTTATGGTAATCCACCTGACAAACAGCTCTTTGCCCAGATCATGGGCCTCCAGGTGATGTGGATTTATCTGTTAAGCCCAGTGGACTAACTCAGTGTGACAGACTAAATTTGTATCTCTCTGGATTAATTTTGAGTCAAATCAACCAACTCAGGGGTGGGGAGAGATGGGGGTTGAGGGGCCAGGTCGGAAGCTTCATGGTCAGGCCTCCAGGTTAGAAGACAAATGTCCTGCAGCTGAAGCCATATGGGGCAGTGACTGTCAACCAAAAAGACCCTCCCAGTAGCCCACCCACACCACAGCCCCTGAAGCCTCTGACTGGCTGCACCCCCCCTCACTCTGGCCTGGAGGCCTGCCTGGAAGGGGTGACTACAGTGGCTGGGACACATAAACAGAGGAGCAGAGGGAGGCCCTTTTCCCTTTTGTTTTGGGACCTACTGTTGTTATGTGACTGATGGTAGGTATACAGTTTTCTTATTCTCACCCTTTTCTTTACTCTTCTTTTCTTCTCTTAATCTCTTTTCCTTCTTTACTCTTTCCTTAATCTCTTGTGGGTAACTTAAAACTGATGGGTTGTATTTTACTCAAGTTGTAGTTGTTTTGTGCTAGGTCCTTTAGTGAAATGCTTCTTCTCAGTTGTATGTTACTCCTGTGAATCTTTTGCCAAAATGCCTATTTTCTCACTAAATTAAAAGAAATCTCTTGGGGAAAAGACTGTGGTTATTTCTCTTCATGTGACTTTATGGTATTAATAACCAAAGACTCTGCAAAATTTCATTGGGAACTCTTGGGATTCTTAAGTAATAAAATACCTGGGCAGCTCGTGACTCTGACCAAGGGCTTTACACACAGGGAATCTAAAATGTCACTGAGGTCACAAAACCTTTGGACAAACAAATAAATTTCAGACTGTTTCTTTTATCAAAATATAACTTTGAGGACTGATTTCAGCTGCCTATGAGTAGGTGCCATTTGAGTATTCACAGCATCCACATGAGAGCTGTAACCCTGAAGGTCAGGTTTCTTTGTAGGTGACAGAAATCGTGGACTACTCCAGGACATTTTAAATTACACTAGTTCTGTATGTATAAAGAAAATAATCAAACCAGTAATGTAGTTCTAGGTACTGTAGGATACTATGTCTGACCTGCAGTTGCTGTTCTGTATGACTGTCTACTTGAAGTCTAGTGTCATATGTGTGTTGTCCCATAAAGATGTCTTGGATAACCAAGTAGTAGCAGGAACTCACATTGAAATAATTGGCTTCCATGCCAAGTCAGGTAAATCAGCGTAGAGTGTCTTGAATGTAATAACTAAATGGAAGTCTGACATCTATGACGTGCCAGATATCAAAGCTACACATTTGCCTGGGCATTTTATTCAGGCTACCAATTGTTCCTACATCAAACTTTTGCAGAGTCTTAGTTCTTTCATACCTTGAATTGTCTAAAGAGAACATGCTACAAATGCTTTTCAAGAGAACTTATCTTTTCCTTCAGTGACAAAATAGGTATTTTGGCAGAAAGTTTACAGGAGTACCATACAGGGAGAGGATTCCACAAAAGCTCAGCAGGCTACTCAGAACAAAAGGACTTCCCTACTTCCCTCCAGGCAGCATTCTTAGCTCTGCCTAGATAGCCCCAAGGGATTTACAAGAAAACAAGTGTCACTGTGGAGTAGGGAACCTCCTTTGCACCCAGCAAACACCAGCCCACAACTTACTGGAATACCACCCAATTAGTTTTAAGTTACCTACAAGATGAAGAAAAGACCAAAGGAAGAAGAAAGAGATTGAGAAAAGAAAGAAGAGAGAAAGAGAAAAATAGTTATTGCTAAGAGATTACATGGTGGCGGGTCCAGAGATAGAAGGCTGAGCAAGATGGAGGGTCCTGTGCATCTGTTTATGGTGTTTCTATTTTTCTTAGCAGAGTATTTTTAATAGTGCATGAAATTATTGTCTTGTCCATAAATTGAGCAATTTACTCTGGTTTTATAGTCCAAAAATCTTCAACTCCCCAGCCTAACAAGTTTCACTTCTGATAAGAACACTATCTTTAATATAGCACTTTCCAACTCTGATAAAAAATGTTGTTACAATATTTTACAGTATTTTGTGAGATATGATCCTTAATTCTAACTCAATTTTTCTCTCAGCTTTATCAGACAGCAGAAACTGGTAATTAGAAAGGCAAAGGTCAGAGATAAGCATGCTCACAGTCTTAATCTGGAAGTTTCTTTAGAGCCTTTCAGAAATTATATTATCAATAAAACAATAACAAAAAAAGTATTTTCAGCCTTATAAATTGACTAGAGAAGTAACCAGAAAAAAGTGAGTGAATTTCTGTTCACTACCAAAAAATGAATTTATAGCAGGTATATACCACCAAAGCAATATAAGTACTTCAGCTCCAGATTACAGACCTATACGTGGAATTGTCTTGTAACAGCTAAACAGCTACCGAAGCATATATTCAGTTTCCTACACAGAGAAGTAAAATGCAGTTTGAGATTCTGTAAAGTATTTGATACATGTACATGGAACTAGTGATGTGATGAAGGATCTATAGAAAGTTTCAAGTTTCTATAGGAGTGGCTGCAGGCTGTGAGGCTTTCCCTATGACATCTGGATTACCCTTGGATGCCATGCTGAGTCAATGAAATGGAATTCAGTGTCTATTTCAGGTGACAGATTTCTGTTCTGATGACATATCAACTGACTATAATGACATCTTGGATTCTTACTCTTCATATAGATGCTTGCATGATGCATGTGTTAAAAATCTGAAACTGAATTATGAACATAAAGTCAATTTCACCTAATTTTAGCTAATTTATAACTAGATGTCTAACCTACAGTAGTTATTTAGAGCTTTGTTTATGTAACCTGACATATAAATCTAACATCAGTCAATCATTTGATTGGCTGTAGTGTAGCTTAGATGTCCAGGGGGTTCTGTTGCCTGGAATACCTAGGAAGAAAACTTCCATGACAGGGCAAGGCAGAGAAAAATTCTTTTACTATGAGTTTAGCTATAGCAATCCATGACACGCGCAAGCCGGGATCACAGAATTCTACAAATTTATGATTCTACTTAATTTCCCTATCTGGANCAAGGGGAAGGGAAAGGGGAGAGGGAGACAAAATAGGGAAAAATAAGACAAAACAAATATATATACAATCTAAATTCAGAAATTAACCCAGTAAGTAACAAATGCAATAGTAAATTCACTACTTTCCTTAGAAAAGCAGATTCTTAACCTTTGCCGCCGGCCCAGGCAAAACAGCCCTCAGAGCAGGCCTCGCTGAACACAGATAAGCCAGGCCCAAACACCGAGAGCTCGTCAGCGTGCGAGCCCGAGAAGGAAAAGAAAGCAAAAAAAAGAGAACACCTCCTCCTTCGGTTTATATACACCTGATTACGTAAAGAGATGGGATGGAATACTTCCTAGATCTTGACCCTGGTTACCAAGGAAGGCCTACAAAAAACAACCCATCACACTCTCTCTTAGCACAGAAACAGGCTTCAAGAATGTGACACAGAGGTTAAAATCTAGCTTAAGTATTTGGTACAGGGGTTATAAACTACTTTTTAAATGTAAAAGACTATAAAACTATATAAAATTACATTAAAATCTACAACTATATTAAGGCTTATTGCAACAGTACCAGCAGATCAAAAATTGTAAAATAAAAAAACCACATTCTTCTGCAGTGGTAGTTGTATCTCAGTCAGAACACCCTAGCAAATTTCAGGTGACAAATTACCAGTGGATCAAGCTGCTAGAGCTCCTTCATGATGAATCTGCTGTGATAGTCAACTCTATATGGTGATGTATCCATTCCTAAAATAATTAGTAATGAAAAAAGGATGCAATTAAGTCCATCTTAAATAATGCCTTGAAAATAAAGAAAGCAAATGGTACTTTAGTAGTGTCTTTGACTAGAGAGAGAACCTAGAATAATGGTGATTGCAGCTTACTGGCTACAGTTTGGTAAGTAGATCCTGGTTTAAAATTTTGAAAAATTATTGCTCCAGCTCTACTCAGTGGCATATGCAAGGTGTAGAAAAAGCAAGGTTGATGGACGCTCCACTCTGTCTGTCCATCTGTCTCTGAAAAGACAGAGTGAAGACCATCCCTGATTGGAAGAACACTTGGCTTCTATCATGTCTTTCAGTTGGGTATATGCACTTAAAGGGGGAGGAGGGGGTGGTGGAGAGGAAATGGATAGAAAGGAAAACTAGAACAGAGGGTGTGATCAATGTAAAATTTTGGTGATGTTACCTAAATAGGTAGCAACAGATGAGAACATTTATGAGTTAATGGAGACACTCTTGGAGGTTTTTGCTTATTTGTGATGTTTGAAAATCAGGATTATTAAAAGGTAGATTAAACTACCCTTTATGAACACATTTCTACAAAATGCCAAGAAGCTGACATCTCACTATACTGTAAACATTATATGGATGACTGATGGAACTGATCTAAAAATGAAATTTAAACAATGTTCCTTCAGGGTAAATTCACTTTTCTGATAAATTTCATTAGTAACAATGCTGTATTTACTATTGTGCTGAATAACCCTAACCACCAAATAGGCTAGAGGAAAAAAAAAAAAATCCCACAAGACACATATTTCTTTCTGAGTTGTGGTTTTCAGAGAAGTTTTCATTTGCTTGTAAATGAAGTTTTAAGGAGTTTCAGTATTTCAAACATCATGTTTCTTAGTGAATCATAATCTAGAGGGGATCATTTTGTTTCACAATTGTCATCTAAAACATCTAACACATTTAATCTGAACTATTTATTAAGGGATCTTTCTATATCCACTCAGTCCTTGATGGTTTTCAATGTAGTTACCATGTTCTCAGCTGCGAATTATACCTTAAGCATGTGACATGTCTTTCAAATAATTCAGAAATGAAGTTTTAACCTCCAACCTCCACCACCAAAGACAGGAGCTTTGGAGAAATTCTGAGACTACTGTTGGTCATAATGATAAGAGAAGGACTGGAAACTTGACACAAAAACTAATATGGGAAGAAAGATTGCAGAATGAACTACATTGTTCTATTTTTAACATTTTTTAAAAAATCTATTACTATCTGATTTGGGAAAATATTTCTTTAAATATTGAATCTTTAGGATAGCCACAATCATATAAAAACCAGTGCAAGAAATTTAATTGTATTATAAATATATATTTTCCTCCTGCACAATTCTTATTAGCCATGCTTTAGTCTGGTATTCATGAATTCAATCCATCTAGATATTAATTTGCTTGCAGTGCTAATAACCTGCTTTGTAAAATCTTTGTGAGCCCTACCACCTGTTATCAAACAAATCGCTCTTGCCAGAAGGAAAAATACTGATACAGATTCAAATACTATAAGAATAGAAGACTTTGTGATGATCATTTATTTTTATACCCTGTGGAACACAGACGATAAAAGAAAGTTAATTAATTTCCACTTCAGGTCCCATGCTTTGTTTATTTATTTTTTTTAAACCCAAACATTTGTTCTCAATGTATGTAGTAGTGGAAAAACTATTACCTTTGACAATTTGGGATCTATTAATGTTTCCCAGTTTTAGCTAGCTATTCCATGGAAGTCTGCTTTTCTTTTCTTAATTACAATTTGAGTTCTCCCCCTTTACCACCCCTCCCCGTGCCCCCCCACCCCCAGCTTAGTTTCTGTGCATAAGCTTTGTGTCATATTCATCTTTTATCCACTTGGTTTTGCAAACAGCCTGTTACCCAGGGAATTCCAGTATTTTAAGTACAAATGAGTAGCATTTCTTTCATTAGCCTCCTTTTCCTCAGAAGGAAAAAAGAATATGTGAATGGTTTTGATATCATACAGCATTAAATATAGTTAAGAAATCACGCTTTTCATAGCTATCACTAACAAAAGGCAAATATATGACTAATGTCATCACCAGCTGTGCTTGACACTCTTACCTGCCTGCACAAATATCTATTTGATAAAGAGAAAATTTGGCTACAAATACAGATCAATGCTAAAAGTCATACTTCTAAATCTCAGGTGACACTTGACTTATTTATTGAAAAATATAACTCATGTAATTGCTAGTCTTCATTGATATTTCCAAGTTTTTCCTTTGTCTCATATACTGGCATTACTTCCATCTATGTTATATTTGTCTGGGTGTGAGGGGGGTTATGTTTATATATAACAATTAAAATTTTGCTAAGTGGTACTCAGGTGAGGATACGACTAGAGCAGTTTAAGAGTTACAAAAGGTAAAGCTGGCAGAGTTTAATAATCCTTTTTAGGCATTTAGGAAAAAAGTGACTGGTGAGCAGAGAAGGAAACAAGGAGCTTAAATGAGGGGAAAAAAGGTTTTGGGGAAAAAAAAAAATCGTTCAGTCATGCCCTGTTGTCTTGCAATAGGGTGGCAGAACTAATCAAGAGATAACTAGGCACTTACAGTTGAAAAAAAAATTAAAGAATTTTCTTAGTGGCATAGCTTGGCTCATATTTTCTAAAGTGGAGCTGTTGCTTAAAAGTAGCAGAAGGTAATTTTCCAGACAAAATTAGTATAGATAAAATAGAGAGCAGGTCCTTTAATGAAAGCACTGTCAGGTGCAGCAAAATACATACTTGCACACACAGTATAAGGTTCTTACAAATTTATAACACTAATTAAGTTGCTTCAGTAATAACAGGAAAAATTCAAAGAAAACATATGAATTTGAACTAATTTGTTAATAATGAAGGGCTTTTTGGAAGTGTTTATTTCATTGCTCTACACACTGATAAAGGCAACATAATTATTGTATTAGAGCAACAGTTCATAAGAATTCTAGACAATTTATTTCAGAACTGTTGTAACTTGGAAATACCTAATGCCCTTTTTTTATACCTAATTCCCCAGACAATTTCTGATTGCTCTCTTAAAACTTTAGAAATAGTTTTTAACATAGGCTATTTTTTTTTCTAATGTTATAGCAGAAATCAAACAGCTTTGAAAAATTAGGATAATTGTGTGAAATGCCATTAGCCAGTGTGAGAGACAGTTAAAATTTACTACAGCTAACCTGGAACATAACAGAACATGAAATATTATATGATTATATATGAACATTATAATAGAAACATTAACTCCTTTCTCTCTCATCCCTTCAAAAATCACTTGAAGAGGGAACAAATTAATTGTATTTCAGATAAACTTAGCTAAATAGTTTTTGCCAAATTAAATAAATTAATAGAAATATTCTGGTTTTTTCACTTGTTTAAAATAACATACTTTGACTGTCTCCAGTAATATTTTCTTTGGAATCTGAGTTATTTCTCATAACATTAATAACCACCAAAAGATTTATTTTATTTCAGAAAGGGTGGTATGTGAATTGGTTAATTATTTATTATCATGTAACCTGAAATAATGCATTTCTTTACCTACTGGCAAGCAAACATGTACACAATCTATTATTTGAACATTTATTATTTATATGTAATTTGGGAAAAAAAATAAGCTACTTCCATGAATAACCAATGTTAAATAAAATATTATAAACTAACATTTTAAAATAANAATATTAAGAAAGCAATTGCACAAGAAATCTAATGTCCAACACCTAAACATCCAGAAAATTATGCAATAATAACATTGGCCATGGAAAATTATCTGTTTGTCTTTGGTAGGTCAGCGCCTGATTCAACTTGTATATTTGCATCTGTATACTAAGCTGTCCTTTTGACATCCATTTTCTCACAGTGATATACTATCAGAATTCAAAGAAATAGGAAGCTAATTGGTTAAATATTGTTTAAAAAAAAGTCTCTTGAGAGCCATAAATTCTGCATCTGACTTTCAGTTTCTTCATAACAAAACCTTGTTGAATGAAATTTAGATATATTACTAGACTGCATTGATTGAATAGCAATTTAAATGACAAAAAGAACAAATGACCTAACAAAGTTTGTAATTCTGAATAACTTGCTAGAAAAAATTTGGTGCTAAAAAAATAATAAAACAAAGACTACAATGAACTTGTTACATCCAATATTTTAAAGTAATAATGACCTCAAAATAATAATGTTGTTACTAGATCTGGCTCTAATATGGATTCTTTTAAAGTATTTAGTCTGATTATTTTTTTTCCTGAAATTATTTATATTGTCTGTGGGGGACTATTATAATTTTAATGTACATTCCCTAGAAACAACTTTCCTTTCGTTTGATTAAATAAATATTTACCCTGAAGTCACCTAATTTATAGCATAGTTACATCTCAAGACATTATGCACTGATGTGGGGTCATCTGTGTCATCTTTTGCTGCATTCACTCGAGTAAAAATGAAAGACAGCTAAACTCCTTTATTCATTCGGGAGAAACAGGCACTCTTATGGTGTTTTGCCTTCCCATCAACGTGTAAAATTAAGTAGTATTAGATAGATAGTAATCAGATAGAAAAAAAAGCCAGGGATTTATAACAAAGACTTTGCAAACAGAAAATGTTGTTGTTTGCTTTGATATTGTTTTTCCCCCAAGTATTTTTCTGTATTCCTTGTTATACTGACATTATATTGTGATTTTGCAGTGGCATCAGTGTCCAATATTTATTTTGCTTTTGCATTCATACTGTGATGATTCATGGAAGACATCCTGTCTTGATAATTCAGATGTTCTAAGCAATATTGAAATAATCAAGATATTAAAAAATAAAAAAAAAAAAAAATCAAAGTTTCAATTCAAAATTTAGTATGCTAAATTTTGGTTTTTTGAAGTGTATTTTGATTTTATTTCAATAAGGTGAAACAAAACTACCAAATGGGTTTACAATTACTGACTTAACTTCATCTTGAAATATAAGATTATACTGAATTAATTATAAAATTTTTACTACTTTCTGATTCTAGGAATAATGAGCATGATTAAAGCAAAATTTGTAAAATTGCATGCCAATTCCAGAATTACAGAAAATGATTTCTCAGTACACAAAAGATGTTAATAAGGAGAAGAATAATCCTTTGAATATTATATCTCTCTTTGCATTTGCTGCAAGTACTATTTGAAATGTGATCTGTCTTCAACTATCTTATTCATACCTACAACATTTAGTTCTCTCATCTTCCAGTTACAGAAGTGTTTTTGTTTTTTTTCTTTCCCAAATTCTAACCTTCATAGAGAGAAAAACATGTGGCTGTAAATGTTTAAGACAACATTGAATATAGTAAAGTTTAAAAATATTTCTAAAGAAATTGATGAGGCCTGTTCTGGGAAAATTAATTCTAAAACAACACCAATGAAAATGAGGAATAATAGCAAAACTGTGTTCATACTATTATATATTGCATGTAACTCATCTACTTTCAAAATTATATATGGATAAACATCAATAGTGAAATCTATATATCCAAATACAGTAATGTAAAACAATAAAACATTAAAATCCTTTTTCTAAAACTTACCTGTGTTCTGTATTTCTTCAATATAGATTGTTATGAATTTAAAATCTTGGAATTTTTCTTTCATCTACCAACCCTGTGCCTCAGAGGGATC
>VXBX01003226.1:139762-170588 GCA_013400415.1 Scytalopus superciliaris | reverse complement strand
TGGAAGAGCACCCAGCAAAGCAACATCAAACAAAAAGTATTTACTTCCTGGAGACCCACTATGGACATCTCGGCAGGGAAGCGACAAGGCTAACTAAATTAAGGCCTTAATCTAACTTTTGGGGGGGTTATGAAACCCATCACAGGATCCTTATGAGATTAAAATTCTCTTAAAAAAAATCAAGTATACCTAGCGTACCTAATGCATCCACATTTGTAGTACACAGATTTGCCCCAAAAAGAAAAGTATCTTTAATAACTTTCAGTCTTGAACTATTGCTATTATTATGAAAAGCAGGAAAATATAATTATGATAAGGGAGATACACAGGAAAAGATATTGGATATCCTTGAGTAGGACTATGACATTAATTTTTATTCAAATTGAATGAGTATTTTTGCAAGATGCATTCCTTAGTGAAATCCTCCTATAAGTTTGATGAGTTTTGATACACCTTAGCATCTTAACTTTGATTCAAAGCTCTGAAAAATTTGCTAAGTTATGAAAAAGTCTGTAAACTGGAGTCATCCAAGATAAGGAAAATAAGATTGTAGAGAGAGGTAATTAAGACATGAATCTTTAGCAGATCAAAATTTCCAGAAGGAAAACACTGATATGAAAACTGGCAAAATCCTAAAGCTCCAACCCCCAAAAAAACCCTGAAATACCACCTTCCATATCAACAGACCATCCAACCCCCAAAACAAAAAAGAATTAACATATCCAGGCATAAAGCAGCAGTTCAGTAATGTCAAGGATCAGCTGTGTACCAGCAGGGCATAACAGGGAGTGTACAAACATGTACAACCCCATTGCAGCATGTGACTGTGCACAGCACTGTTGTCAACACCAGTGCACACAGTGTGTAGAAGGCACAGTGACAGCACAGGGATGTGCACAGCACCGTCATGAGTGCATGATGCAGAACTGCAGCATGTAAGTGTGCAGGGCACTGCTGTGATGGGTGCAAGGCACTGGTGCAGTGTGTGAGTGTGAAAGGCACTGTTGCAAGTGTACAGTTCACCATTGAGGTGTGTGAGAGTGCAGGGCAGTGTGTGAGTGTGCAGGACACTGTTGTGAGCGGTGGATGTAATGGAATGACTGGAATATCCAGAGCTGTAGTTGTTGGCACAGATGAGAGCCTCTGAGAAGGATTGAGGGACAAACAAATGAAGTAGGTGTCATCGCTGAAGCTTGTTATTTGCCACCCAGCCAGGACAACAACACTGATGAATTATTCTTTACCAAGGGACACCTCCAAATCAACTGCCCTTGTCCTTGTGGGGGAATTCAACTTGCTGGGTGTTAACTGGGATCATCACACAGCTGGTGCAAACAGGTCCAGGAATTTCCTAAAACACCTGGATGAAAACTTTCCTGAGTACTGGTACTCAGGGAGGTGACCCAGAGACATGCCCTTTGTGATCTGGGGCTTGTTCCCAAAGAGGGTCTTGTGGATGAAATGGTGATTGATGGACAGCAATGATGCAGTCATTGAATTTCACATCTCTAGTGCCTTGCCTGCACCCAACTTGCTCCCGAGATGAACCAGGCACAGGTGAGCATGGCTGGAAAATCAGCATCTTTTGTTAATGTGTCCATGGTGGAGGCACCCTCAGGATGCCACACAGGCTCCTGGCCAGCCACCATCACTGGGAACTGGCCAGATGCTGGCAGTAGGGCATTAATCCTCAGGCTGTCCTGCCATGTAGAGACACCAGAACAGCCTGTGCAGGGCCCAGAGTACCCCCTGAAGCAGGGGGATTGTTTCTTGTGGAGACCCCACTGCTTGCTGCAGGCATGGGATGCCAGCTGGTGAGGTTAGGGACTGTGCAGGCAACAGTGGCTGTGCCGGGCAGGAATGTGGCTCTCTGCCACTGCTGCTGTAGCTGGCTCTCTGAACTCATTAACAGCTTAAAAATAAGTACTCCAGTGTAATTTCATTTGTAATCCTCAAACCCCATGGTGTTATGAGATTAAATTTGTGTGGATGCTAGAAATAGTTCCATTTATGATTTCACCAGATAGTACTCACCTCTCAACATTTCTAAATCTCATTCTAGATTCATGCAAGGGAACGCTCATCCTCCACATTTCACATTTTCAAGTCTCTGGACAGCAAAATATATAGATTGTTCTGATTCTCAACAAAGCATAATTAAATTGTTTAAGTAGAACTAATGGCATACTCTGTTTCTTCCTAGTAAACAGCAGTTGCCACAGGAACCATGTTTGGTGTTTGTTTAATTTTTGTTTGTTTTGTTGTTTGTTTTTTTGTTGGGTTTTTGTTGTTGTTGTTGTTGGTTTGGTTTTTTTTTTTTTTGTTAGGAGATTTTTTGCTGTTTATATCCACAGTGCAGGACACCATCACTCATTACCACAATGACTACAAATTATGTAGTTACCATCATCATATATTCCAAAATTGCTGCAGCTCTAACCACTATTATTTTAAAATTTTAAAATTAATTTTATTGCTGTATCTCAGGTTTGCTGTGGTATGAAATGTTCCTCTCTGCTTCAGTGATGTTTATCCAAGAAAGGCACTGGATCCAAGCAGCATCTTCATGATGGCCATCAATTAGTCTTCTGAGAGATCAGCCATGTGGGGAAAAAGAACAAAGTGACTGCAGCAGCCACTTCTTCCTGAAATCACAGAATTCACATTCCTGAACATTTAGCAGAGATATGCACTAATCTACATATATCTGCTACAACCAATTTGTTACTTTAAAAATGCAGACAATAGGACGAGCACAGATCTTTACAAATATTTCCTGTATGTTTCATATTCAGAGTTAGATTATCCCCACTTTACTGCTGGCTCTGCATTTATGCTGTTGTCCTGGAGGAGACAAAAGAAGGAGCCATAATCTGCTGGTATTTTGGCAGTTGATAGTAACAACATGTTCAACAGATTCCCATTCCTTATACAAAACTGCTCATCCAAGAGGACAATAGTGGGTACAATGTTGCTGATTTGTGTAGGTGCATCATACTTTTTTTTTTTTTTATTTTATTTTTATTATTTTTTTTCTTCTTGCTTTGAGGAATCAAGACCTTTCTATTGCCAGAGGCATGAGTTAGGCAGATCCTGTGTTGATTTTTAAGTACCTCCAGCCAAATCTAAGAATTTTCCAGTCATCTGCAATTATGATAAAGTTTTATGTTAATAAAGAGACTGATCAGCAGCTACATTCCTCTTGTCCCACAGTTTAACAAGCCTGTGTTCAGAACACTTCTTTCATACAGTGCAAAACATGTGAAAATTTAAGATATACACCAGAAGACAAAGTGAACCTTAAAGATCTTGGTGCCTTTTTTGTTGTAGTTTTTATTGCATTTTTTTTCAATTTTTTGAAAGTTGTTTGTTTGTTTTACTTCGCATAAGAAGCTTCCCACAAAATTACAAAAAAGATTTCTAAGGAATTTCTGAGCAGAATCCTTCCCCGTCTAAAGGCATTGAGCAAAGAATTTGAACAATCTCTCTTATTTTCCTGTAACCACCATCCAAACATCAGATGGTTATTTGAGAGTCATCAGACAATAGCTCCATTTTCAAGAAAGCCTTTTTCTTTGTACAGTTTCTTCCTTATTAATAATCTGACCTGATCTTCTATACATATTTGCATAGAAACTTTGGGTGCTGTTATGTCTGATTATTATTTATACTGGTGACTTCTAATTCAAATCTACAAGTCAGTTATACATAATTTCAGGCTTCTTAAAGTATATTTGATATAATGATATTATTTAGTATAGCTGAAAATCCTATGTTTTCATGTTATATACCAGTAGTGAAGTTCATATAAAAGGTCTATAGGGCAATAAATTAAAATATAGATTTAATATATAGTGTATATTTATAATATATTTGTGAATACATTCACATATACATTTAGATATGTATAAACACATAAATATTTTCCATCCTTTTCTGTCAGAAATTAATTTTAGCCACGGTATTAAAACTCAACTTCTTCCATTTCCAAACTTCCCAAACCTCTGTGCAGAAATTCTGTCCATAGTGGTAAAATAGTAGGTAAGAAGCATCTTTTTTTTTTTCTGTTGTTTCTTCCTGTTCATTCCAAATTTCTTACATTTGAAAGAGTACTGTCAGGTTAAGATGTGTCACACTTCTCTCTTTCAGAACCAGTTACAATACTTAAAATGTTGCTGGATGCTGTGATTGAGAGCTTGAGTTCTTCTCCGAGTTATTTGCAGTGCCCTTGTACCCCTTGATACGCTGCGTTTAGCAACAAGCACAAAACAACTGCACCACAAAGATTTACTTGTTACTGCCACTTTTTTTTTTTTAAATTACTGAATTGTCAAGCCTTTCTAAACACTCTTTCAAGCTTTCTGACACTTCTGTACTCACAGAAGAACAACAGAGAAAAGCAATTTTCATCTGTTGTAATCCTTTGTTATAGCAAGTGCAGCATTTAGAAAGCTTGCAGAAAAAGGATTTCAGAATTTTTTTCTCTTTTAACTACTTTTCATATACTGTTGCTATGACTTTGCAATCCTGAGGGTACGCGAGGGATGAAATAAGGGAGACCACTCCGGGGAGTGAGGTAGAAAGGTGCAAGCCCAAGAGAGTTTATTCAAACTGATACACAACTTAAATAGGGTGGGGGGCCTGGGTCCTGGGACAGGATGCACCCTGAGAAGGTTTTGGGGAAGGGTCTGGGTAAGTCCCAGCCAGACAAGGCCAGGATCCCCAAAACTGAGGACACAGGGGCAGGGATATGCCGTATAGGAGGTTGTTCCCTTGATGCCAGCAGGAAGCAGTAGGGAGTGAGTTAAAAGCCATATGAGTGGAAAAATCCCAATGGGGTACATAGGAGAACAAAGGAGAAACATATAACATTACAAAATCCTGAAGCAGAACAGAACTCCCAAGCCGCAGGCTGTCCCTAGGTATGTCAACAGTCTATGTAACAGCAAAGTGCAACATCCATTACAGGTCTGTGTTGCTGAGGGAGCTTCTCCATTGCTGGTAGTTGTCTCATCCAACATGACATTATATTTTTTTATTTTTATTTTTTAAGCATAAAATAAGGGAATGCAGTAGTAAGTCCTTTTTTTTTCATTTTTATTTTGTGATTTTTTTCTAATATTTGCTGGTGTATCCAAAAATTATCACACGTAGCAAGGAGAAAGGTATTTCCTTCATGGATGCAAACTGACTTTCTCTCAGTTATTTTTTTACTTAATTTATTTTTTTCTAAGCATGAGTGATGGACATGGTGCACTCTCTGTACAGATGGTCTGTTAAGTTATTACTTAAGACGTCAGCCAGAAGGTAGTGTGGCTGGAGCACAGTTGGCAGTCTTTCCTGCTCATCAAATAAATCACATGAATATTTATGTGGTACAAACTACATATATGTAAATATATACATAAATATATATATATATTTGTTAGCAAAACTTATTTAACTTGACAGAAACCTTAAGTTCATCTTTTGCATGTGTCTTCCAGTTCTTTCTTTTCTGTCTTATTTTTTGACTAACTTTATAGAAATACTGACATGTGAAACAAAATCTGTTTTTTCCCAGCATATGGTCTTACCAGAATATGTACCTAAGAGTTCTCTTAGCATTCTTATACACTTTTCATAAAGCACTGATTAGGTGTATATATGGTGATAGCACTGATCATTTCAGCAGCAATTTAAAAGTGGGCTTGATTGCTGAATTCTCAAGGATATTAACTGTAACAGATGATTTTATTTGATTAGTTGCACCATACCTCTTTTAAATTATGTGAATATTAAGTAGATGAAAACAACCCAACCCCTCTAGTCGTATGTTTTTTCTGGTTTTATAAGGCAACCAAGTGCTTGGTATAGAATCCAGGCAAGTTCTAGGCAGAGAAATTTGGCACACATCACCATGAAGCTCCTTCACTGACCCCTCTCCTAGCTGGACTGCCTTATTCTTTTTGAGTTTTACAGTAGGTGAACAGAAGGAAGATGGATAATTCTCTCTTCCTTGCAGTCATGTAAAGGGACTTGCTATTTTTCAAGATTAAGACAATAATCTATGTACTTTATCAAAGATGTGAGACAATTGAAATCAATGAGAATAATCTAATGGATTGGGAAAGATGGTCATGAACCTAATCTTTTGCTTTAAACCACTGAGGCTGGTTTAAAGCCAAATAGGTGATGCTGTCACATGGGACATCTCTTGAAGAAAAGATCTTCTGTCACAGGCCTGTTATAGAGACTACTCTTTAAACAGACCAGTTTCCTTTTGCTCCACATTGTTTTGTACCTGTACAATAGGTTCAATAGATTTACAAATCAAATCTCAAAGTCTGTTTTCTTCCTAACATTTACTGAAACTTCAAGTTTCTATTTTACATAATAGGAATTTTATCTATAATATTCTGAATTTCTTAGCCTTAAGCACTGCAACAGTATCATCCCCCAGAGTTTTATATCTCAATAGGATATTATGGGATTTCAGGCTCTTAATTAGATTAGATTTCATGTAGCCACCTATATCTAGGTAAGCTAAAAGTGGGTCTTGAAAAGCATACTGAAGGAAATTACTCTAACTCATTCTCCTGATTGAAGATGAACAACACATTGAAGTGCTGAACATAATAGAGAACTAAAATTGCCAATATTTAGGTCAGGCAATGTGCAGGTTAAACATGCAGTTCATAACTAAAATTGACACTTCCCAGACTAATGAATCAACCAAAATGTGGAGCTACATGTACTGGGGCTACCAAAAAAGGTTCAAGACATATCCGTTACTTAATAAAACTAAAAAAAAACCCCAAACAAATAAACAACAAGAAAACCCCACAAACAAATCCTACAACAAACCCCAAACTCAAAACAGAATTAAACAAACAAACAGAAAAACCCCCAACAAATCCACAGCTTCAAAATGCCAAAAGTCACACCATAAGTGAAAAAAAAACCAAAAACAAACAAACCCCCCAAACAAACAAACAAACAAAAAACCAAACACCCCAATTGCGTTATAATGGCAACACAATGTGTACAGTGGCCATGTTAATGCTATTCTATTACATAGTGAAATAAAATATTCCCAGGCACTGGAATTCAATCAGCTCCACTGCTAGTTGCTAAAATTGCCCCAAGTATGCTTTTGGCCTTTGACAACAATCAGTCTCTCCAAAAATTCCTGGGCATGGCCCATGAATTGTGATCATGGCCAGGCATCATTCCCAGCAGAGAGTTTATATTTGCCTTCCTGTTTTAGAGAGTAAAAGAATGTTTATTACTACAGATATGGGTTGTTCCATGTCATCCATCGAGTTATGTATTTAATTTATTTCTAGAGACATATTTAATGTGAAAAAAATATATTTTATATTATTATGTATTAAACCTTAGAAGATAAACTTCACTGTAAAATGCAGCAAAAAGTATAAAAATACAAAGGACATATAATCCTATTTCAAGCTGGACATAGATAAATGAGATACTGTAGTAGCAGAAGCAGACAGACTGGGTAAAATGCTACATAAATAACAGGCAAAATAAATGAAACTTGAGACTAAAAGTAATGAAAAAGTACCAAATTAGGGAGTATATGAAGAAATTTCATAGTGAAATGAAAAACTGGAAAACATACAGTTTACAAATATGTCACAAGAATAAAGGCAAAAATAATTGGCATAAAAATTTGTTAAGAGTTTCATGTCATCAACAGAACTCACTATTTGGATATATGTGAAAAGAGATGCACTAATTTTAATAGATAGAAAAAAAATGCAGAAAGGATTTGAGAATGTCTCTGAGGCTGAAATAAACTCTCAAACAAGGCAACAGTCCAAAGGTTCATTTGTTCCATAAATTCTACAAGGAAACCTACTCTTTCACTAAGGAAGAAGTGACTTGAGCAGAGTAGAATTGCCATTTTTGAAGCCTTTGATCAGGCAAGAGACTCAGCAAAGGACAGACTTACTGACACTTAGCAGACAGGAGAAGGAATAAAAAACAAGCAATCTCTTCTTACATACAAAACAAAAAGGATAAAGTGAATTTTCCATTAAGGTAAGAGAAAGGAAGTGGAGGCAAGGGGAGATGTGTCCATAAGTTCAAACATCTTTCAAAAGAAGAAGAGCTTTGGTTTGAGGCTAAAAAAATAAAACCATCTAAAGAACTAAAGAAATAAATATATCTAAAATCTAAGATAAAAAGAAAACAGCACTAATGACTAAAATGATAACATAGTAAATAGTAGAACAAATTATTGAAGAAAAAAGGTAAGTCATACTAAAGTTGAAGTTGGAATTCATATGGTCCCTTATCTGCCTGGAAAAATACTTCTTCGTATTAGAGAATTCATGCCCTACCCTGGAACTTAAATAAATGTGTTGTAAAAAGTGGTGTTCAAATTTGACTAAGGTACATGGGATATTATGAAGAACAGTTTCTTAAACCACAAGTCTAATAAATAAATTTTTTCTTTCATTCCATCTTCCACATAAATAGTGTCTAAAATAGTAAATAAAAGCACAAAGTTCATATGTAATCTTAAATATGTCAACTCAACAAAAAAACCAAACATGGCAAGAACATCAGTATCTGTGCCATATCAGAGAATAAAGACATAGACATTCCGTTCTAGAGCCCAGCAAGAAGAAAAAAATTAAAATTGCTTACAAAGAATGGTTTGTTGTAATTTAAATAGGAGCTTTCAATATCAAATGTAAGTCTAATTAAAAAAAAAAACCCCTGTATTGTATAAAATTGTATCACACACAATTTTGTTTCTCTTAAATAAAAACAGATTTTTAAGACCTCAAGAAATTATTTCAAGTTAGAATTAGTTAAAGACGTGAACAAAGGTGGTTTAAACTCATCTCATTAAACAATGACATTAAGAATGTGTTAACACATACCAAATCAAGGGTGAAGAAAAATTATTCCTCATAATTACAGGGAAGTAGACAAAGATTCCCTGATAAACATCATGTATTTTTTCTAACATTATTTTCACTCTCCTCAACTCATTACTAGAAGACAACCAAGCTAGGGAAAAGTAGTTTACAATGTTTCTTGATTGTTTTCTTATTCATTTGTACAATATGGGAATTTTCCCTGAAAATTCTACAGAAATGTAGGTGATTATGAACTTCATATGGACACTGTTAAATAAAGTACGTCATGGCCTAATCCTTAGACCAGAGAGGAGGCAGCATGGTACAAGCTCCCACCTTCACAAATAAATTCCTTTTCTTTCCTTCCCCGGGGCAGTTGCATTCATGCTGCCTTCTGGTCCTGTGCCTTTGCTAACACCAACATCGGTGCTGCCTCAGGGAATGCCTATACACAAAAATAAATAGTATTTAAACATGAGAAATGGCAACTTAAACAAGACAGTCTCATGAGCTAGTCTTGGCCAGACCTGATTTTTAGCTCTCTCTCCTCAGTTCTGTTTTGAGTTGCTCCAGCTGCTTCTTCTCAAGATCTGTCTGCAGAGGGAGCTGACTGTAAACAATATGGATGAGAAGAAATTGTTGCCATTTGGTATCAGGGCCACCAAATCTTTCTTTACTTATCTGTTGAAAGACATAGCCACGTACAGAAGTGGCTTTGTGCAGGTTACTTCTATTTTTAGTACTTAAGTACTCCATGCAGCACCTTCTTGACCTGATACCAGGTAGAACTGTACTCTTACTACCACTATATATCTGAAGTTAGTCTGGCAAGAGGCTTCCCTGAAAAACTACATATTCATGATAAGTTAGCAGAGAAACACAAAATATAAACCTGTACAGTTTGTTTGTACCAGTTTGCATATTACTATTAACAAGGCAAAATTCATTCTTACAAGTTGAGGACACAGTAATAGGTATATGAAATATATAAAGAAGTTTAGCTGTAATACATATTTAAATCTGAAACAAACAAACAAACAAAAGATCATGAAATAAGCAAATGAGACAATGTCAAGAAAAAGTTGTTAAAACATGTTTTTGCATATTTAAAGTCAAGAAATAGTAATGTGCAAGTGTTTACATAGGTGTATACAAAAATTAACAACATGCATAGAAAGGATGAAAAAAATATTTGAGACTTTAGTAATAGAACAAAATACATAATGCATAAAAAGATTCTGCACTACATAACCTGTTCACTGGTAAAAGAGTAAAAAGTAATTGCAAAGACAAGTAAGGCTAGCAGTCTCATTAGATTTAAGTGATTAGCTTTTGATTTTCATCTTGGCAGAGTTCCAGGTTAAATTACTATCTACAGAAGAAGCAAGATTCAATATTTTTTCTCAACATTGTTTCTGGATTGCAACTGCTTGAACTCAAAGTCAGTTTTCATAATTGAGAATTTTTTTCCAGATGAACCATGAAGTACAAAAAGATAGTAAATAACCACAGATCACAGATTTCTTAGGCATAGAGAAGTAAAAGAAAAGTGACTGGTTTAGGATGCTTCCTAGAAAAGAACTACTTTGGGAGCAATCATCTGGGAATGTAATAAGTGTTCCTGGACACAAACTGTGAAATGGTTTAATAAAAGTGGATAATTCTCTTTATCACTGAAAAAAACACCAAACCAAAACAAAACACAACATCTGTTAGAACTTTCTGACCACCTCTGGGATGACCAAAAGTTAAAGTGTATTGTTAAAGACTTTCTCCAAACGTTTTCTAAACACAGTTAGATATGGAGCATCAACTACTGCTTCTGGAAAGTGTGTTCTTCCTTTCAGTGAAGAAATGTTTCCTAATATTGTCTCATCCTTCCCTGGTACAGCTTTGAACCATTTCCACACATCCTAGCACTAGATACCAGGGAGAAGAGATCAGCACCTCCCTCTCCACTTCACCTCTTCTGGAAGCTGTGAAAAGCAATGAGGTCACCCCTTTTCTCTGAACTAGACAAACCCCGTGTCTTGGTTTTGTTGCTCTCCTCCCAGGGGTAGAACTTTGTACTTGTCCTTTTTGGATTTCATGAGATTCTAGCTGGCCCATTCCTCTGGCCTGTTAAAGTCACTTTCAACGGCTTCCCTGCACTCCAGCATAACTGCCACATCTCTCACAATTTGGTGCCATCTATGAATGTGATGAAAGTTCAGTATCACTTCCTGCAGGACACTGGCAAAGATGTTAAACAGGACATGTCCCAGTACAGATACCTGCAGTACTCTTGATACCAGCCTCTAGGCAGAGCATGGCCTATTACCTAAAACAGGTTTTACCTGTCTAGTTGACTCCCCATCCAGACTGTCATGTATCAACTTAAATACAAGAAACAAGGTAAAAAGTTAAACTGAGGTCAAGATAAAAGACATCCACTACTTTCCCTTAAGACACAGATTATTTTTGTGCCTGAGGTCAATTAGCCTGGATTCTTATATTCTCCTACAAGCTGGTACTATGCAAATCCAAAGCAAAATATTCAAGAAATATTTTCAAAATGCATTTTAGTTTTTCATAATATTTCATTTAAAAATGTGTAGAATTGGAACTTGCTAATTTTGTCTTGAAAGACATACATAATAAAATCAGACTGACTACACTTAGCAAAACAGACCAGAAGAAAAAAAAAAAGTCTAATTCACAGTAATAAGACTCATCACAGACTTTTTGTGCGTTTTGCAAATGACTAAAGATGCAAAAGCAATTAGCCATTGAGGTTGCCTGCACACAAAATATACTGTGCTCATTTATTTTGACAAGTGAGTTTTTATTTTAATTACTTACAATATAATTGTAAATTGTGCTAATAAATCAGGGATGTGTATCTTACTAAAGCAAACTTCAAAGTAGTATGAACTCTCACTGCAGCTTTCTTCTATTAAATCTTCTCTGCAAAAAGAAGTAAACAACTAGATCACAAAAAAAAAAAAATTAAATGGGACTTCACAGCTACTCCAGAGAAGAAAGGTCACACTTAAAAGTTTTGTGTGATATCAAAGCAAGGGAAACAAATCACAATATATAGAATATGTACTAAGAAGGCAAAGGAGGGTAAACAGACAATGGGAACAGCCTAAGAGACCCTGGGGTAGAGGGGGAACAACAGGGTGGGTGGGCACACTTGCTGTTCTTCCTTATTGGACACCCAAAAGGAGTGGGCAGGGGTCACGGGGCAGGACATGTTTTGTTACATGACATAGCTCATTGCTCAGAGAATTGCATCTAGAGAATACTTGTTATTTCTGCTATGCATTTTAAAACAAACTGATGGAAATCTGTGTTTAGAGATTAATCTTATGAGAGATGGAAGAGAGAAACTATGAACAACAAAAAAGTGTAGATTTAGGTTACCATTAAATAGCATGTGACAGATAAATTCTAATTCAATAAGTGCAAACCTTATGAATTAGATTAAAATTTGTTTGATTCTGCAGCAGTAAGTCAAACTGAAGAAACAATTTAGACTTATAGAATCATAGAATGATTTGGGTCAGAAGGGATATTAAAGACCATCTAGTTCCAACTCCCCTACCAGAAGCAGGTTCACCTTCCACTAGACCATGTCAGTCAGAGCCCCATTCAACCTGGCTGTGAACACATTCACTGATGGGGAGTGCACAACCTCTCTGGACAACCTGTTCCAGTGCCTGACCAGCCTCACTGGAAAGATTTTTTTTTTCCCTAATATTTAATCTAAACCTAGTCTCTTTTGGTTTAAAGCCATTCGCCCTTGTCCTGTCACTACATGTTCTTGTAAATAGTCCCTTTCCATCTCTATTGTAGGCTCCCTTGGGGTACTGGAGGACTGCTATAAGGTCACTCTATAAGGCCTTCTCTTCTTCGGGCTGAAAAACTGTCTCAGCCTTTCCTCACAGAAAAGACGCTCCAGGCTTCTGATCAACTTACTGTCTGTCCTCTGAACTCATTCCAACAGGTGAATATCTTTCTTGTGTTGGGTTCCCCAGACCTGGACACAATACTCCAGGTGCAGTCTCACAAGAGCAGATCAGAGGGGGAAAATCAACTCCCTTGACCTGCTGGTCACACATTTTTTGCTGCAGCTCAGGATGCGGTTGACTTTCTGGGCTGCAAATGCACATTGCTGAGTCATGCTGAGCTTCTTGTCCACAAACACCCTAAAAGTCATTCTCCCCAGGGTTAGTCTCAATCCATTCTCTACCCAGCCTTGTGTTTTGTACTTGGAACTGCCCAGACCCAGGTGCAGGACCTTAAACACTTGGCCTTGTTGAACTTCATGAGTTTCACACAGACCCACTCCTCAAACCTGTCACGGTTCCTCTGGGACCTTGTTAGTTTATGTATTTTACACATATCCATTTTTTACTAGATGATTTTGATTGACTTAGATGAATTAATATAGCTGTGACTGTCATGCTAAACAAACAGAAAAGAGCCCATTCTCTTAACTTTCTCTTGACCTATAATTTTCACAAAAGAACTGTTCATACCTGACTTATAGAGAACAGAGAGAAGTTTCTGAGGTGGCCCCCTTTGCACAACACGAGCAATAGATATTTTGTGACAAGAATTGAGCTGCCAATAAAATAGATGTTTCTTTTTCTCATGTTGTTCTGGCTGTAATTTCCCTCATCTAGGTCTAAAACACATTGTAGCAGGAAAACTACAAATGAGTATTCTGTAAGTGGCAGATACTTTTCAATAAATTGAAATCTTTATAAAAAAACACCCGCTCAACCTGTGCTGGGAATAAGGCAAACACAGAGAAGCCTCGGTGGAGTTCTTAGCATTTAACAAAGGCAACCAAAGGGAGAGGACACTGAAAAGCATACAACTGCTGAGGCATTGGTCTCAGAAAACATTTAATAATAACAGTAATTGCATTTCCAAGGTGGAGTTGCTGTAGAGAAAAGCAAATGGTATCCAGAAGAAAAAGGAGGTTGCTGTGGTAGTTGTTATAACAACTGAGTATGTATTTTTTACTGCAAATGAAGCAACAGTGAAAATAATTCTCCCAGTACCATGTAAAACTAAGTAGTCCTGAATGTGGAAATTTATTTCAATTAGAGAATAGACTGAAATAGCAAATAAGCCCTGGAAAAGCACTTAATCTTTTCTACACTAGGCTTCTTTGGAGTTTTCATAAAGTCCAGCATTGAAGCTGGTGAGCATGTGTTTATCACTGTAATAATGAGACCAAGATCACATGAGGTAATTTCTTTCTGTTTTAGGGTAGGGACAGAAGCATTGGCATTGAGATAAGAAAGGTGGGTAGTAAAGAGTACATCCCAGCTTCAGCTCCAGTTTTTCTGTCAAAGAGCATGATCACTTTATCTTGATGCCTAAGAATGATCATGGACCACAGCCACCAGTGTTAACTAAAAATGTGAGTTCCATGGTATTATATACTTATGACTCATTTAGGACAAATTTGTTAAATATTCACTGTTTCATCTATGTGCAGATAATGTTTGTTAGTGATTGAGTAGCAAATGGTAGTGTGTATTGTTAATGACTATCAGTCCAATAAGATTGCTATCAGGTCTGAAACAGCCTGATTTATCAACTTTCTAATCTCTGCCCTCAGTACAATCTTCAGTTCCCTAACTGATGCATAAATCTATGAACTTCGCTTTGTCTTTAAGTGATCTAATGATCAGTGGGAGAAAAATTGTGATTACTATGCAACCTTTGCTAAAACAGGACATAGCTATGTGGTTATGGATCAGTTCATCATCAGTGCACATGCTTCTCTCGCAAACAGCCTGCATGGTTATGCTTAGTAAAATATCCAATGCCATACCAAACCTTTGAATGTTTAAAACACTATGCATTTTAAAGAGCAATCTAGGGTCTCATGAGGATCTGCATTTTCAGACTGACTGCAAGAACCTTGTGTGAGCATACTTTAGTATGGCTATCCTTGTTTTTGCCGAGAGACAGTAAATTTTCTTCCTAGTCACTGGTAACAGTGCTGTGGCTTGGATCTTGAATGAGGACAATGTTGAGAACAAACTGATGTTTTCATTGCTGCTGAGCAGTGCTCACTGTAAGTCAGGGACTTTTCAATTTCCCATGCTCTCCCAGAGAGAAGATGCACAAGAAGCTGGGAAGGACCATGGTTGGGACAACTGATGCAAACTGGCTAAAGGGATATTCCATACCATAGAACATCTTGCCCAGTATATAAACATTTATAGTTAGCATGGTGCACATCCCCTACATAAACTGGATTTTTCACATGCACAGCCAGCCCTTCTCCAGGAAGTGAGTTGGGGGGGAAGGGCTGAGCATGAGTCTCAGGGTGGAGAAGGAAGTTGGCTCAGAACAGTGCTGCCTCTCTCGCCTGGTCACCTTTCCTATAACTATACTCAGTATTTGAGACAGAACATGATTAGGTCTGGTCCTCTACATTATCCCACCAGGGAGTAGGAAATAAGTGAACAACTATGTGGTAATTAGCTGCTGGCTTTCATTAAACCAGGATGATAGCAGACAGAGCGGTACACTACAAGGTGGTTCTTCTAGTTCTTCATCTACCAGGAAAATACTATAACACCGATGTCTCAGTACGGTTTTGATTTTCTGCCATTGATCCTTATATGTTGCAATCCAAAGCACCTTTTTACTAGGCAGTTTCTACTTCGAGAGGTCTACTTCAGTGTATTCTTTGGTCTAAAAAGTACCTGAGAAGTAATTTTTTTCTTTCATTTAGGATGCATTCCAGTGTATCCATTTATGTTGTCAAAGATTAAACAAAATAAAATACTTGAATAAAATTAATGTTATTAGCTATAAAAGAAATAGTTTTTACAAATGTGAAGATCTACCAAAATTGTATTGGTGCGGCCCTGAGGGGAAGGTGGGGGAGGGAAAGAAAGGGACACACTCCGGGGAGCGAGGTTGGTGCTGCCTAGGCGAGCACGAGGAAGAGCGCTTTATTCAAAACGCTACAACTTAAATAGGGTCGGGGGGCTGGGTGCTGACCCCAGGAGCACCCTGGGAAGGTTTCTGGGAAGGGTCTGGGGCAGACCCAGCCATACAAGGCAAGATTCTTCAAAACTGGGAACAGAGAGGCAGGTGATACCATACAAGGGAATGGTACAGCGCTGCAGACACGGACCAATCAGGGATGGGTTATACAGCATGAGGAATAGAAACTTCCAGCAGGGACACACAATGTCACACAGCAGTGAAACAGGGAAAAAACATGTAACATTACAAAATCATATTAACAGTCCACGTCACAGGTCTGTGTCCCTGAGGGAGCTTCTCCATTTCTGGTAGTCATCCCCTCCAACAGTATTGGTTGTGATTTCTTAGTATCTACTGAGCTTAAGCCAACTCAAGGCCAGGTTGAATGGTACTTTGGGCAACCTGGTCTAGTGGAAGGTGTCCTTACTCATGGCAGGGGTTTAGAACTAGATGTTCTTTCAAGTCCCTTCCAACCAAAACCATTCTATGATTCTATTGCTGTTAAAAAAGAGAACTAATGCCTCTCATCCATGTGTGTTCTTTGAAAAGATACAGAAATATGAAATAAGATTGATATGATGTTATTATAAACAGATTGTAATTTAATTGCAATGAGCTTTCTTCTATTCATAGAAATATTATTAAAATGTAAGTGCATATTTGTCAGAGCATTATGTTCCTTTGCTTAGAGTTGAAATGCTATTTTAGAGTTAGAACCAGTGTTCAGAACATTTGATTTATGCATTTGGCAATTATGGAATGAAAATGAAAACCACGACAGCAAGTACACTAAATTTTTACTGAACTTTTTGAAGAAAGTATGAATAACTTTATAAGGTTTGCCAATTTAATAAATACGACTCTGATTGTACAATAGCTAAAAATAGCCAAAAGCAAACACCTCCTAAATTAAATTAATTTTAATAAGGATGATTTATGATGAGTCTTTCACCTTGGCCTTTCTTTTGTGCTTACTCTGCAATATTATGACATCTCTTGTTTGAGCTGAACCACTGACTGCCTGTTAGGGAATTGTTGAATCAGAAGTATTGTCTGGCCAGAAGACCTGCTTGATGTGCAGAGCAGAAAAACAGAACTCTGAAAGTAAGTGTTGAACTCTTGAAGAAAACTGCCATCATCCTCTTTTTTCTGGGTATGTTGTGAAAGGCCAGACTGGCTGGATAACTTTGTAAAATTCAGTGCTTTTGCTGCAGAGATACTTCAGATTTTGAAAGTAACCATGATAGAAAAGCTGGTTGTTTATGTTAGTCAAAACTGACAGTATTACCAGACTATTTTAGAGCTGTTTTTTTACCCTAATCACTTATTCATGTGATGCTGGGATCCTGGGTTCATGTTGGTGGCAAAAATAGCCAAACAAGAAATCTAGTCTCAGGAAAATCTGCTGTTTTCAAATCAGCAGCTGCAGAGCATATAATATATAATAGGCCAATTACCAAAAGCTGCAGGCCAATAAATAAAAAATATAATAGAAATTAAATATTTTTTCTCAGGGTATCAATGCCAATCATTTGTTTCTTTTATGATTTAAAAGGATGAGATAAACTCTTTATCTGTTAAAAGCTTTACAACTCTGCTGAACAACAGGTGCAGCATTCTATCAGATGTCATTGAAAAACATGAATTTTTAATAATAAACTAATATAATGGTAAAATTCTTTTAAACTCTGGAGATCTTTCAAAATATTTTTAAAGGGATTTTTTTCACTCTTACATTAAGCTGTTCTACACATGATGCAAGCATAATATTAATAAAATGAATTGTGATAGCAATTTATATGGAGGATCAAGAGGGCTCTAAATTGTATGTTTGCTTATGAGTATCTTTAGCTGATAGAATCATAGAATTATGTTTCCGCATAAATTTGAAATATATATTAGGAGAATACCAAACTTCAGTGTTGCACTGTTATGGGGAAGGAGTGGACTGTAGTGACTGGAGTATTCAAGTAGATTTGAGACACGAGCTAAACCTCAATATTTCAAATAAGCACTTATATCAATTCAACTGCTACTTGAATCTGTCTATTAATAACTAAGAATGAAGTATTTATCAAATATATTAATCATAGTATAATTAGGTATATTTAGGTATTCTATGAGTCATTTTGGTTCTGATCATTACAGTTGCTGATGGTTTTTGGCTTCTGATATTAAGATGGTTGAGCATGAGAGTTCTTTGACAATGGAAGCTGAAACAGAATGTCTTCTGCCAATCACTGTTATATATGGCTGGTGTTAATATGCACTTTTTACATCAGTCAAGACCAGTGTGTTCCAGTGAATTAGTTCTTCTTCTCATTGTCAGTATCAGTGTGATCTACCTTACCAGATGTGTATTATCCCCCATTCCTTCTAACTTCTCGTCCTGGTTACAGTGGCTGGGACCAGTTTTTCACTATGTGGGTGTGGCCAGGGCTGTGTATTTTACACCCTATATGGCATTTCTCATGAACTGCTAATACTGGATCATTTGCAGTAGCTGCCTGGGGCACACCTGACTCCTCAGGCTACAAGCTGGGTGTTTAGGAACTCTATGGGATGGGAAGTTTTCCTGTTTTCACACCAATGACTCAGGTGTGATAACTCCCCCCTGGGGAGCCATTAGCACCTTCACATCCAGCCTGAGGGGTCATGTCTGCCAATGGACCATCAAGGGTTCCAAAAATATGACTTGCCTCACAAAGTAAATCACCCATTGTAAAACTCCTCACCCTGGAGGAGGTACTGGGTATTCCTATCTGAGCCTAAGTATATGTAATCTTGGAATTTGGGGACTATTGGCACCATTCATTAGATGCAGAGGAGGACCAGAACCTCAACAGGACTGTGACTGCGACTCTCAACTGCAATATTTGTATTGAGGGGGCCACATAGTGCTCAGCACAGGGACTGGTGAGCTCTATTCTGTTTGTGCCCTGGGGTACTGAGTTATACATCTGGTTTTGTGGGTCAAAAAGTATCTCTGTATCATTCATTGTACTTATTGTGATCTTTTTAATAAATTGTAATTCTGACTTGTAATCTCTTTGAGAGTTGAGTTCATTTTCCCTGCTGGTTTACCTTTAAACCAGCACACTTCTCTAAATGGATGCTATTTGTTTGCATAATTCGTTCTATTAAATCATACTCATATAAACAGTACTTTTCTGTAAATATGATATGCATTTCATTTTAGAAATTTGGATTAAAGAAGATGTTAATGATTTTTGTATAAGAAAATTGAAAACATATTTGCTACTCAAATTTCAGATTTCAATACAGAGTGAGAAATGTGTGTAAGTTTATTATATATAATATATATTTTTTTAAGTACCTTTGGGGTTTTTTTGGCATTATCTTTTTTTTATTTTATTTGTAATAAGCCAATTCATGACATTAATAGAAATGTTTTAATAAACATTGTGTCAATAATATTTTGAAACTATTAAAGCAAAAAATACATTTTTTGAATATCCATTATATATTTTCCATTATTTTCACAATAATCATCCAATGCATCATTTTTCCAATATAAATGACTTACTCTTTTTGTGAATTTGCAAATTAGTTTGTGCATCATTTTCCTCTCCACTCTCACAAGAAAAGCACTTTATATAAAATTAACAAAAATAATTGCTGAGTCCAATTATTTTTTTCCCAATTTTATGCTTGTGACAGCTTCTCCTATCCCTCTTTAAGAAGAACAAGCTAGAGTAAAGTCTCTCTCTTCTCTTCCTCTGTAAACTTCTCTTTTTGGTAAACAAAAGCATTTCAATCCCTCTAATGAATACTTAGTGAATAAACAATACTTACTGTCTTCTACAGGCACTGTGTAGTCTGGGACACTTTTAAATTGTCAAAATCATCTAAATTGAAACTGTATAAAGACTTGAAATTTCTTAGAACTAAATGGGATGCTCATATAATAGGCCTTTGTAAGTATAAGCAAATTATTGTTAAATTAGAATGCAGTTAAATAATGGAAAAGTTAGCTGAGATTTGCTGTTAAGGCATATAATTTTTAAAAGAAGGCAAAAATGATTTATTTTTTTAATAAGATGGCACAATTGCAAATTTAAAGGAGAAAATTATCCAATTCCATAATGGTTATAGTGTATCTGCTTGAGATCCCATACCTATCTGGTATTTATATCTACCACTCAAAAATGCTGGTTTTAAATGTTCTTTGCTCCAATATTCACATATATCCATTTATATCATGTTTGCAAACACTAGAGTAAAAGGGGACCTGAAGAATTCCTTTTGTGGGAAAATCATTAGCAAAGTATAAAGAAACACACTGTGTCTACTTAAAAAATGACATGAACTTTAGAGCTGAGAACCATACTGTCTACTTTTAAAGTTACATGAACTTTAAAGCTGACATTGACATCTAGTTGCCATTAACAAAAAAAATGCCTTGAATGTTTGCTCTAAAGAAAGGAGAAGAGAGCAATGCCTTTGGGGTAAAAAAATCTATGATAATACAAGTGGTATTATCGAGTCTTACAAGTTACAACCCTAATAAGCAATTTTGAGAAAATTTATATATGCAAATGAGTCATTTTCTGCCAAGGCCAGATATGCTACCTTGATTTTAAAACCTATAACAAATATGTTTTTTCTCCTTGCCACTGTGTATGACCTAAAATAATTATTTTCAAACTGATTAATTCCTCACAGGTCTCTGGGTTAAATGTGAGAAGTCAAGTGTCAACATAGTGTCCTTTTGTACTTGGAGGGAAGTGGTCTTCAGGACGTCATAGCGCCAAGTGCTAAATTAATAAAGAAATAATCTTAGTTGTCTCTTGCAGTAATAAACATTCCTCATCTCATTTAACAACTAAAAAGATGTCTCAAATGAGGAAGGGAAAAGTAGACCAGGCAATTAACTGTTATGACTGATTTAATTCACTTCTTTTTTTCACTTGGAGATTCTTAAATAGGTTTCTTTTAGAGAAGAATAGGCAGGACTTTTCAAGACCAACTGTATTTTTCAGTTGCTTTTAAAAGCATAGAGTCTGCATTCTACAAGCTTATGGACATAATTGACTAGTTATGTTGAAACTAACATTTTAAATATTAATTGAATACCGGCTTTGGGGAAAATTACTATTTATTTAATATAAAATATTGTGGTGGCATATTACAACAAATACTATGTAAGTGACCAAAATGTATTAATAATTTGTGAGATTTCATTTCCACCCTTACATATTGACAAGACCTCAATTTTTTATTTTTGTTTTTCTACCTTGACCTCAGAATTTTTCAATGTACATGTTATGGATTTAAAATCTTGGAATTTTTCTTCCCCGTACCAACCCTGTGCCTCAGAGGGATCACCTTCTCTCTCTTCTTTCAACCATGGAACCAGGAAAAGAGACTGCCTGCCCCACAGAAAAGAGTTCCACCTCGTTCCCTCATGAACTGCTAACAATGGATCGTTTGCAGTATCTGCCTGGGGCACACCCGACTCCTCAGGCTACAAGCTGGGTGTTTGGGAACTTGTGTGAGATAGAAAGCTTTCCTGTCTTCACACCAGGTGTGATAACACCTCTCCGGGGAGCCATTAGCACCTCCACACCCAGCCTGAGGGGTCATGTCTGCTAATGGGCCATCAGGGATTCCAAAATATGTCAGAGTGTAAATCACCCATTGTGAAACTCCCTGCCCTGGGGGAGGTACTGGGCACTCCCACCTGAGCCTAAGCATATATAAACTAGGGTTTGGGACTGGGGCGGAGAGGAGGTCCAGAGCCTCAGCAGGATTGTGACTGCCATTCTCGACTGGATGGGGACCATAACCCTCACTGACAGGTTTCTTCTTTCCTCTTACTTTGTACCTAGGAGGGCCAGGTGGTGCTCAGCAGAGGGGCTGACAATCATCACTCTGTTTGTGCTCCAGGCTGCTGGATTACACATTTGTTTTCTGAGGGTCAAAGTGACTTTTTTTCCTCTGTACTCTTGTACTAATTGTGCTCTTTTTACTAAATTATAGTTCTGACTTATAATCTGTGAATTGGATTCATTCCTCCTGCCAGTTTATCTTTAAACCAGCACAGTACAGACCTTAAAAAACAGTAAAAACCCAAAGAAACAAACAAACAAACAAAAAAACAAAACAAAAAACAAACAAACACAAAAAAACACAAGGAAAGAGACTTTACAGCATTAAGAATCAGAACTTAATGTTTGGGAAAAATGTATGAGAGACAGCAAAGAAGCACAGGAGGAAAGCTGCTGTAGACTGCATTTGCGGGGAAGGATTTTATTTTTTTTTTTAAATAACAGCTGGAAAAATATCCTATATCTAACATTATTCTATTATTAGACATACATAGTAGCATAATCAATAAAAATAATAACAAGAATGGGGCTATGTGTGTTAGTGCATAAAAAAAGAAAAAATCAGAGACTTGACCAATATGCATATGACCTGAAAAAATTTCGTCTGATATAAAACTTGATTGAAACAACTAAAGAAGAGGGACAAAGATGTTAGTACAATGAATAACAATCAAAATTATTTACTACTTTACTTTAAAGCAAGATATCTGGTTACTAACTTCAGTAACGTTGATTTAATATATTTATATTACTGTCACAGATTCTACTCCATATTGTGGTATATTTCAATAAACGGAATAACATAATGCAAAAATCAAATAGTAAACATTTGATAAACATAAAACTGCGAAATCTGAAAATGCATCTGAAAACAGAACATTGCAATTAATTATAATTTTAATCTAATTCATTTTTTGGCTTCTTGTGTGTCCTGGTTATAGTGACCAGGACTAGTTTGTCACTGTGTGGGTGTGGCTAAGACTGTATTCTATACCCTCTATGTATTTTCTCATGATCTGTTAACAATGGATCATTTGCAGCAGCTTCCTGGGGCACACCTGACCCCTCAGGCTACAGGGTGGGTGCTTGGGAACTTCTGTGAGATAAGAAAGGTTTCCTGTCTTCCCACCAATGACTCAGGTGTGGTAAAGCCCCTCTGGAGAGCTGTTAGCACCTCCACACCCAACCTGAGGGGTCATGTCTGCTAATGGGCCATTAGGGTTTCCAAAAATATGCCATGACTCACCCATTGTGAAACTTCCCACCCTGGGGGAGGTACTGGGCACTCCCACCTGAACCTAAGCATATATATACTGGGGGTTTTGGGACTGAACTCACTCCCTCGCTGGATCCAGAGGAGGACCAGAGCCTCAGCAGGACTGTGACTGCCACTCTTGACCAGACCAGGACCATCATCCTCAGGAACAGGTTTTCCTTTTTCCTTTTACTGTGTACTCAAGGGGGCTGGGTGGTGCTCAGCACAGGGGCTGGCGAGCTCCATTCTGTTTGTGCCCCAGGGTGCTGGGTTACACACCTGTTTCTGTGGGTCAAACGGGCTTTTTCCTCTGTACCCTTGTACTTATTGTGATCTTTTTAATAAATTGTAGTTCTGACTTGCAGTCTTTTGTGAGTTGGGTTCATTTCTCCTGCCGGTTTACATTTAAACCAGCACATGGTGCCTTTTTTTTTTTCTTTTAATTTTGAAACTCCTGAAAGAATACCAGTGACAATGTCTACAGATGACTTAGTAATTTAAAAAAAAGCAATAAATAACATGAAAACAATATGCTGATTTGAGGAGTGTAGTTTTGAAATGATCAAATTAAATGATATTTTTATGATAGCAGAATATATGTTATATTTTCCTTATAAAGGGGTTTATATTCAGGATCAATGACATGACTTCTTTGTATGATATTTTCCCCTTAGAGTGGTTTTGCTGGAGAGCAGGATTCAGCTGTCTATTTGGGTTCATGTAGCTTCACAGTGCCAGTTTACATCCCATGATAGCCATCTCTATTGCTGCTGTAACTGCAGAAGTGAAGCCCATTAATTCTATCTTGTCTACCAAAGCATCATATATGTTTTTTATTTGTCATGGTTTCAAACATCATTACATATTTGAGGTAACTAGTTCCTTTTCAGTCTTTTAAGGAAATATTAATCATATTGGGTGGGTTTACATGGAATATAACATTTGCTTAAACACCTAGACAGTGCACATAATGCTGCAAGTGAAACAGTAGTCAGCACATGTGTTCTAATATCTTAGCTCAGGCTGAGAAAACATAATACATGTAGTCCAACTGAGTGGTGTTACTAAAACAGTATTGTGAGAGAGAGAACATACACTGAAAATAACCATTCTGGTAAACCAGTGGAGTTATGTCTAACACTCTTCGATGGGCCAGAGTTAAGCAGCTGTCAAAAGTGAAGTTAATGTCAGAAGGACAGAATCTTTAATAAACTTAAGAATCCAGTGGCAAAACATTTTCACTCAAGAAAAGGCTAAGTTAGATCGTAATCACTGCTGGCAAGTGTGAAATTCAAATTACACCTTTTTTGAAATGCTATTTATAAAGGCATGAAATTGCATCCTTGTTTTGCAATCAGCTGGCTGCTGCACAGGAAGAGTCTAATTCATCACACAATATTTTTTTTGCATAACTGCCCTTTCATAGATTGTTTCAAATTTACCTATTTGCAAGTTGAACCAGCAGCTAGAAACAAAATTGAAAAAATAATGACTAATTTATAATAGGTTCTGATTTTTTCTTCACTTTTGCATCTGTAAATTATAGTAGGAGTACACAGACATTGATTTTTGCAGTCTGTCATTGTGCCAGAAAACTACAGTCTCTACTCAGATGAGAAAAATATGGATACTGGTTTAAATTTATTTTAAAAATAAAGTACTTATTCTTGCTTGGAAATTAGAAATAGTGAAGTGGCTAACACACAGAATGGGGATCAGGGAGTTCTGCTGTAGGTAAATTTCCTTTAGTTCCTTGGTTCAAACCAGCTGGAAAAAAAAAAAAAAAAAAGGAAGAGAATGTGCCTTGTCTTGAATATGTTTATTTTGTTGGTGTTAAGAGGTGTTTTGAGAAAAATTCTGCTGCACTTCTGCTGGAGCCCATCCCAGTGTACTCAGGGACCTGGATTTTCAGTCTGAGACTGAGGGAACTGGCTGTTGCTTTCCTGCTTGTATATTCAGCTAGGAGCAAAGTTGAGCATGTCTCCCAGAGACACACCCAAGCAGACATGCATGCACACACATATATAGTTAATCTATGTATCTATAAATGTAATATATATATATTAACTGGGGTTTGAGTTTAGTTAGTCCAGGTAATCTATTCTAATGCTTTTGTGAAGTTACGTGTTTATTTCCGTAAAATTCTTTTTGCCAAAATGCCTGGTTTCTCATCAAATTAAAAGAAATTTCATAGAGAAAAATGTGTAGTTATTTTCTAGACATTAACTCAAGGTTCCAGAGAAGCAAAGACTTTACAACACTTTGTGTGAGTGAAGTTTCTTGAAGTCTGAAATCAAAGTGTACACTCAGAAAAGTTGGACTGTGTTGTAAAAACAGCTACCTGAAAGGAGACTGTAGCAAGGTGGAGGTTCGAGTTTTGCCAGGGGAGGTTTAGATTAGGTATTAGGGGGAAAAAAATAATCATAGAAAGGGTTATAAAGCATTGGAACAGACTGCCCAGGAAAGCGGTGGAGTTAATATCTCTGTAGGTGGAGTTAATATTTCTGGAAGTTTTGAAAAAATGTGTGGATATGGCACTTGAGGACATAGTTTAATAGTGAACATGGTGGTGGTGCTGGGTTGGTGATTGTATGGCTAGATGATCTGAAAGGTCTTTCCGAACTTTAATCATTCTATGACTCTAATTAGTTACAGGGTAGATGAATAACTCAGAGCTGATTGTTTTAAGATATCTTTGATAATAGAGAGGGAAAAAAAGAGTTATTTTTAAGATTTTTCTATTCTGACTAGTATTAGACTTTTATTTTAGAATCATATGAATTGCATTCTGTAAATACTTCATTTAAAAGCAAATGAAGAAGACTTGAGAATGGTTAGCTCAGGTCTTGTCATCTGTGTCTGACCAAATGAGTCCTAATCAAAGCAATTGATCCATCTGGGGGGGAGGAGGAAGCAAAAATATTTTATTTATTTTAAAAAATCCGCAAAACAACATCAGCAAGATGAGTGTTATTGAAATTTCTAGCATCCTAGATTTTTTTTTTTTTTTAATTTACTGTATGTTTTATTTGGGTTTTCATACATAAACTGTATGAAAACTGTTATGTCATTGATAAAGTTATATGTTTATTTAAAATCCTAATCGAAAAAATGGTAGCATCTGTGTTGCTTAAATATCAGAGTGAGCATATGAGTAAAAAACCACCAAAACAATTTCTTAATTTAAGCACTTGTCCATGATTGAGGAACATGGTGGTTGTTATGGAAAAAATCCAGGAAGCCACAGAAATGACAAAAATGCCACTTATGTCAGAGAATAATATAATAAATATGAAATGTAGCTGTCTTTAATATATTTTTTGCCATCTTCACTTTTTGTTTTTTAATATCAATTTCATTTGTGCTCATCTATCTTACTACCTAGTTTTCATTTACCTGCTTAATCTTCCTTAATTAGGTAACATTTTGATATAAAAATACATATATTAATAGTCATATGTCTTCACTAGGCAGACATTTATTTCCCTTCATCTTATGCTTTTCTCTTTTCCTCTTTGGTTCATCATGCCTATCTTTGAGGTCATGCAACACGTTGTGATTTGAGCCCACTTTATTTTCTGATGCTTTTATGTCTTGGATTTTATCACTTTAACCTGCTCTTAGCATGTCAGACCTATTGATAGTTTTAGATGGCTTCTCTTTCTTTATGTCCAAAGAATGTTATTTTCTACTTAGAAATTTTAACCTCTCTGGCACTGGGAAAAACAGACTATCAAAGAAACAAAATCAAACACCACCACCACCAAGATTTATCTTACCTTTTCATTAAATGGATTTTAGACACATGATTTTTGAAGTGTTATCAAAAACATTGTGAGTGATTCTAGTGTCATATTAAAGCATGATACTAATGCAGTTTTGCAGAAAAATATAGAAGTATTTGAAAGTAGGGTTCAAATTTTGTTGTGAAAGTAGAAGGTTCTTGCATAATCATGGAAATGAAGATCAAAAGAGCAGCGCTGAACAAACTCTGTATACCTTAACACAAAAGTTTTAAATTTCACTGTACAAATTTTTATGATGGAATGAAAGAGCACAGAAATGTGATGGGAGTAGTGAAGATAGATTACTTTTTTTGAAGATTATGCCATTTGTCATTGTTATTTATATCTAAAAATAAATGTAAATGCAATTTTCTATATCAATCATAGGAGAAAAGGCAAAACATATTTACCAAACACCAATGTTGTTAATAAGTTTGTTCTAACTAGCCTCACAGTAATACTTAAAACTTAAAGTGAATGACATAGATTATTGTAGGTGGTGTATAAAGTGCTTTTTACATATTCTTATTTGAATTATAATAGTAAGTGCTATTTGACTATCATATGGTAGATACTTAAATTAGGATTTTTGAAGACTTTAATTGTAAAGTTCAGAAATTTCTCTTGAGGACATAAATGTAATTACCCAGACATCTTTTTCCTATTGGAAAACCCATTCCTGGGCAAGCTGGTAAAGACCACAGGATTTGTGGCACCTATATTTGTGTCCTTAGCCTTAGGTTACAATCTTTTTATCCACCCATTTTGTGTGTAGTTCCGCCTGATGAGGCCGTTTGTAATTAAGCAGCAGTCTAGATTCACTTCAAATTTATTTAGAGAAAAAAGTGTGAAGTTTATAGTAAGTAAAGTGTTTTCAATATTTTTCAAGTTATGCTATGTTGACAATGACAGTCTTTTTCCTGAGAAAATTGATTCACATTATTTAACAAAACATAAGGTTTTGACAAACTATAGTAGAATATCCAAACTCATATAAGATTTTAGACATTCATTTTCCAGTCAAGATAGTTAGGGCTGTCAAATAGTCTGGTGCCAAGGGACTCAAGTCTAGAGGATTATTTGTGTCTGTGTTTCACTCTTTTGTCTTGAGTTATCAATATACAAAGCTTGTCAATGTCAGTGCCAGAATCTACAGTGGTGTTTGTGGCAGGCCTGTAGTTTAATGGTTGTATTATAGACTGTCAACTTTTTCACAGTCTTGCAGTTTTAAGATTGCTTCTAAGTTTGTAATATGGAACAGACATCCTGAATACCTATCATACTTGAGCAAAAATAGTTTATTACATAACATGTTACACGGGTTGTTTATCTTATACAAATTTCAGATATCTTCTGCATCTTTTGGCTATTACACAAATTCACTGGGGAGTGGGGGAGGGAAGAAGAAATATTCTGTCTGGAATTTGTCTAAGTCTTTTAATATAACTTTAAAACTAAGAACCGAAGAATGCTGAACAAAGGTTATTCAGTTAAAATGATGTGTAAAAAAGTGACAGAATGTTTGTTGTAATATGATAGAAATTCGAGGTACATTGGAGAGAGCTGTACAGAGCATTATCAGCCCTGGTAGTCAGTTATTTGTATTTGATACATTTGAGATACAAGAAGTTACCTTGTTGCAGTTAGGGTATTCTGTGAAACCAACCACTGTCAACATTCTGTCAACAACCACTACTCTGTAAAGGAATCTATTACTTCATCTGTGTATGAAAGATTTAACAAAAATCTAAACAAATTTATTTGTACTAGTTAACTTGGAATAATCAGTTTGGATAATGAGGCAAGATTCCATGCATACCTCTTATCCCTGAAGCCTTGCTTATGTATGCCACTAATTGGAGAATTCCTTTACTTCTCTCTCAATTTTTGTTTGTTGCTTGATCAAAAAATGAAGCCATGGGAAAACATATGACATTTGGAACACATCAGATTCTTCCCTAACTAGTCTCATCCAATAATGAATCTACACCATGAAACATGCTTTATTTTTGTTTCTTCCCATTTGAATATCATGTTTTTATGCTTTTTCTTTTCCCAAACTCCATGTGAGAATAAAAATGTAAGATTGATACAAAACCAGAATATGCTTTTATTATTCCAGAGAGCCTTCTTCAGAGCAGCTGAACCGTACACTGACCTTGCCTGTATTTTCCTATAGATTAACATATCCAGAATTAAATTAGAGTAGTTAATTGCTCACAGGAATCTATGCTCACAAATACGTTCACTTACATAAATATCAATACTCTCAGCTAGACCAGCAGTTCATTCTCAGCTCCATGTAGAGGAAAGGGCCTGAACATGCAAGTGAAATGGATTGCCAATGTGTTTCAATTCGCAGCATTGAATGACTGCTGGCAAAGAAACTACAAAGAATGCTAAAAGGCAAAGCACAGGAGTGGTTACTTATTGGGGATGAGGAGAAAACATAATCTGGTCACATATTCCTAGTGGGGTCCATAAAAAGTACTCTTAAATAGAAAAACTGAGTTTATCTTTAGATAGCATGTCTATTTTAAATGTTTACAAGTTTACAAAAACATAGTAAAAAAATCACCCTTTCTGATTCTCTGCTGCTGAAGATAAACAGTCACATAAATCTGCAGAGAATGCCTCAAATGATGTGTTTCTTTTCTTCTTAAGCCTAGGTGTATCATTAAATAGGTTTTTCGGTCAAAAGCAAAGGATTTTCTAGTGGTTAAGGAACTTAATCTAGCATTTAGCAAAATTGGATTTGACTCCCATCTCTGCTGTAAACTCTTTTTATTACACTGGCTTAGACATGTAAGGCCAGTCTTTCCAAGCTAATTGAGCATGTAAACACACAGATGAACATGAGTGAGATTTCTATAAATGCCTGATATTTTTGTACAATAAGCTTGCTTACTTACTGTTTTAGACAGCAAACTATCCAAAAATTTGAGCCCTAACCACCTCCTCCCCTGTGATGGTCTCATTTTAACTGCCTGTGAGTGTGTATAATGACACACACATTTCACAAAAAGGTAAGAAAAGAAATTATTTAAGAATTTGAAAGTGGTCCATATACAATATTGGGAGCTATATAGGTTACCTTGCATAACTGATTTTAGACATAACCCACAACAGAAGGTTACATGCAGAATATGTTATTTAATTCTGCAAACAGAAAATTATATCAGTTAGGAGAAGGAGGCCTGAGCAATATAATGGTCTCTCTGATACCAGCATGCTTGGGGGACTATTGCCTTATTTATTCCTTTTCTCTGAGGAGTTTTAGATATTCAGATATAACTAACTGCATTTGTTTTAGTGAAGAAAAATGTCTTTACTGAACAAAAGTAGGAACTATTTGAACTTGTCTCCCATGTACTCTGAGGGAATTTCTAAGTATCTAGAGAGGTACCACTGATTCCTTAAGATCCTTAAGTCATTTATGTATTTGTAGATTGTAACATAGCTGTACAGTTTTTAACACTTTAGAATAGTAAACTGTTGCTAAACTTCTTTCTCACAGTTTGTGCCGTATTCCTGAAATTCTGTTTCATGTTCTTTTCAAGGAAAAAGATTTTAGCAAGGACATCTTGTTTTGGGGCACATGCACCTGGAAGATAAATTGTAGTCAAAGCAAGATAGAAGGCCCAAAACCCTTGGAGAAGCTCCAAAAGGGCAGACCTGAGAATGGCCCCAGGGCCAGACAATTTTTGGGTTGGATGTATCCATTAGATATGATAATTAATTAATGTCATAAATTGGTAAGTACCCTATACTGAGTGTGCATTTATGTATTTTGTTGCACCTAAAAACACTTTCATTAAAGGACCCACTCTCTATTTTATCTAAAATGATATTGTCTGGAAAGTTCCTTTCTCCCATTTTAGGCAACACCATCATCTGTTGTGCTCATTCTCCTTTACCTGTTCCATCTCTTTTTCACTATGGTTGCTGTAAGTACTCAGCCTTTTACTCATCCTATCAAAAAAAAGAAAAAAAACCCACAACAACAACAACAAAAAAAAAAAAAAAAAAAAAAAAAAAAAACAAAAA
>VXBX01003226.1:89376-136781 GCA_013400415.1 Scytalopus superciliaris | reverse complement strand
TTTTTTTTTTTTTTGCTTTCGTTTGTTGAGTTTATTTTATATAGTGATATTCTGAGCACTACTTATAGGAAGAAGAAAGATATGCAACAGGCAAGTTGTATCTCATGCTGCTAGATGAAGCCAAAGCAACAAAAAAAGTATCTCCTTGATTTTTTTGGAGTTGCTGAAGCAATTTTGGGTGCATAATTTTAAACATGCAAACTAATTGATTTTACAAAGAACCTTCTTTAAGAATTATGTTCCTAATGACTAATGTAAGAATAACATATTTAGGGTTTTTTCTGTTTCAGAGGGGAATGTTTTTTTCCTTTCAGATTGTTCTCAAAATTATTAAGATATTATTTGATTAAATGCTGCTCACTATCACAGAGTAATGACATTGGAGGAGCTAAAATTAATTCTCCTGTGGGTCTGCCAAAGAATTCATTCTTGCTAATGAAGTTGTACTGGAAATGATTTTATTCCAGGTAGAAAACACCTACTTTGGCACATTTTTTTCTTTTATAGATAAAAGCAAAGAAGCTATATTATCACTTTTGGAGCTACTCTAATATACCAATAAGAAAAGGAATGCTTTTGTGTTGATTAGAGAGTTCCTCTAACGTAGGAAGCACTAAATTGTCCCATTTATTAAATGTCTTCACAGATTTGCTCACTTAAATTTGATAAAATATTTTAATCATTTTGCTTCAAATGCAAGAAGTGATACTTGTTATGGTACAGGATAGAAAACTGTGTTTTTCAACTAGCTTTCAGATAGAAAGAGAAAGAAGAACAATATATATGGGAAAATTTATTAGTTTAATATGTGAAGTTTTTCATTCATTGAAAACCACCACTGCAGCAGGGCAGAATGCAGCTTGAAATTGTTTTTGTGTTTTCTTCTTACCTATATGCTAATGGGTTTGGAGTTCTTTTTTTTCCTATCACAGGCTCTTCTTAGTCCTGTTATTATGATTTCAGTCCTACACTCCAGCCATTTTTTCATTCAGAGTAGAAACAGGCCAATGTTCCTTTGGAAATAATCTGTAACCGTGGTAAATTTTATTTTTCTTGGGATCAAGAGAAGCCCACGGTTAATCCTAAGGAGGCATCACAGATAAAGATAGGTAGTACTGATACCTGCTATTAAAGCATGTGTATGCCTGAACAGCATATCTTGGGTGCATTAAGATACAGGACAACTAATTTCTGTCAGTGACAGATTCAGGCCGACTATAGAATAACAGCTGATATGTAAATTATAAACTGATCATGTTATCAAACTCTTCTTTGTACTTCTACTTTGTAGGGAAAAAATACCTGACACACATATATGATACCTATAAATATATCCTGAATAAATGTTGGGTAGAAATATGCATCATGTGAACACTGAAATTATAGACTTGCTATCAATTAGTAGAACAAGTAGTTTATCCAAATATGTTCACTAAATTAAAAGATAAAAAGGGCAATTTCATAGCTCAGAATGACTTCTAAGCCTTGTAGATTCTACAAAGTCTGGTGTTAGACTTTTGAAATAGCTTAGTCCTAAAAAACCCTCAAAACAAGGTCTTCCCCACTGAAGGAAATGTCATAGAGTCTTCTATATGAAAAATATTTTAATTCATTAAAATATTTTGTTTGCTATTAGCAGTTTTAGCTAGTTTTCTTACTGAAATTTCATCAGTGAATTTTCCTGCTATTTAGTTGTATGAAAGAGTCTACATTTTGTGGAAGAAATTTTTGAAGGAAAAACCTGTGTGTCTTGGAAAAAGCATATGCCATTCTGTATATTTTTCCCCAGAATAACAAAGCATAAGGAATATTTTAAGAAGGAAAATTAAAAATATACAAATGCTCTTTGTTTTAACAATCCCGAGTCAGAACAACTTCCAAATATTGGCAACAAAAATCAAGGAAATAAATAATTTCTGTACCATATCAAGTGGAGAATTTAAAACTTTGACTTGTTCTTTCCTTCAAGTGCAGTCTCAAACTATACATAATTGATACTTTGTATTTTACCTTAAATCTCTTAAACATTTAAGCAAAACTGAAAACATGAATTTCGATAGTGTATATTCAATATTTACCAAATGTATTAAAATAATAGAACATACTCTAATTGACAAAGCTAAAAAAATTGTAAATGTTGCCATTACAAATTGTTGCAATCAAATATATTTATTTGTATCAGATAGGAAATTAGAGTGATGAGAGTGATTACAACACTATCAAATCAGTCTTAAATCTTGAAATAAAACATTGTTAAATTAATTAATTTACATCACACTCCTTTCTAATAGTTCTTCCACGTTATTAATTGTTAACCACAATACATACCAAATCATTAATCCTTATTACATGTATTCTGTATTAAGTACACAGTAACACAGAGCTGATACTTCCAGCTCTGATGGAAATAGTCCTGTCTATTCCTTCTCTGTGAAAAGGAAGGTGATCAGCTTTTAGAGTCCTTTCATGAGGGAAGCCAGAACTGAAGTGAGCTGTCTTCTAATTTCTCAAGTTTGCCTCACTTATGACTAATGTTGTTTTGGTTTTTAAATCTCTCCCAAAAGACAGATCCCATCTGCTACTCATACTACATATTTCATTTGTTTTGCTTCTCTAGTTATCCTATTTGAGTTCTTGGAAACACAATCTACTTGTTTGCAGCCCCTTACATTTGTCTTGTCCTTTTTTTTGTTTCTTGGATCACTGCTATGTACAGCTACATGCATCTTTGCTCATTTGGTGGTAGCATTGCACAAATACTTACGTAACACTCTTAAGTGTTGTGAGTGACTAGGGTCTCTAAGTGTTACACCATGCTTATATACTGCTCTTGCTTACACAAGCTTAGTCTACACTTGATTAAGTATTCTAAATATTTCTCAAAACATACACTTCAATTCACAGCTGTCACAACTGTATTTTGGCTACAAAATGAGGGACTTATTTTACCTGAGTGCTTCCTCCAGTCTGACTATAATTTTTTTCCTAAACACTTGAAAACATGATGAAAAAAATATAGACTTCAATGAATTTTAAAAAATTCTGATTAATTCCACTCTGTCTTTTTCCATAGCATATGTTTTATATAAACATATTTGTTTCAATTAACATTTTAAATGTTTCAAATATGTAGATTTGAAATACATATCAGTAATTTTTAAATAGAAAAGAAGATAGTAAAACTGTTAATAAACAGAAAGGCAAATTAAACAAATCTGATAAAATGTTGGAGGAGAAGACTACCAACAGTGGAGGAACTGCCTTAGCAACACAGACCTGTGACTACCTGAGCCCTGGATGCTGCACTTTGCAGTTATATAGACTGTTGCTATGCCTAAGGGCAGCCTGCAGTTTAAGAATTTTGTCCTGATTGAGGATTTTATAATGTTATAAGTTTTCTCTTTGTTCTCCTATACACCCTCTTGGAACTTTTCACTCACATGGCTTGTAACTCACTCTTTATTGCCTCCTGCTGGCAGCAGGGTAACAACTCCCTATATGGTATATCCCTGCCCCTGTTCCCTCAGTTTTGGGGATTCTTGCCTTGTTTGGCCAGGACCTACCCAGACCCTTCCCCAAAACCTTCCCAGGGTGCACCCCATCCCAGAACCCAGCCCCCCAACCCTATTTAAGCTGTGTACAAGTTTGAATAAATTCTGTCTCTTGCTTACACCTTCCTACCTCAACCCCTGGAGTGGTCTCCCTCATTCTGTCCCCCGTGAACCCTTAGGACCACAATAAAAGTACTTTTCCTTATGAAACATATAATTGAGATAATGCTTTATAGCAACTAGAAGCATTTAAAAAGTATTAGAAATAATTTAATGAGGTTGGTTTGCTAGAATTAAGTTTCATCAAACCTAGTTCTCATGTGTGTAAGCCTTCTCTTCTTTTGCTAAACAATCCCAGCTCTCTCAGCCTCATTTCACATGACAGGTGCTCCATGATCTAAATCATCTTCCTGACACTTTTCTGGACTCAGTTGTCTATATCCAGCTCACCCTTGTATGCTATGGAAGCATACCTGATTACTGGGCTTGCAGACTTTCTCCCAGGAGTCTCATATGGCTTTAGACCATTAAAGAATGAAGGAAATGATCATCAACCTCTTAAAAATGGGTTGCCTAGAAAAGCTGTAGCTGTCTGGTTCACGATTGCTTTGTAAAACTTTTTTCCATTATCAAAGGTTTGGAGGTTTTTGGTGGGTTGGTTGGTTCAGGGTCTTTTGTTCATTGGTTATGGGTTTTTTCTATTCTTTGATGGTTCAATTTAAATCATATAAACATACATTTTGAAGCTCAGTGTAACTATTGCGGGTCAGTCTTTCTTAGGCTGATCTGTGCAGAAGCAACACTGGGAGTTATTCCTCAAGCATCAGAAATAACAAGATTGCTTGGAAGGAAATAAGAGAGTAGCTTTTTAAAAATGTTCTGAACCAAGTTAAAAAATCTGGTGACACAGTTCATGAATGCTTGTTTCAATTGACAGAGTCACTTCAGTCACACGGACAGAAATATCTGGTGCAGTACAGTCTTCATGTGAGACTCATGGCCTCCAGAGGGGCATGTACCATAAAATGCCTGTAACTTCCTTGAGGATGTCTCAGATGCCCTGAGTAGGTCAAATAATACTGAATACTAAGGTATGTCCAGAATATCTGTGCTTCCACTAAAAGCACCATAGGATTTTGTAGACCTTTTACGTCTGACAGATCATCCAGATCTGCATACATATTTAATTAGGGAAACTTTACTAACTTACCAATGCTTATTTCTGAGTTCATCTCACTTTTTATTATCCACATAAAAGTTAGAGGTCTATTATTTATTGGTTGTCTGGGCTTCACAGTCTCTCTGTTAATGGGAAAAGATAGGCACATTTTGACTAATTTAGAGTTATTTATTCAGATTGAATAAATTACATTGTGAAGGTACCTACAACTCCTCACAAATGACAAATGAACTATAGATACAAAAGCTAGCTCACAATTATTTTTTGGTAGATAAAGCTGAATGAGATTAATTAAACTGAAACTTTTGAAACTAAGAATAAGGGAAAGCGATATTAAGGATCAGAATCATGCTTCATGTTTTAACTTTCTCTAAAGCTTCCTAACAATATGACTTTTGTATGCCTGGTCACATGTACATTAGAGTTACAACAATAAATTCCTTCATCAATTAAAAAAAAAAATTAATTTAGTCTTCTGCTCTGAAAACTTATTATTTTTAGTGCAGAGGGGTTTCACAGAATGACAAAATTATTGAAGTTGGGAAGAAATTCTGGACATTTTCTACCCAGCCCCTCTGCTGAAAGCATAGTGAACCAGATCTGGGTAGAAGAGGAAGATGGTCTTTCTTGATGTACTGATGGTGCTTTCACTTGTGCAGCCCAGAATGCTGTTAGCCACCTTGGCTGCAACTGCTCATTGCTACCTCATGGTCAGTGTGTTGTCCACCAGAATTCCTAGGTCCTTTTCCACCAAAATGCTCTTCAGACAGTTTTTCCCCAATTTAACAGTGCCTGGTGTGATGACCTATTCCAAAATGTATTTTTCCACAGTCCCAACTACTGTAAACTGGTCTACTAAAACCATTGGGAAATCCACTTGTAATGTTTTGTTTTGCATATAGAGTAAAATGATGAGTTGTGAGCTTCTGTTTTTGATTTTGTTTTCTATTTTACAGAAGTATGTTTTATCAGAAAATTAAATAAATAATGTGATTGATAAGAAAATTTTAAATTTTAGTTAGGGCAAATTATCCATAAGATTGTCAGTAAATTGATCAAAAAATAGGTAGTAATAACGCTTTACAGAAGACACTGCAATTGAAATAGACAATACAAACAATCTATGATATCTTTGATTCAACCTAGAATGTAAATTAGTAAATCAGACTCTTGCACAGATTGCTGATTTATTAGCATCAATATTCTGTCTTTGGCAGTGTTACTGAATGATGATTCACAACACCACTTCACCCAGCAACTTTGCTAATTTATCTAGGCAGCTGTGCTATGTTCTTGTGAACAGAAATCCACTTTATGTTATATATAGAGATGAGTTAATGTCTTTTCATACAATATTTGATCCTCAACTTTTAGAGCACATTACCACAAATTGCAGTAGTTCATACAATTAGTCAAAGTATCATGCAGTAAGCTACAGTCCCATATCCCAATTCTCGGACTTTTATGTTAAAATATATGAAGCAGATTCACAAGAAGGACAAAAAGCAAGGTCAAATGTTATTAAGTATCATTGTGAAAGATTAAAGAATCTTCTTTATATTACTGTAGGTTAGAATGATTAGGGTGGGATGGAGTGTCTTGATTGGTTGGAACAAGAAGCTTTTAGTATCACTATCCTGAATGACATGAAAATCAAAGCCTTGAAGCTCAACTTTAGACTACGAAAAATTTCTATCCCTTTTAATGAGAAAAGCCTTAAGTTGCATAACACTTCATAATACATACTTATTACCGAAATAAAGAAACACTGACATTTTTGAAAACATAATTGTCATTTCAATAATAGTACAAGAAGTAAGAAAATATCACACAAGTGTTCTGTTGTATATTTTAGGTAAGAAACAAACAAAATAAATCAAACACTTATGGAACAGAGAACTGAAACAGACTTCACACTTTTTTTCTTTTCTGAAGGTTCTGATGTCAAGAAAATCCCTCTCTTAAATGTGGAATGGTCTTGTTCTGCCAAAACTGAGAAAAATCAAAATCTTCATGTGGAAAAATAAATTGCTTGTGTTCAGACTCAAATCACAGTCACGGTTTAATTGCAAACATTATTGGCACTGATAGTAAGCTTACATTACAAAATAATATTTTATATTTTCATTACATCAGCTGATTTTCCATGCAAAGTCTTGTTTGCTGATTATGAATATCTCTCTTTTACTATTTGTGCATTTCAGAGTGTAAAAGTATGTTTGCACATATAATATTTTAAACAAAAAAATCCAGTAATTCATTAGGAAATTATATATTCCTTTGTGAAGTTCATTTTCCTGAAATAACTGAGAAAGTGCATTTTACATACACATAGAAACTTTGTGATGATCGTCAAGGAGACATTGAATTCAGACATTTTAGAAGGTGTTTTTTTTCTAAACTAACCCTTTTCATTTGTTTAATTTTCTGTAACATTAGTGAGGTAATTAAATATAGTTATAAGAATGTCTCACCTCTCACTTTAATTATGCATCTACAACACAATTTCTTTTACTGTGTTAGCTTTTCAATTGGGAAAGAAAAAGTTCTACAGGTAATTGAATGTAAATTCATAGATCATTCAGTGTTTGGTAGGTTTATTACCTGCTTAAATAGGTTACCCACTTGTCATAAAATTTAATTTCTACACTTCTGAATTTTTCAGGTACTATGATTTTCTCTCTATTAAAAGTGTGGTAAAATAATCCACTACCCCACCTCCCCCTCCCAAAAAAACCCCAAACAAAAACAAAACAAAAAACCCAAACAAACAAAAACCCAAACAAAAACAAACAAACAAACACAAAAAACCCCAAACCAAAAAACATAAACAAATGGAAAAAAACCCCAAAAAAATCGTGAAACTTTGCACTGTTGGGATTGAACAAGGAGGAAATGTGTAGGCTGTATATGTCTTGAAAGACAAGAAAAAGTTCACGTAGTATAGATATGGAATTACTAGTAATTAAAAGAATCCAAATTTCAACTTCTATTGCATTATAGTTTATGAGAGAGTGTAACAGTAAAATTCTGATAGAAGAAAACCAACTATATTAAAAAAATAGTATGTTTCAAAGTTTAGAGATAAAAATGAAATCAGAAACATAATCAAAAGAAGAAAAAAAAATAATATTATGAAACATGAGACAAAAAGAGAAGAAAAATGGGAACATGCAATATATAAATTCTCGTAGTTATGTAATTTTAATTAATAAGGAGTGTTTCATGCTGAGATGTAATTCTGAACAGATATAAACCTCACTGACTTGGGGCTTATTGTCCACAAATTCACTTTAAGCTTCAGCTTACAGATGGAATGCATAAAAATGCAGAATAAGCCTCAAATCACCTGGAAGTCAAAATATAATTTAACCCCAGTATTAATTCTACCACTTGTAATTCAAAATGAAATTAATTTAAAGGATGTGTTATATTTTGGTGGCTTGTGTGTTTCACTTATTATTGTGGGACTTACATCATCATGGCTGGGCTTCACGAACGAAGATTTGAGAAGGGCTCTACCCACGTTTGCTGCAAGTGCGCTGGTGGCTAAAAAGGCAATGCGCGATAGGCAAGTCCAGTTGCAAAAGGCACAGTGGAAAGTCTCCACAGGCTGTATTGGCGAGGCACGGTTCTTTCTGTGCTGTCTTTTTTCTTCCAGACTGATCCTGCGTGCGCTCTCAAAGGAAGCAGCAGCGTCATAGATGGTGTACCATGCCTTACAGTCCAGTACTAATTTACTAACATTAATGAATTTACATTGGTAGCATTCCTGCAAAACATTGTCTTTAAGACCTTTACAGTGTGAGTCTCACAGATTAAACAGAATTCTTCATTGTCACTTTTTTTTTTTATTTTACTGAAAAAATACATATATCTCAGTATGTATAATATCTTACAAAAGAATCAATCTGTACTAAAATAATGATGGCTTCTTCAACTCAACATGTGAAAAATATGTTGTGGATTTTTTTCCTTAGACATTTCTCTATTTTCCCTATATTCTAATTTGAAATTGCAGAAATAGCCATGCATTTGTATTTTCTTAATTGATTGCAGTACAAATTTTACTCGACTAATGAGTGAAAACTGTAAGCTTTTGGAACATTCTTCACTTGATTCATGCTTAGTCTACTGTAAACAAAAAAAAGGCTCTCCATTTTAACTTGCAAAATGGAAGTCAAAAGTCTGAGTGATGCAAAAACTAGTCTCTGTACTTATTGAAAGAAATCCATATGTGACAACTTTTAATTATTTTTCCTATCAATAATAATGTATAATGCTGTGACTATTAAACTATCTCACCTGAATAACTGATTGCTTACTAGTCTAGTATGTCTTGTAAATATTTGCTGTTAGATTTAACTTAAAGACTTCTTTTTTTTTAATTAAAACTCGTGTATTTTAAAATGCAGTTCAGCAGTACAGCATTTTTTTGATTTTTATGTTCTGTGGTGCCTGAATGTGGATATTTGTGCTATGTTTACAGGCAATTGTCTAGGGCACTGACTCAGCACTCACCTGAGATTAAGCTAACTAAACAGGAGAGTCTGCTGGATGTGAGATGAGAAACTGTTGGAAGTCATAAATAAAAGAGTGAGAAGCTTACAAGTTGCAGATAGCACTCTGAGGCACTGCATGCATGGCTAAGGGAAAGATTTGAGAGAAATGGCCAAACATCACAGGCAACTGAATAGGAGCACTGTGGACCTTCAGCAGAGCAGCGTGCAGCAAGGTAGGCAGTGCAGCAGTAACCCCATCTGTGATACTGCATAAGGAAGGGATGATCTAGGTAGCAGCACTAGATAAACCAAATTTAGATATGGCCATATCAAAGCTAGAATCAATGTGCTGTTTATTTGTGAATAGATAAGGGCAGAGAAAGGGGGACATTCAGCAACAGGAGGTAAGGTCATGAAATGGGAAAAGGGATTGCAGGGTATTGCCATGGGTTAACCCCAGTACCATAAGTACCACACAGTTGCTTGCTCACTCCCTCATCAGTGGGATCAGGGAGAGGATCAGAAGGGCAAAAGCTAGAAAACTCATAGGCTGAGATAAAGAGAGGTTAATAGGGAAAGCAAAAGCTGCACACACAAGCAAAGTAGAAAAGCCCTGTCATATGCAATGCGATGACAAATGCCATCACTCCAAACACGTCCCTTATCTTTCTTCTTTATATACTGAGCATGATTTCATATCTGGAATATTCCTTTGTCAGTTTGAGTCAAGTATTCCAGCTGTGATTCCTCCTAATTTTCTATGCACCCCCAGTCTCCTTACCATCGTGTCATATGAAAAGCAGAAGAGTCCTTGGCTCTGTGACATTGTTCATCAATAACAAAAACATCTTTATTAGCATCACTGTGTTCAGCACAAATCTAAAACACAGCTCCATACCAGACACTGTGAAGAAAATTATCTTTACTTCAGCCAAAACCAGCACAATGCAAATCAGGTGACTGGAGCTGCTTGTAAACCAGTTATGTCTTACAACTGATCACCATAATCTAATAACCCAAAGTTGTGGCTCTGACCATACAATATGTGTCAAATCGTCTTCCAGTGCCAGGATGATCCTGTGTGCTTTCCCTAGCTAGCAGTAGAACACCAGGACAGACAGACTGAGCATTCTGGTAGCACTGTCTCAGTGTCTGATTTAGACTGGATGCCATCAGCATCTGCTGTTCACCTCTGGATAGTTTATATGAAATATGCTGGGAAATAAAATGAACATTAAGATCTTTATACATAGCAGTGTAATAAGAATGGTCTGTGTGAGTAGCATAGCCTTAATATTTTAATCTCCCAAGGGAATTAGTAATTACAAATCCTATTTCAAATATTCACAGTGAGAACAAGTGGTACTTTCCTATTATATTATCTTGTTAAATTATTGTGTCTGGATTCATGCTATAAAATATACATAATATACAGCAACATTAACTGCTGCTAAATTGCCCCATGTGTAAACCATGCAATTTATTCCTCCTGAAAAGAAAACTAGTGAAGGATAGTTTCTTAGCATGAGGAAGTAGTTGTGCATTGAGGCCTTTTAATATTAAAGATCAAAAAAGTGTGTCATTGTAGCTAATAGTATGGTGTGCTAGAATGACTGGGGTTTTTTGTGAAAAAATGTGTAATGTTCAACTGAAAGTGTCGAAATTGCCAATGATGATTGTATGTCTCACATTATTGTCTTATTTTTGTGAAGATTCAAAGGAAATTCTGTGCCACAGATGCTTTCCCAGGTAAGATTGCCCTTTTTTTTGGTATATTGATGTTATGGAAGCTTACAGTAGAAACATTGAACTTAAAAGCCCCTTTATTTTCCAAGCAAAATTGACACCCTAAACATGAGTTCATCTTTTGCTGTTGTTGTTGAAATTTTTGTGTATTTGTTGTTGTTGCTTTTTCCTGTTGTTTTGGTTTTTTTTCCTGATTGTCTTCAGAAGGATGGGAAATAGTGTCTTATATACCCTATTTTTTCCACTCTAACTACTGCTCAAGAGTGTCTGTACCACCAGTACAAAAGACTTTCACCATAATTTCTGTAGTAAGCCTACAGAAAACACCAAAGAGAAGCTTAAATTTATATATTTGTTTTGTATATATTAGTATATATTTGTTTTGGCAACTTTCTGAACTGGAGACAGGAACTATATTTTGTTTTGAGAGTAGAGTATTACCTGTTCCTGTTCCATGTAAGGAGGAAACTTTCAGGAACTTGTGAAGACCATTGAAAAGAAAACCTGCATTTATTAAACCAAATAATATTAATATGGAAAAAAATAATTTACTGTGTGGACACAGAAGGTTTTGACTTTTGAATCATAATGAAAGATGATTTTCCCTTATTTTTTATGGTTAATATCTGTGACATATAGTATATAGCATACTGACATCCCAGAGGGGTCATTGTCTACATAAAGCAAGCATAGACCAGAGACAAACAGAATTTTGTGAGAACACAAGGATGTACAGAGGTTGTCCAAACAGTTTCTAAAACCTCTGTCTATATTTCTAAGCAAACTTTGCCTAGAAAAACAAGAATTTTCATTAAATTCTTATTTTTCTGAGTTCAGTTATATACTTCTGTGAAGAGTATCTTCAGTTGAATAATGGATTTGCTCATAAATATATTTTACTATTTACCATTATACTTGGCAAGTACATATTAACCTCATTCCTCTATATGATTTTGCTATTGTAAGCTCTGTTTATACACCAAATCAAGGAAAACAGTTTAGTTGATTGGGGTGTTGCATTTAAGCACTAATCACTCCTGAAATTGAGGGGATGCTAGTAAAATCAGTTTTCATGGTAAAAGGTATTTTAATTTTTTTGAAATTTTATTTATTTATTTATTACACAGCATTAGACCATACTTATTAAGGGTAATATGCTTTTGTTAGTCTTAAATACAATTAAATACCCTTAAATACACTGCATAAGGATTGCCTAGAACATAACTTGACACATTTGTAGGTAAATGTGAACTATTGTTTACTGTGTATTTTCATGCACTGTCTCGAAAGGAGATGGGAATGTGCAGATGATGCAAAATCATCTCCCCCTACATTAGACAGAAAAAAATGATTTGGTTTCATGAGACTGTGCTGTCTCTTCTGAAAGCAGATCAGAAATTCCTCTCTGCAGCAACTCAACAGTTGGAAGCTCACTCTGGAGCAGCATATTAGTAGCCAAATTCCTCCTCATGTGCCTTTTGGGGTAGTCTGTTCTGTATCAGCACTTGACAAAAATATTTGCCTTTAAGCACAGTAGTTCTTGTTTCATGTATGTGTAACTTGTCTATTACCAGCAGTTATTGTGATGTCCTAAAAAAGAAAAAATGATTGTAATGATTGTAGAAGTTGGTGCTCAAAAAAATAATGTAACATGTGGAAAATTAAATATAGAGCTTACCAGCCTTAGGTTAACATTTTAGTATAAATGTCAAATTCTTGAGTTCTATATATTTGTGAAATAAAAGAGACAGGAGAGAAACTAACTGATAAAAAGAGCATGGGAATTGAGGAATGGATTTTGGGGGAGTGGTGGCAGAGAATGCAGTATTGAATCACTTTTTCTTTTCCAAATGATACAAAAGTGCAAAGAGATCCATCAAATAATGGGGACATTTTGAGAGCACATTTATCTGTACCTTCAGTTTCAAACCACTTTGCAAAAAAACAGGTGGAAATACTGTTTAAAAGCAGGTAAGTATATATTTTTGGATATAAAACTCTGGAGAAAAAAAAATGTAGGAATACAAGGGTGATTTAAAAACGCTCAAACTGACAAAAGTTCTGTTGAAAAATTACATTTATTTAGAAATTACAGATGTCTTGGTGTCTCTAACGTTTAAATTAGAAAAACAAATATTGATACATTTTTTTCCTTTATAATGAGTTGGAGTATCTCCACAGGATTCAATCAAGTTATTAGATGAAAGAGGAAAATATTTTCTGTCTTGAAAGTTAAAATTATTCTTTTGAAAGCCTGGGGACATAAAGATTCAGAGATGATGAGGTCAATTATACAATCATAGACTAAATACTAGTCAGAGAGAAAATAACATAGTATAAAGCAAAACAGTTGGAATGGTCTCCCCCGCAATCTTTCTTCTGAATTGGAGAGATAAGAGTTTGTTGGATGGATAAGGATTTGGCTGGACAGCTGTGTTCAAAGACAACAAATGACTCAATGTCCACCTGGAAACAATTAACAGGTGGTGTCTCCCAAGGGTTTGTACTGGACCCAATATCATTAAATATGCTTATCAATGACACAGCGAGATTGAGTGCACTCTCAGCAAGTTTGCTGATGACAACAAGCTGAGTGGTGTTTCAGGGAAGAGATGTCATCCAGAGGGACCTTTACAGGCTTGAAGAATGTTGCGAAATGGTTAAGAAATGGTTAAAGGCTGCAGGCCCCGGGCCAGTGGGGGAGGCTCCCCCTGAGGCAGGATCCTGGGAAGAGCAACAGTTTCACAGGCATAGAGATAAGAGACTGAGAACAACAGTAGTTCTCAGGATAATGAGCAAGGCTGCATGGCCTTGAGTTATCAAATGGAATATTACAGTTGAGTAAAACAGGCCTTGCAGCCACAAGAGGGTGGGGGTATGGAAATGAGCGTTTAACATTTAACCAATCATTAAGTCGATATTATCATATTCATAAAGCCTACAGATAAATACTGTAGTCTGATGCTCAATAAACGAAGCTTGCTTATCAATCATATTGGTTGAACCACATCCTTCCCTCGCCACTCGCGGCAGAAGAATGGTCTTATGTAAAGTTCATGAAGTTCAACAAGGCCTAGTGCAAGGTCCTGCACTTAGGTCAGGGCAATCTCAAGTACCAGGGTACTTGGACTAGAGGTCAAATGGATTGAGAGCAGCACTGTGGTAAAGGATTTGGGGTTACTAATGGATGCATAGTTGGAGCTGGCAATGTGCCCTTGTAGCCCAGTAAGCCAGTTTTATCCTGTGCTGTATAAAGAGAAGCATGGCCAACAGGTCCTAAGGAGGTAACTGTCCACCTTTACTGTGCTCTTATGAGACCCCACCTGAATCCTGTGCTTAGCTCTGGAGCCCTCATCACAGCAAAGCCATGGGCATATTAGAGCTGGTTCAGAAATGATCAGAGGGTAGGAACACCTCTTCTCTGAAGAAAGACTGAGATTTGGGGGTGCTCTGCCTGGAGAAGAGAAGGCTCTGGTTTCAACATGTAAGAAATACAGAGGAAGACATTTTACCAAGGACTGTAGTGACAGGACAAGGGGTAATGCTTTTATACTGGAAGGGAGTAGATTTAGACTGGACACGAGGAAGAAACAACACTGGAAGAGGAGAGAGTTTCTGGAAAAGGTTGTGCAGAAAAGTCATGGGTGACTGACCATGGGAAGTGTTCAAGGCCAGGTTGGATGTGGCTATGAGCAAATTGACCTAATAGAAGGCCAGTAGGACTGGATCATCTTTAAATTTTCCATTCAATCCAAACCACTGAGAAGAAATTAGGTGGGGAGGGGGGAGCTTTGTAACCATTACTGATATAACATTTATAATAGTCTTGAGAGAGTTTTCTATATTTCTTTAAAAATAATCATAACGCATTTATCCTGTATGTCTAGCCTATGAAGCAAAAGCCAGGCAAAGGCCCAATATATTTTTGCTTCCTCTGTTAGTTCATAGAGAGACTTCCAGGAATGCAGAGCTGTTCACTGTCTACCTGAAGTATGCAAGCTGGACAGAGTGTAAAGCTTACCTGGCATAAGAATGTTGAACTAGAAGTATGACATAGGCACTCAGAAAAGGCCAGCAGGACTAGGGCAGATACTGTCGCTCTGTTCTTGGCCCTGGTGAGGTCACATCCTGAAGTCTGTGTTTAGTTTTAGACCCCTCACTAAAGGAAAGACATTGAGGTGCCAGAGTACATCCAGAGAAGGGCAATGAAGTTGGTGAAGGGTCTGGAGCACAAGTCTGATGAGGAGCAGCTGAGGGAGCTGGGGAAAATGAGGCTGACTTGTGGGAGGGTGTTTATTGCTCTCTACAACTACCTGAAAGGAGGTTGGAGTGAGGTGGGGGTTGGCCTCTTCTTCCAGGCGACAGGTGATAGGACAAGAGGGGATGGCCTCAAATTGACCCAGGGGAACTTTAGATTTGATGTTAGGAGGAGTTTCTTCATTGAAGGGATGATCATTCATTGACACAATTTACCGAGTGAAGTAGTGGAATCACCATCCCTGTAAGTGTTTAAAAAAAAAGAAAAAAAGGTGAATTTAGCACAGTTTAGTGGTGGACATGATGATACTACTAAGTTAATGATTGGACTTGATGATCTTGAACATCTTTTCCAACCTCAGTGAATCTAGGATTCTATGACCATTACATGGGTCATACTGTTAAAGAACCCAGTTTCAAATTATACTGAGTGGTTTCTTTTTTTTTCTGTTTTGTTTTTGTTTTGTTTTAGATGAATTCCATTTTACTGCTTTACGTCAAGATCTCTGTGAGAAAACTACCTGTATATTAGAAAGCTGACACAGCATAGATCTTATGTATTAAAGATGTGACCCAAATAAATGCCATAAATGTATGACAAAGGAATCAGTGGGTAAGGAGATATTTCCAGTTTGGGGATGTTCTTTTTCCATTAGCAGCCAGAGTATGCATATTTTTATTTTGCCGTTATTATCAGTAGGAGCTGCTCAGCTGCTTTTGCAGTAAAATTCCTTTAAAAATAGTGCTCTTTCCTATGTAAGGTCTTCTTTATTGTGTGTGTGTGTGATTGATTTATAAGGCATAACATGTAAAAATAAGGATATGTAGAATTTCAACCTTATTTTTTGTATAAACACTTGCTTTAATATATATAAAATACATGCTTAAATACTTGAAAAAAGTCCCTTTTCACTTTTAGGAAAAAAAAAAGAATTAATTAGAATTAAAAAGTAGCCCTAAAACAAGTTGGGTCTGATTTTTTTTTTTTTTTTCATAAAATATGTGTATCTAGAACTTTGCTTAGTTATTTTCAAGACAATGGCTTGATGATTTTAATATGTGTAACTTTTTAAGTTACATTTCTTCATTAGACATTATCCACTGAGCAAGTTGTTAAAATGCAGTTTGTTTCACACATGCAGTCACATGGCTTAGAAGAGTGTGCTTGACAAACAGAAAATTCATTTTTAGAGTAAGTTTATTGACTACATCAGTTTCAAATTACCTGATTGTGAACTTCTTGTTAGATGTGCAACCACTGACCTTTGACCTCAGGCATTCTATTTTGTGGTTATGGATTTTATGACTGCACTGAGTTGGTCTGGATTTAATTTTCTTCCTAGCAGTTCAGATGGGGCTGTGTTTTAGATTTGTCACCCAAACAGTGTTGATAACACAATGTTCTAGCTATTGCTGATCAGTGTTTACTCAGCATCAAGGCCTTTTCTATTTCCCAATCTGCCCTACCAGGGAGTATGCTTGGGGTGAGAAAAGACTGTGAGGGGACACAACTGGGACAGCTGATCCTGACTGAGCAAAGGGTTATTTTATACCCTGTGGCATCATGCTCAGCAATTAAAGCTGCAGGGACAAGGGAGTTTTTACAGCATAACCATTGTTCAAGGATTGACAGGATATCAGTCTACTTGTGGGAGGTGGTAACAATTGTGTTGGCAACACATGGGATTTTTGTTATGTTATTTGTGTTATAATTTTTGTGTGTTGTTTTTTTTCCCCATTCATCTATTAAACTGTCTTTCTCTCAACCATTGCACTTTCTCAGTCTTACCCTTTCAATTTTCGCCTCTATTCCACTGGGACAGAGTGAGCAAGCAATGGAGTCAGGGGTTACCTGCCAGCTGGGGTCAGCTCACTACAGTCACAAAACTGTAACCATCTGATGAAAATTTCCCAGCAGCTATTTAAGAAAACTGCAGTTGCTTACTGTTCTTGCATTACTTTAGTAGGGGTCACAGAGAGTTTACATCTGCTCTTTAAGAAAAGCACTACTCCTACCTCAATATTGGTACCACACAGCCTTATAAAGCTCTACAAATCCAAAGTGAATGAGAATCAGCATTGTGAGATGCCGCTTAGCTATCAATCTGTCTGTCGGCTTCTGTCAGAAACAAAGTGAGATAAGGCAAACACAGATGTCTTGGAATATTTCAGAATAGACTGATAATTTTCTCTTTTCATTGGAAGTATCTTAGCTGTTTTGAGTCTACTGCCATTAAAGTTATGTTACCTAAAGTCTGGTGCTGTCTGAAAATCTTGAGAGTTTTATTCAGTCTTGTATGATTGACTACAGCATACATTACTGGAGAGTGTGTCATTAACTGCAGAAAATGCCACATAAATGTAGTGCTCTTTGAATTACAAAAGACATTGCCTCCCACACTGGCATGTGACAAATAAAGAAAAAAAATTTCTGGCAATCCATTTAACTCATGAGCAGTGGCCATTATGATTTTCACCTTTCCTTTTAAGTCTTATAGTTAGAAAGCTGATTATATTTCCATTAACTATCAGATTACAAAAAACAGTTTTAGAATTGTTCAATTAAATCAATATATTTGCTTCCTTCATCTTCTAGAACTCAAAATGTAAGCCTAGAGATACATTACCTTTTACATATGGCTTTTGTTTTCTCTTTCATTGATTATAGCCTATTGCAGATGTATCCTGTTCATTTTCCTTAGCTTGTGCACTCTTCTCATGATTATTCACTTTATGCTTTTCTTTTCCCGTTATTCTTTTGCTTTCTTTTCACTCTCTTTGTGTAAATGATAGACTAAAAACAAAAATAAAGGTTATGGAAGACAGAAAAAAAGAAACCCTGAATAATCAAATTTGAATTAAAAATATGTTATCTATTTGGTTAGATATATTTTTATGTATAAGTATTTAAGGTTTAGAAATACACTTCTTCTGTTAAAAAAAAATAAATTACATTTGCAAATGCAAAATACTGATTTTTCAATCATGATCAAGACATCAGGAAAACATATATAAGTTTTCATGTAGCCATTATCTCTTACTAAAAGAGAAAGTGGAATAATACACAATAGATAAAAAAGCATTTTAATGATAAGAGAAAACCAGAAACAGTCACATCTTCTTTCGCTTTTTCCTTAACAACTCTGTATAAGATTTGCAACAAAGATGTCAGGATGGAAAGCAGTCCACAGAAGTCAGCGAAAGACTCTATCTATAATCTCATAATAATCACAGAAGACAGTGGGAATATATAATATGTTACAGAATCAGCAAGGGGTGACAAATCTGGCTAACTCATAACCAAAGATTTTTAAGTCTGCTTCATTTTCAGTAGCAAGAATCTTCCTGGATTGGTTAGTCTGTCACTAGAAGAGATTTTGAACTTTTTTATTCAAACAGACAATAAAGTCAACTATTAGACAAAATTATATTGAATACCAGAAGATTAATTCCACTAGGTTCATCTGTATTCATTTTAGAAGTGACCATTTGTAAATTACTCTTCTAAATGTGTATTCTGACTGCACAATTTAGTAGAATAAGTCTACTCCAGAACAAATTTGTAGCCTTCTCATAATGACATCAAAAATGCAATTTAAACTAGTGACAAAGTCTGTCTGTACTACAACTGTGTATTTTGAGAAGTTCACTCTATGAGAAGTAATCACAGAAATAAATTTGCCTTGTAAATTTCAATGTGTTCTAATTAATAAAATAAAATTAAAAAAAAAAAAAGTGGTTCTGTTCCATATTTAAGCACAGCAAATTTTCTATAGATAGAAGTGTTAGTAGAATGAGTGATCTTTCCCTTACTCAACTGTACTGTCAGTTCCATCTCTTTCTTACCAAACTAACACATTACAGCATACAGGAATTAGTTTAATTAAATTCAATTATGTATATGTTTTTGTTACATAAATTTCCTGTATTTTTTTCTAAAGAAAATTATTTAAGAAAAGTTCTAAATTCATTGTAAAACATTCTAGTTGCATACATTAATCAATTAATGAATGAAAAAACCCCACATGAATAATTGTTTTGAATCCACTTAGTTTATTTTTGGCATATACCTCAACAAGCCATGACTAGTATTAACTGGAGGAAAAGAAAAAGGTAAAATTATTTAACAGGAGATTTTATTTTTATTTATTTTGTGTCAACTATACAGGGTGCATTATTAAAGTGCAATACACTCTGAAGCATCAGTGTATGGCTAAGCAGAGGGAAGTGCTCAGTTTAAGATTCTAGTTCTCAAAGATAGATTGACTAAATAAATAAATAAATAAATAAATAGTTTATAAATTTCCAGTGCTCAAATTCATCGTTTCAGTGAAGATGTGGGCCCTAGCCCTGTTTGGAAGACTAGAGGACTCCTTTCCTGCTGGCTGTATGAGCGATGTCATTACAAAAACAGTCCCTTGCTTTCTCCATGATTGTGTCTAGCCCAGGAGAGCAGCAAAGAACACAAACTTTCCATCTCTGCTTTCATCCTTGTCACACAGCAGTTAAAAGCTTTGCTTTTTATTATGTGAATCAGTAATCCAACTGCAATTGTTTGTCCTGTTAGCATTCCTTCCATTGTACACAAAGAATATCTAACCTAAGACACCGGAAGCATGTAGAGTCCTGATCACCCAGTCAGATCTCATTGATCTTGCCATGAGTTTTTTAAAATTGTCATCTGTCTCAGGAAGATCATGTCTTTGTACCGGGAATTTCAACTACTCATCTTAGCATTGCTGTCAGCTTGCTTTTTACGACAATTATGTTAACACTTGAATGTTAAAGTATGCTTTAGGTGTCAAGGGAAAGGCAAACAATGGTGGAAAGCACAGTGATCCAAGTGAAAATCTCCTTTCTTGTAACTCCATGGCAAGCAGTCCATGACTGCCTGTGATGGGTACACCGCAACTGGGAAAAACTGCAGCAGGTTGCACACCGAAAGATGCACAAGACTGCAGGAAGTCAGTGAATAGAAAAGAATGCTTCAGCAATAAGGAGGAGCTACCTGGCTGCAGCAACATCACAGAGCCTTCTTCTGTAAGTTCAGGAAAGTTTTGTGTTCAAGAACCTGCCAACTGATATCCAGTCTTTTAGGACTGTGCTGTTTAAGTGGGCACACCAGTGTCTGAATGAGTTTTGGGGTATCTTTTGCAAGTGCTCAGTCTTCCAGGGACCTGCAGAAACATCCTACACCATGGCTGGGATGTCACAGTCATGATGTAGAACTTTTTGCTGGAATGGGCGTACCTCAACTCTAGAATCTTTCATTCCTGCTGGAATGGAAATCTAATCGAATTTGAAGTTCTTGTTCAGGCTGCATGAAAGCAGTGAATCTTTGTGTCTATATCTGGGCTAAACCTATGTGGGTTTGGACAGATTACCATTCCTAGAACACCCTTCATGGTGATTCTTCATTGGATGGTCACTTACTTGCCGGCTGTTCTCTTACATCTCCTGTTCTCAACAAGCTCTACATGGTGCTATCTTCACAGAGTGGTGTAGTGCTGTGAAAGTCACCCCTGTGCAGTCCATTAACTTCTGTATGAGAACAGAAGATACTAAAATTACCTGTGATTTACTTCATCAGTGTAAGAAACCACATATATTATGCCTACTGCTGTTCATACTGTCTATTTTGAGAAGTAGAATCTCCGTGTAGAGATAACACGGGTGTTTGGACAGACTTGGAGACACTCTCATAGACATGCTTGAGCTCCCTGTTTTGGGAGAGAGCAATCAAAGTCCAGAGGTCATAAAAAGCACAGGGGAGATCACAGCATGGTGGTAAACTACACATGAGTGGGCCCTTGATAAATTGCTACAGGCCTGCTGCCCACCTGGATGGACTAAGCCTAATGTTGCCTGTGTTCCCACTTGTATGCCTTTGCCCAAATTTTTCTTCAGGATCTTCCAGTTACCCAGGTAATTAAATAAATTTACTGTTTGCATTTCAGCTGTGGTTTTGTTGTTGTTCTGGCTGCTTGCCTGTGTCAACTCACACACATACCAAAACTATTCTGGAGAGTTCTTCCTTGGCAAAGATCCTACCAAAAATCAGTAAGTAGTTACTGTTATGCTATTTGGGGTTCTCTGGCCATAACACAGCAATAAAAGTATGCTGGCCCAGATCACCATTTACAATGATTTCATATAGAAGTTTGTTTATTGACACCAGCTGAACTGCTAATCGGTGCATTTGATATGGGACAGTGCCTATTGAAGCAATTTGCAGAAATAATTGTTCATGTTACAAGATACCTGTTAATGTTTCAATGTCCATACTACCTTGTCATGGTTTAACACCACCTTGCAAGCAAGCACCAGGCAGCCAACTCATTCCCTTAGGTGGAATGGGGGAGGGAATCGAAAGGGTAAAAGTGAAAAAAACTCATGGGTTGAAGTAAAGACAGTTTAATAAGTAAAGCAAAAGCTGTGTGCACAAGCAAAGAAAAACAAGAAATTCATTCACCACTTCCTGTGGGCAGGTAGGTGATCAGCCATCTCCAGGAAAGCTGAACTCTATCACATGTAACTGTGACTTGGGAAGACAAAACGATATCACTCCAAACACCACCCACCCACCACCTTCTTCCTTCTTAACCAGCTTTATATGTTGAGATGATGCCATATGGTATGGCATATACTCTGGGTCAGTTGGGGTGCACCCCCAGCCTACTTGCCAGCAGCATGGTATGAGAAGCAGGAAAGAACTTGACTCTGTGTAAGCACTGCTCAACAATAACAAAAATTCTCTATATTATCAATTCTGTTTTCAGCACACATCCAACACACAGTCCTATACCAGCTACTGTGATGAAATAACTCTAACACAGCCAAAATCAGCACAACCCTTCTTATACAAATCCAGATTTTTTGCTTCAAGTTATCAGGTTATGATCTTTTTTTATTTAACAAAACAAGTCATTAACATTTGTATAAATATTTGGTGTCTGTTCTTTTTTTTCAGCAGTTTCCACTGCATGAAACTCAGTCATGATTTCTGACTTGTGATTAACTTTTCATTAACATTGATCATGCAATTAATCCCACTAAGTTTTAAACCTTTTATGAATTGGAAAATGTTCAGAACTACTCAAGCAAGTAAGTATTTTGTCCACGCTTATCACAGTATGAAAAGGACACAGCAGTTAATTTTATGTTATTGAATTATTGTGCAGTGTTTCTAACATAAGAGCAGAAAAACAGTAGGATGCATCAAGCTGGCTGATGACAGCTCAAAATAAGGATGAGTAGGAGCACAGCACCTGGGACAGGAAACCTTATAAGTGATTAAGCTCTTTGCAAATTGAGCTAAATTTATTTTTCTTCTAATGTGTCTATTTTATCTTATTTTCTCTATGACTCCCCTGAATTTTTTTCTCCAATTTGCCAACTCAGAAATTTATATTGGCCATTCTCAATTATTTTCCATTATGTTGAATGACTTTTTTTTTCTTTTTCTCCTCAAATTATCCTCCCAGATGTATTCTGCTCCTTATTTTTTCATGAGTATCTATGGAATTGCTTTCTTTATGTAAAATTTTTATTTATGAACCTCAGATTTCTGACTCTCTCATGTCATCTAATATCATTCTATATCACCATATGTCAATGATGCCTTAAGATTTTTATATATTTGTAGATTTTAATACAGCTGTATGGTTTCTCACATTTAAGGCAACAGGTGACAGTTTCTAAACCTCTTTCTCATGGTCTGTGCCACATTCTTGAAATTCTGTTTAACATTCTTTTCAAGGGAAAAGATTTTAGCAAGGACATCTGATTTGGGGCTTGTGCACCTGGAAGATAAGTTGTAGTCAAAGCCAGACAGAAGGCCCAAAACCCTTGGAGAAGCTCCAAAGGGACAGAACCAAGAGTGATTCTGGGAGTGGATGATTCTCAGGTTGGATGCATCCATTAGATATGATAATTAATTAGTGTTATAAATTTGCAAGAACCTTGTACAGGGTGTACACTTACGCATTTTGTTGCACCTGACAGTGCCTTCATTTAAAGGACCCACTCTCTATTTTATCTATTCTAATATTGTCTGGAAAGGTTTTTTTCTCCCATTTTAGGCAACATCACCATCAACAATGTCCACAATCACCTCTTGCACTAAGATCAAATTACTTCCAGTTCTTCAGAAGGGAAATAATGGCTATCAGACAAACAACATTAAAAAAACCCCAAAACCACATGCAAAAAAATCCCTACAGAAAATCAGCTTCCTAGTATTTTTCAAAGTGTGCAATCTTTATCAAGAGAGTAAAGGTTTGGTGGGGTCTATTTGAGTGAACCACACACAGCAGTGCTTATATATGTTATGTTGTATGTGATTTATACTGGAGAGATCTTACAAAAAATGTCAGTAGTCATCCTTAGTCAACAGAAGTTTTTCACCAAAAATAGACAGCTTAAGAGTGTGGGAGTCTTCATAACCTTTGAAAGCACTCCATGCATTTACACATCAAGACCTCTCCAGTTGTTCTACACTTCTGTTTAATAGTCAGATTTGTTGAGCTATGCACAAGTTTCCTATGAAAGTGCAATTAGATGTTAAGACTAATTATGGTTTTATGTTTAATGAGTAGATCACAATTGCATTTGTATAACTGTAGTTCAAAAGACCTCACTTTCATTTTGACAACTATTCATGGAATAAGATTAAAAAGAAAAAAACCAAAAAACCCACCCAAACACCCATATTTAGAGAGATTGGGAAGATATTCTGTGTTGGAGGAGAGGAGAGATACTAGCTGTGGAAGAACAGCTTAAACAACCCAGATCTGTGACTGCCTGAGCTCTGGAAACTACATTCTGCATTATGTGGACTGCTGCTATGTTTAAGGACTGTTTGCAGTTTAAGGACTGTACCCAGTTTGAGGATTTTATCGTTATATGTTTTTCCTTTGTTTTACTGTGTGTCCTGCTGGAATTTTCCATCCCTCGTGGCTTGCAACCCACCCCTGATTGGTCCCTGCTTGCAGCAGTGTAGCATTCCCATACATGATTTGCAACTGCCTCTGTTTTCCCAGTTTGGAAGCTTTTGCCTTGTATTGATCTCTGAAAGTTAAATAGAAATCATTCTTCCTTAAATTATTCTTTTAAAGACTTTTTAAAGCTATCTCAGCCCTTAGTACCAATAACCTCAATGTTTGCTTGGGTTTTGCATAAGAAATGATAATTTAATATTGATTGATTTTAAGTCAATTCAGTCCATTGAATTGATATTTATTGTCAGATATCTGCCATAGTTTCTTTTAAGATATTTTTAAAGCAAGGATATATTATTTTTCTTCTGATGACTATATGAATATAGCTGACTCTTGACCTTATCCTAATTTGATCTCTATTGATACGACAGTCTGTATTGACAGAGACTACTCATAAGTTAACGGCATATTTTCCTCTAAATGCAGTTTAGAGGTAACTGTAATTGTACATGTTTGGATCAAATGCAATAGTGAAAATAGACATAGAGGAAATATTGAAATGTTGATTTCTTCAAATGACCTGTTTAAAGCTTTGCATCCTGAGCTTCCCAGTTTCTAATAAATTTGAAAAAAATCTGCTTACAATCTGTAGATAAATTAATTATTACATTTCAGATTGACAGAGCATTTTGTAGAACCCAAAATATTCTCTGAGATAATTTTTCTCTTGTACTAGGAAATTATATTTAGACTGTTCCAAAACTTTCATTAGTGACATTTTCTTCAACCATAAAATAAAGGAAATATATTATCTGCACAATTCTCATTTTTAGGTAACTATGTATCATATCAAACCATATCAATAACTCTTGCTATAGGTTCAACTTCTCTTAACAGAGCATGGTAACAGCTACATGTTTCAGACAATTAACATAAATAGAAATTATAACAAAGATTATTAGATCTAGCCTGTAAGGAAGTATTAAGGAAGCAAAACTGCCTTAAGTCTCATATCCCTCAATTATTTAAGCCTCCCACCTTAAGAGTCCCCACTAATCAGAATCTACCTGTGCTGGCTTTGGCTGAGGTACAGTTAATTTTCTTCACAGTATCTGCGATCTGGGTTAACCTTGACATGGGTTGATTCTTAAGTCCAATACTGCATTATGGCAGGGAGACAGAAGACAGAACTAAAAATGTTAAAAACATGTAAAGTGTATTTGATATTCATAACTTTTAAAATGTCCTCCAAAATTTCAATACCCAGAAAAAGAAATAAAAATTAAAAGTCAATTAAGGATGATACCTCTTCATTCCCAGTGAAAAATGGTTTGTATGGGACTATGTGATAAAATGTGCCTTCTTAAATTTCTGTATATTTGTTTTGAATGTCATTGCTTGGTTGTTGCCGGCGGCTGTGGCTGAGTGGGTAAAGCCGCCGCCCCTGGATCCGTGCTCCTTCTCGGAAGGATGCCGGTTCGAGTCCTGCGGGTCTCGCTCTGCCAACTTCGTCCGGGCTTGCCCCGGCCAAGGCTTAGAGTGTCCCAGGGCTAAAGGGGGTGGGGCCAGTTCCGCGCACGCTGAGCTCCACGTAATAAATCCATTCGCGCAGGCATAAAAAGCATCGTCGTTCGCGACGGCTAGCCACACATTGCTTGGTTGTAAGCAATAATGAGATGTAAAGTAATACCATAAAACATCATGCATTTTAGGCTTGACTCCATCTGGGATAATGACTGCAAAAAAACCATTTCTAGTCAGCCTGCCTTGTCCATGAATTTTTTGGCTGTTTTCCAAATGGTAAGCATACATAGAGAGAATGAAAAAGAAAATAAAAATCAAACCTAGTGGAAAATGCCTACAATTATTGCAAATACAGTCTTTTCATAACAATGTGATTAAAAATTTTGGTCTAGACCGGGGAGTGGAGAAGGGTAGTAGAAGAAGGAAGGGCTCAGACTAAAGGGAACATCCTAAGTAAAGATGACAGCATCAACCCCTGATTGCATACCTGTCTGAACTGCTTTTAAGATTACTCTTAAATCAGCAGAATTAAACTATTCCACAAGGTAGGTTTTTTTCTTGGATCCAAATATGAAAGTTCATTAAGATAAAACCCACCATAAGCGAAACCAATCTGGGAACAACTCTGTGAGGTTCATTACTGTTAAAAGAGTATGAGGTAATGCTAGGTGGTTCACGTAGCTACAGTAACTGCCATAGTGTCTAACCGTCAGGGAAAATATATTTGGTTGCACCCCAAAATGTGTAAGGTGTGTTCATTAACTTTATGGGGAAAGTCATATATTCATAGCAAAACCTTATTTACCCAGCTTTGGACAAAGATTCTTTAAAATAAATGCTGAAGCTGTAAGTGTAGCATCCTTTTTTGTTGCTTTAATGGGGACATTTGTTCAGTGAAGGTAGACTGTGCACATTATTGTTGCAGCTCAGTAAGGTTAATCTTACACAGTGGACTGCTATAGAGCAAGACTTTGCATGCAAAAAGTGTCAGGTTTTCTCTCTGTCTCGTAGCTCTCTGTACCAGCATGACATCATGGAAGATTAATCTTGTTGAAGTCTTATAAGCATAGGCAGTTACATTGGTACTGTTAAATTCATTTACTCCAGGAAATTGTCCATGAGTCCCAAAAAAAGTAGAGGAGTCCAACAATGCTGAAATCAGCTGAAAAAACATTAGAACAGACCTACTATGCCCACACTTGGCCTTTAATCCTTCCTGTCAACCATATAAGGCCTCTCTGAACCTAAGACATAAATAATGTTTCATGAATAGGCCATTTATTTTCTCATTTAAAAGAATCTAGAATAGTGAGAGGATTGCTATGCAGTATACAAGAGTGGTAATTTTCGTTTTATGAAACTAAGGTTACGTCCTGTGGGACTGGAGTGTGGCTTAAGTATATAAAAGATTGTTTGAAGGTGCTGAGGTGCCTGGGACAGGCAAAGAATCACATTTGGTACAGCCTCATTTATAATACCTCTCAGAAGTGATCCCTACAGAGAAACAATCCCTAAAGCACATTTGGTCATTATCTTGGACAGATGATTGTTGGAACAGCCTGAGACAGAGGCAGCAAGTGAGTGGGAAACAAAGGAAGTGAAGAAGGAGTTCATCACTCAAATGTGGTTCCCCAGCCTTTTTTAATTTAGCAGACCAAACATATTTACTCTGCATTTAGAAACCTATTGTGAATAAGAGTGTTCAGAACACATTGCATAGTATATCCTTAAACAGTGAATTGTCTCTCTTTCTTTCTTTTTTTTTTTTTTTTTAGGAATCATACAAAAAAAAGCATCAAATGGAAAAAAAGAAAATTTAAAAACATTTTTTGAGAGACACTCAGTTTTGTTTTGGTGGGGTTTTTTTTGTTGGTTTTTTTGGTTTTTTTTTTTTTTTTTTTGCTGGTGAAATATTCCAGCACAGAAGAGTGTACATTTTATCATGAAATAGTTTTCTGATATGTATTGTGTGCACACTGTTCTGGCAGGTCAATTTTGGTTCCTTCAAAATAAACACCTCTGAATTTATGAAACAAACTAATAAAATAATTAGATTAATTGAAATTCAAACTGCAATATAATTGTAAGAAAAACAGATAAAAACCAGCTAGAACTAAAACCAACATTCTGAGATCACCAAAATTAAATCAGATATATAAATTAATGCTTCAGACTTAACCTGTAATGAAATATTGACATCTTCATTTCAATATGCATTTCTGTATTAGGGATCTGTCAAATCCAAGAGCCCAATGGAGAAAAGAGTGCTTCAACTTCACATGCCCATACCAAATGACGTAGAAGCGTGAACATGAATTCCCAATGGGTATGCTCAGAAATAGGTATATACAACATATACATATAAAAATATATATCTGGCCACACCATTCACAGACAGATACACAGATAGTTCACATGAACATAGCACAAACCACCTCATTCTTCTCCCCCGTGTGACTCATCAGGATAAAACCCCGTGAGTGGAAAATACATTTATGTATATATACACTGTGGGACATAGATCCCTCTAGCTCAGACACTTGCTGTGCCCAGTACTTGCTCCTGCATCCCAGTCTGCCCAGTTGCTGGAATGTGCACTGTGCTGCTGCGCTGCCGCCCCACTCCAGTTGCCAGTACCGACATGCTCATATATGTGCACCAACACACTAACAGACACAAACACACACACTCTGGATTCCTTTGGGAACTGGAATCCCACATACAGTCCATCTATCAGCTGGTTCTGGGTCTTTGCTCTTCTACCATTGCCTTAGACACAGATGGACAGAAACAGACACACATGTTCATCTCAGCTGATCCCTGGGTCAGGACAGGATTTGTCTCTCCAACTAAGTTATTTGGCTTTCCTTGCCTGCCCTGTGCCACTGCATTCCTCTGTGGGTAGGGAAGTGATCTTTTTTTTGCATAACCAAATATTTCTCTAGAATAATTTTTTCAGCCATAATCTTCCACTTTTTACATATTAACAATGTTAGAAATGACATGTCAGTGGTTTGATGCACTTAAAATAGCAGCCAATAATTTTTGTGAGGACAAAGAGTCTAACTTATTGGATTAGTCTGAACTGAAATGATACTTATTAAATAAATAAAGTAATGTTTTATTTCAAATTAAAGACGACATTAATTTATGGCAACATTAAAGTGGAGAATCTCTGTAAGTGCAATAATTACAAAAAAACATACCTTAACTTTAAGGAAGTCCAGATAAATACTGAAGTTAAAAAAGTTACTGAGAACTAGTACAAGTGATCAGACATCAGTTCTTGCAAAAATTCTACTAGGGAAGTTTCTTCTGCACTTTAATTATACCTTATTGTCAGGACTAGATCATCAAAAGAAAGATGATGTGCAAGAACACTCTGCCTTCTGAAAAGTGAAAAAAAAATATATACTGTGCTTTGAAATTAATTTCTCCTTAAAAGAGAGGGAAAGTATTTTAATGAATATATAGATGATTCATTATGGAATGCCATGGAAAATTTCAGAGAACAGCAGCCTAGTTAAGCCTGTTTTCTGCTCAGAGGGGTTCTATACAGCTTTTGTTTATGTGAAAAGAGCAACCTGCAGCTCTCAAATGAGGAAATATAAAATGCAAGTAAATAGAAGTAGTCACTAAAGGAAGAAGGAATACACAGAACACTACTGCAAATGAAATGTGTGACACTAGAACAAATGTTGATGCAAAGAGTATCTAGCAGACAACAGAGTTGGCATTTATGGCAACAAGAGCATTTGGATAATTCTGTCTCTTCTTAAACTGAAGCAGTATCAACACTGTGAAATGCATGGTATTACTGTTTTATAATAGAAGGAAAGTGGTGACTAACTAGACAGAGAGTGCAGGCTGTGGAATGCTTTAAAGGGCTTAAGGAGAAGGCAGACTGATGTTAGGGCTTTTGTTTTTCTTGCTGTGCTTGGGTGGCAACTCTCACAGCACAAAATTTCAACTCATACTGTTGCAATGAATGAGGAGTCTGTGAACGGCAGCCTCTTCAAGTCTAACAAATTACATTTTAGGGTCTCACATGTGTCCAGCCTATGAGAATACAAATTTCTAATTAGCTGCTGGTTCACAGTAACTTCCCTAAAAAAACTCAGCTATCATAAGCATAGGTGAGCGTACTCTTTTGTTTTTCATGAGGAGAGATCGAGATAGCAAGCAACTTTGACCTCAATAAACTACAATTCTTTTCAAAGACATATGCACACAGGAAAGAGTTAGGCAGTTACAGACCTTCCTCCAAATGACACTGACCAATTATGATTTACTTCTTTGTCCATTGCCCTATTCTCTCCCTCTCTCTCTCCCTTCCCCCCTTCATTCTCCTATGGAATTATCATTATAATCAGCTATTGCAGCATTACAACATCTTCAGTATCTTGTAGCATACCAAAAATGAAGAGATGATGCTTGCAAAGAATATCTGGAAGGCAACTGGAGACAGTTTACCAAGGCTCACTAGTCAGGAACTTTCTGTAGAGCATGAATCATATGATAATGGACTTGAATTGGTGGTTGTGTTCTTCACAGTGTACTAAGGTAAAGAATAAAAATCTTAATACCCAGAAATTCATAAAATAACTACTGCTTCAATAGAAAAATAAAGAAATCTGGCATATATTCAGGATATTTCGTAAGTCTGCCTCTCTGAACACCAGGAAAATTATCCCACAGTCTGTTGCATTGGCTAACATTGTGTTTTTCAGTGGCACCAGGAAAAGAGCCAGTGTATGACACTGCATGCCTGCAAAAGGCAGACATTGGATAGCATCCACAGTAGCAGACCCATTAAAACATCTTGAGCAGCTATGTAGGAAGGGAAACACCTGCTAAAGGTATAGATAGGCATAAAAGACCAGATCAGTCCTTTAAAACTTAATAGGTTTTTATTATTTTATTTGAATTAGTAATTTAGAACTACAGCTTCTTGTAAGTGTGGTTTTGTTGTTCTTATTTTACTTGTTTAAAGGCAATTTAAAAAGCTGTTTGGTAATTAAAATCTCCATTTTGTGGGCACAGTTATATAGATCCCTGTTCTCTTTTCCCAATTTGTACCTTTTAGGACAAAAACAGAGACACTTGTTTGCTTCTTATCTGAATTTTTCTGTGAACATTCTGCTTTTGTTCCACCTAGTTGCTGTCTGAACAGAAATGCTTTCTGGGGTTTCTGAGTATTTTTAATTGACTCCAGAAAGAGAACCCTTCAGCATTAAATTTCCGTGTGTGGCCAATAGACATTTCTGAGCGAAGACAGGACTTTTAGTGTGGGAGCCTGAGCTAGCTTGATGACTGATAATGACCATAAAACATCTGAACGATCTTGTGAATAAATGTACTGGTTATACAGTGATGCATACCAATACTAAAACCAAAAGGTAATCAGTTTTCTTGATTGTAAGCAATCTTTTTTATTTTTTTCTTTTGCTATTAAACAAAAAATGTGGTAAAATGAAAACTGGTTGCCAGAACGCTCATTAGTCTTGCAAGTTACAAAGTGAAGGGTCTTCTCAACTTGAGCACAATTATATGCCTCTTGAGTTTCCCAGAAGAGGGCTAGTACTGAAATCTATGTCTAGCTAGGCACACTTTTCCTGAAAAGAAATTCAAAATCAAGTTCATGGAGCTTACAGAAGAAAATGAATTTATTTATAATGTATTTATACTCTTTCTGACAGTTTAATCTTGGAGCTACTGGACAGTACACAGGTAAGGACCTCAAAGATTCCTATGAGGAATGGCTTTGAAAACTGGGATTGATCATCCTGAGAAGAGAAGCCTCAGTGAGGGATCATATAAGTCATATAAATATATATGTTTGAAGGGACAGAATTTGTTTTCTTTTTCAGTGGTGATCAGTGGCAGGACAAGAGGCAATGGGGCCAAGCTTAAATGCAGAAAGTTCTGCCTGAATGTCACAATTTTTATTTTATTTTTTTTAATTGTGAGTATGACTGAGCACGGGAACAGGTTGCCCAGGAAGGTTTTGGAGTCTCCATCCTTGGAGATCTTCAAAATCTGTCTGGGTATGCTCTGACAGCTTGAGCAGGGGCTTGGACTAAATGGCCTCCAGATGTCCCTTCCGACTTCAATCATTCTGTGATTGTCTAACAGAGACGGAGTTTAGCTCATCTCACCTTAACAGCATAAAATAACACCCAAAACCTGTGGTCTGAGTTCAGTGAATAAAGCAAAAAACCCCACCAAATATAATTCATTCCATCTTAAATAACTGTCTTACTGTGGAATACCATCACACATTCCTTATGTATGCATGTCTAAGTTTAGATATGTCTTTATCTTTGAAATCCCAATTCTGCATATCAGTTTAGAAATGTACTCTACTTTCTTGCCTTTCCAATATTAGTTATTGTAAGACTTTGCCAGCCATATGAACTAGCACAGGTCATTACACCTCTTGTAGATGCTATAATTATTTCTCCAGTTTTATAAATTAAAAAATGCAAAGTAGATAAATACTTATAAATTCTGCTTATAGATTCTGATTTATAAATATCGTAATTGTTCTCTCATATGAATTAATGTAACCATGTCAAATATAATTGGGTATTTTCAGTTAGTACTTAGAGATAAACATCTATTTAATCTCGTGTGAAACATTAAACACCATGTTTTCACAAGAATAGACTTCAAGCTCTTCTCACTCTTCTAATATTTACACTGTGATCTCAAAAGCACTTGAGATCTCAAAATTTGGATTAAGACTCTGTAGGGTACAGACTTACATTAGGAAGAATTTTATTCTTCTGGTTTATGATTCTGGTCCTTCAGTAGATACTGTATAATAGCTTTTTGGCAAGTAAAACACAAGTAAGTGTTAAGGTTTATGATCCTATTAAACTATGTTTAGGGATTTTTACTTTACTGTTAAGGTTTTAAATCTGACAGACAAATAAAGGTTTTTAAAATTTTTCAATTATATGTGAATATATACATACAAACAGATGCCTACATATGTATGTACATATCATCATCATATGTACATATATACTTATTAATACAAGGTAATTGAAGAAAGCAGCTGAAAGAAAAAAGAGAGAAAAGTATTTTAATGTAAATTTATGGATGCAGAAAGGAAAATAGACACTAGTTATGTTCAGTGAGCAAAACACAGAAAGACAAAAGAGACATTTTTAATCTTTTATCATTATATCCTCCCTGTAGCAGGCCATCTTTTAAGTATGTATTGCACTGGCGACTGTGTCCTTTCTCATTCTTACAATGTTTATGTGTTTCTACCAGTAATTTTCTTATCTTCCCCCTCCCTAAATCAAAAATAATCAATTTCTTATGAAATACTGTGATTGACAAATTTATTTTTATTGCAAATAAGAAGTCAAAGAAGCTTGAAATATTCTCCACTGAGAGCTTCTTAGAAATCTCACAGTTTATTTTCCTTTGTAGACAAAACACTTCTGAATACGCCAGTTTTGAAGTGCCAGGATATTGCAGTAATGTGAAGAATGGACCAAAAAAAGCTACTCTGTACTTCTGCTTTCTAGTTTTATCTAATATGTGAGTGTGTGGTTGTGTGCTGTTAAAGCATATAAGAAACAGAAAGTCTTTTGAGATACAGACTGAGAGCTAAATAGTGATCACTGTGATTCTTTAGTCAGCTGCAGGTTTTGTAATGAAACATTTCTTTCAGGACAATGATTCATATCTGCATGTGGACAGAGGTAGTTCAAATGGAGTCCTGGTCTGTAACACAGGTGTGTGTTCTCGTGTATTTATTTACCTCAGACTTTCAGCACTTCTCATTAGTTCTGCATCAGCTTTATAGTTCAGGGATTCAACCTCATTCTCCCATATGCTGATCACAAAAATTGTACCAGGAGTCACAGAATACAATTTATGCCATTAGGATCAAAAAGAGTTATCTAGCCTCACAGGAATTAGCCTAGAACTCCTGATTCTCCTAGTATAAAGACAATTTCTTGTAGATATAGTTCTGTCTTTAATAATGATCTAGATGTATATTAAGAAATATTGTATTCTAACAGATTTTACCAATAAAAACTGCCTTTGAAGGAAAAATTCTACAGATTTCCTAATTAAAAGGTTAATGTAGCTGATAACTATGACTACATCAATTTCTGAAAATCTTTTTGCACACGTTCCCTCAAACATGTCAGTATCAAAGATATGTGACTATGTTTCTTTCACCATATGTCTTTTAATATTCTTTTAGTTTCCCTAGACATTGTGCAAATGAAAGAATATACAGGTCTTTTGGATGTCTTCAAGTAATGTTTCACTTTAAGACATGAAACACAAAAAGCAAATCAATTTGTAATACTAGCAATTTACTGGCAGGTCTAGAAAACCTTCAAGCATTTTGCAGTACATGTTCTTCATATCAATTATTCCTAGTGTAATTTATCCTTATTTTGAAGAAAAAAACTAAAAGAAAAAAACTAAAAAAGAGGAAGATATGCAGATTAGAACCAGAATGTTTCTAGGGAATCTTTAGATGTTGATCTGATACATCTTGGATTTGCTGTAATTTAAGGCATGATCTTAAGTGTTAGCTTGCATTTTTGCTCTAGGTTGATTTTGATTAAATATTGTAAGAAATCAATTAACTTTTACATAACTGACTCATCTAGCTGATTATAATTTAAAATACTTAGGACATGAGCTAAGACAAAAATAAATTAACATGATTATTTCACTTCCACTGGAGTCATCTGTGGGTCAAGGTCTCAGAGCGTGATACTAAAATTAATTTTGTAGGTCATCAAAATAATAAATGGATCTGTTCAAATCACTACTATTAGTTATAATTTGCCAACAGCCCTTGACAATACTTTCCCTCCACTTTTGGAGATGTAGTGATGTAATTCGTTGCAAACCTATCTGGACAAGACCTTCTGATGTGAAAATCTGAAATCTCCTCTTAAAATTTTTGAAAGGTGCTGCCTCTTCTTGTCCCTTCAGCACAGGAAGGGAACAGATATCACCAAGTAACTTGGTACCTGGTTAGTAGTAGCAGCAGTCCTGATATTGATTATTTCAAAAATAATTCACTAGTAAATGCAGAGGAGTGGGAATACCTGACAGCATGGAGCCCATAAGTTTTCAGGATGTCCCACAGAGTACTATGAACCAGAGTGGGGAATACAGTTGTTATGGTTTAACCCTGGTAGGCAGCTTAGCCCACAAAGCTCATTGTCCCACAGTGGGAATCGTAAGGGTAAAAGTGAGAAATCTCATGGTTTGAGATAGTAGACAGTTTAATAGCAATAGCAAAAGGAAAAAGCTGTGAGTGGAAGCTAAAAGAAACAAGAAATTAACTCACCACTACTCAAGGGCAGTCAGCTATCTCCAGAGAAACTGGGCTCCATCACAAGTGATGGTTACTTGGGAAGATGAACACCATAACTGTAAGTGTTCCCCCTTTCTTCTTCTTCCCCCAGCTTTTCTTGCTGAGTGTCATGTCATAAGGTATGGAAAATTACTTTGATTTTGGGGGGTCAGCTGGCCTATTTCTATCCCCTCCCAAATTCTTGTGCACCCCCAGCCTACAGGCTGACTGTAAGAAGCAGAAAAGGCCTTGACTCTGTGTAAGCACTGCTCAGCAATAGTTATCACTGTTATCAAAACTGATTTGGTCAGAAATCCACAACATAACCCCATCCTAGCTACTAGGAAGAAAATAAACTTTATCACAGTGTAAAAAAGCACAATAGGTTATGGTAAGGAAAGATAAAATGATAGACTAGAAACTGGTCTTATGAGCAGGGTGAGAGTGAAAGGGAGTTCAAGGTGATATTCAAGACTGTGAGATATTTCATGTCTAACAGGGATCATAGGTGACTACAGTCATTGAAAATGAGGCTGGGTTTGAGTAGTATATAAAATGTGGCATTTGAAGGGTCTATTACTTGTATTGTGTATTTGAAATTAATTTTTCCATAGGTATCACATTAGTTTGTGGCTTCTAGTACTACTAATGATGAAAGATCCTTGAAACACCAAATATTTTTTTACAAAAGAGATGAAGCACACTATTGTCCTGGTTTCAGCTGAGATGGAATTAATTTTTCTCCTAGTAGTTGGGACAGTGATGTGTTTCGGATTAAGGATGAGAATAATGAAAACACACTGATGATTAGCAACTGCTGAGCAATGTTCCCACTAAGACACTGCTTCTTCAGTCTCTCATACTGTCCTGGACAGTGAGTATGATGGAGGAAAAAGGGGTGCACAAGAAATTTGGAGGGGACGCACACAGGACAAATGACCCAAACTTGCCAAAGGGATATTCCATACCATATAGATCCTACTCAGTACGTAAACTGGGAACAAGGTCAGCCAGGGGATGTTGTTCAGAAACTGACTGGGCATCAGTCAGCAGGTGGTGAGTGATTGAATTGTACATCACTGTTAGGGAACTTCCCTGTCTGACCATACAGAAGTTATTATGACAGTCACACCTGCACTACCTGATCTGGGACCAAAGCCTCTTTGGTGTCTCCAGTGAGCTGACAGGTTCCCCACCTTAACTCCCTACACACACTGCTCTTACACAGTCAGACCAGATTTCCTTACCAGCTTTACCCCAGGTTTCCCACAGCAGAGACTCAGAGGTCTGGATTCTTAAAATAATTTAATCATGATGCAACAACAGAATAACAGATAGAGCTGTTGTCTTTGAGGAGGAACCCTGAACAAAGGACTCCTTGGGCTTTTATACCCTCACAGTCTAAGGCCAAGGAAGTCTGGGGTCTTCCTCTAGTCATCAGATTCTGCTGTGTCTCTGAGTGTCCAATCACCTGGCTGATGCCACAAGTCTCTGTTCGCTTTGTTGCACAGTCAGTGCGAGCTCCTGCCCCCCTGTCTCAGGCTCCAGACAACTGAAACTCAATCTGCAGCTTGTGCTTCAGCTGCACACTGAGCTACCTGCACTAAACAGTGTATTCCTCAACAATCAGGAGCTTTTTATATTCTAATTCTATTATTATTACTATGATTTTTCCTTTCCTACTAAACTGTGTTTATCTCAACCCACAAATTTTACTTTTGGTCCAATTCTCTCTCCCCCCCAGCCCGTGAGGGGAGGGGAGCGAGCAAACATCTGTGTGGTGTTTAGGTGCCTGCTGGGTTAAACCACAACCATAGATTACGTTTTAGTTTTATCTCTAGAGACTATAAGCCCATGTAGTACTCAGAAAGAATTTAATGCTATTATGGTTAAGGAAGACAATGCTCAACTTGATCCGACCAATTCATTCCCTACTTGTGGTATTGACAGAAAATAACCATACTTACAATGTATCAACCTCTTATTAGAAAAAAAATTCTTACATTTCTTGATAGAACACATTTTTTTTTCTTGTTTATCAGTAGTTGCAGCATCATTTCATCTTCATACTGTCACAGAATCATTTAGGTTGGAAGAGAACTTTAAGATCAAGTCCAACTACTAACCCAGCATTGCCAAGTCCACTCATAAACCCTGCCCCTAAACACCAAAGCTACATGTCTTTTAAATACCTGCAAGGAAGTGACTCTACCACTTCCCTGGCCAGCCTGGTCAATGCTTGACTACCCTTAGTGAAGAAATGTTTTCTTACTATCCAATCTAAACCTCTCCTAGTGCAACTTGAGGCAATTTCCTCTTCTTCTGTCTCTTGCTACCTTGAAGAAGACAGTGATCCACACCTTGCTACAACCTCCTTCCAGGTAATTGTAGAGAAGGATGAGGTTTCCCCTGTCTCCTTTTCTCCAAGCTAAACAATCCCAGCTTCCTCAGCTGTTTCTCATAAGGCCAGACCCTTCACCAGTTCCATTGCCCTTCTCTGGACACACTCCATCACCTCAATGTCTTTCCTGTAGCAAGGGGCCCAAAACTGAATACTGGATTCTAGATGCAACCTCACCAGTACAGAGGGACAGTAACTTCCCTAGTCCTGCTGGCCTTTTCTGAGCTCCTATGCCATACTTCTAGTTCAACATCTCTTCTGACAGGCTTTATATTCTGTCAAAACTATGGATTTTAAAAGATATCTTTATCTCTTTTGAGATTTTAAACACTTAGTATAAGTAAATTCTTTAATACATTGGATTTGATTTCTAAAATCTGTTCATTTATCCTAACATTCTTTAAATCTAATGTCATGATTACAACCTCCAAGTATTTTAATTGGATTGTCAGAACATGCCAATTTTAAACAGTTATTTCAGAGTTGCTTCCACATGGAAATCTGGATTCTCCCATGTGACTTCTGCGTGCCTTAGCTAACTGTGTTGCAATGCTATTTTAACAAAGAGAGAGACTTTTAATTGAGCACCTGTTCCCCAAATGTGTCTGATTTTCACAAAATGGTATAACATTTTGACTGGTTTTGAAGATGCACTTGAGTCAGGCATCTGTGTAAGAGTGGCTGTAGAAAATGCAGATTGAGCAATCTGTATTTTTTAATGACACCAATTCTTCTTAGTAACACTGAATTTGTTGTAATTTTATGTTACTTAGACAAGTCAATCCAAAAACAAATTAATGAACTACTTTGTCTATGCAGTAATCTATCCCAGTCAGCTTTGCAGTACATTTTAGGGTCTCAAAAAATCTCAAAAAGCAAAACTCAAAACTGGCCCAAGAGAGGAATTTTCTTTAAAATAGAGAAGTTGACACAATTTCTGGTTCTAAAACAGAATGGTAGATGATGATATGTACTGGACTTATGAATCATTTAATTTATTTATCTATCTCAGAATATAGCATATTGTCATTGTTTTCCCATTACGTGATTGTAAATGAAAAAAACAAGCTGACTGGAAGACCACCAAAAACTGGTTTTGCAGAGATGTAGTTAAATTATATCTATGAATTTTTAGGCCTCTTAGATATGACTTCTCTAGATTATGTGTCTGACTTTCATACTGGGAGACTATAAGTTGTTTTTCATGGTATAATAGCATTGCTGTAGTTTTGATCTAAACACATAAACCAGATGAAGAGCTCACAGAGAGGCAATAGCTTTATTAGACTAATTTGTTTTAGCAAATAGATGAATTTTCAAGTAGGAAAAACATTTTTTATGCATGAAACCTGTTTTCAAAGATAAATAAATGTGCAGCCAATAATCTTTTATGTTTAGCTTGGTTATTTGACTTTGTTAATGTTGTGGTTTAACCCCAGCAGGTAACGAAGTACAACACAGCTGCTGGCTCACTCCCCCACCTCTGCTGGTGGGATGGGGGGAGGATCAGAAAAAAGTAAAAACTTGTGGTTTGAGATAAGAACAGTTTAATAAATTGAAATATAATAATAATCAAAACATCAATAATAATAATCATAACAATGAAAGTGGGAGAGAGAGGAATAAAGCCCAAAAGCATCAAGTGATGTGCAATGCAATTGCTCATCACCTGCAGCCTAACACCCAGCCAGTCCCTGAGCAGGGACTGCTGACTCCCAGCCAACACCCCTCAGTTTAGATACTGGACATGACATTCTGTGGGATGCAATATTCCTTTTGTCAGTTTGAGTCAGCTGTCTTGATTGTGCTCCTTCCTATCTTCTGGTGCACCTGCTCATGGGCAGAACATGGGAAACTGAAAAGTCCTTGACTTAGGGTAAGCACTACTTAGCAATAACTAAACTGTTATGGTGTTATCAGCACTATTTTCATACAAAATCCAAAACACAGCACTGCACCAGCTATCAAGAATAAAACTAATTCTATCCCTGCCAAAACTGAGACAGAAAGTATAGATACTGGCAAAAGAGGTATGGAATAGAGAAGAAATTATACATTAAAAATTCCATAGACATGTGAGGTGTAGAAATGGAAGAAATTCCTTTCAGAGGAGTCAACATCTACAATGGGTAAGGCTGTATTTTTCTGGGGAGTTCTTTTGCTGGTTTGCATGGTTGGTTTGTTGTTGTTGTTGTTGTTGTTTGTGGGGTATTTTGTTTGTGGTTTTTTGTTTGGTTGTGGGTTTTTTTTGTTTATTTGTTTGGTTTTATTTCGGTTTTTTTTCAGTTTGAAAACTGTATACTTGCACAGAAAGTTGAGATCTGTCATGAATATGTACATAAAAATATAACTACATTTTCATGTGTCCAATAGGTGTGTTCTTTAGCTTATTTATGTATGCATTTTCTGGAGAAAATAATTTACTATCAATACTAAAAATCCAACATAGAAAACCAAACTTTTGTTCATGTCCTGGAAGTAAAAGCCAAAAAATGTTTCATTATAAAACCAGAATTCAAATAATTTATCTTTCATGAACAAGTTTCTGACACAATCATTATATAAATAACTCATCTAAGAGATGTAATTTGTTTTATAGATTAAAATGTTTGTTGTGTAAATGTGCAAATGGAGTGATATGAATAATCTCAAACTTTAGGGATTCTTACAAACTTTGAATAAAACATTTTATTTCTGAGTTTGTGCATTCTCCAAGGGTAATGCTTTCATTAAAATATTGCAAACCTCCAAACTCCATGAATTTTAAAGGTGTAACCTATTGCTTTAATATCTTACACATTCATAGACATAAAGGATGTGAAATACTCATGTGGAGAATATAAGCAGATACAAATAGATTTCAAATATAATAAATTATAGGCATCTATTTAACTGCAGGTAACATGCAGTAGGAGATAATGTGTTATATTAACAACTTTCAGTGTTAATGGTTTATCACTGTTTCATGCATGTTTTAAGAAAGAAGAAATTTCTAGATTGTAATTCCTAAGAAGCTGTTTAGACAAAAACTCCAGGAACTGACTTCAGCAAATTTTAATGAGTCATAAAAACAGAAACCCTGGTGTAAGTAATTTGTAGTTAAGACTCCTTTAATGAAAAACATCCCTTTCTTAATTTAAAATGATATTTCTCTTGTAATATCACTAATAACGGACCGTCAAAACTGTTTAGTGAAAAATTTTGACATAGATTATAACTATCAAGGAAGGCTTTTGTTATTGTTAAACTGTATTTCATAAAAAAAGCAACTAAATATATGTAGGTATAGACAAATTACTTAATCTGAAAAAAGTCATGACAAAGAAGAAAGATTTTGCAGGAATAATTCAAGCTAATATTACATATAAATTCTTGGGGGGTTTTTTTGGTTGGTGGTTTGTTTTGTTTTTTTTTTTTTGTTGTTTTTTTAAATTCTGGTCTCTTCAAGTGATACTTAACACAGGACAGACCTGAAGAATGTTATGTCAGCATATGAGTAATTTTCCATTACTTTAGAGGAACCTCTCAGACCAAAGACTCTCTTTAAAATAAGTGTGCATTTATCCAAAGAAAATCTAACACTGAGTCCTAATACGCTCTCCTAAATTTGACCTTTCACATCGATTTGTTTGTAAGATACTTATTCTACTGCAAATAAGATTAATCGAGTCACCTTTGAATCAACATGTTAGGTTACACGATACAAGCTCATACACACCCACAGAGGAGCTCAGAGAGACAATGCCAGGAGGGGGAGATACAATAGTATTCTGTCAGTGTACTCTCAGCTCCTTCACCCTGGGAGTCCCAGATGACTCTGTGCGTCAGAGCCCTTATGTGCCTCTAGGGCTGAGAGCACAGTAGGGTTTACCTGTTAGGATGAATAAGCCAGAGAGGGGAGCACCATGAGGCTGTTGGTGCTGCTGGTGTTCATGTGAGTGCTCCAAGGGTCTGCCTGTTATCTATGTGGCTGGCATGTGGTATTATTATGTGTGTTCTGGGTGTTTGTGTCTGCATCAGTCTTCCTGTTCACTGCGCCTGAGGACTTGGGACTGTGCCAGCCTCATCTTGTGTGTGAAATATTTTCCTCTAGCAATATCTATATTTTCCTCTAAAATTATCCAACAAATAATTGCATAAGATGCCTTCTAACTTCCAGGCAATCTCTTACTTGTGATGTATCATTGCAGGATTTCCTTTAAAATATTTTCAGTTCATCTGAGGAATAACAGAAATTAAACATGAATTTAAGATTATTTTCCAATAATTAAAAATACCTAATAAATTACTGAGAAGAGGATTGAAAATAAGCTATAGACAGAGCCACATAAATTGAAGTTTTATATGAATTTTTATATAATTCCTACTCACTAGTTTTGGTTCATTTGGTCTTGTGGTCTATGACTTTTTCTTTGAGGTTCAGGTCCAAATGAACTTCTCACTTCAAAGCAAAATTCAATCAATCCAACAATGTTGCTTAAGCTTTCATGTCCACACCAAGTGAAACTGCAAGGAACTATTTGATACAATTCCATAATAGACCCATTTTGTTCCTTGAATGGTTTCTGTGAATTAGGTAGTCTGCTGAAGACTTTCAAGGATGAAGAAAAATCACTTACCCCAGAAAATTAGCCAAGTTATATTTTTGTAACTAACAGCACCCTGTGCTGAAGCATGCTTAATGTCAAAAATACAGGAAAAAAACCCCAATACCGAAACCAACAGAATAGGAGGAGCTTAGCACAACTAATCTGTCAATGGGAGAAAATAACTTTTCCTGGGAGCTGTTTGCTGCCTATTGTACAAGCACTTTTGTGAGGTTTTTTCAACCACTTTTGAAATTGATATTACCTCCTGCTACCAGACTAAGTCTGATTTGGGGGGAAAATCTGATTTCTCACCTTTCTTAACATTTTGTGATCCCCTCACTGCATATTTTCCCAACATTTTAAAGTGCAAAATTGCTTTTTTGACCCATATAAAATGATTTCAGTAAAGTGTTTTGCGTTGCCTTTTTTATAAGAATTCTTTCTGAGTATGCATACTTCAATTGTTTGAAGGTAATGCCAGTAATTATTTTTCTATATTGTTTGTTACATTCAATATTTACTGTCAGATTTCTGTAGGTTTTGTTGTGGGTTTTTTTGTTTATTTGGTTGCTTTTTTAGTCCTGCATGACATTCTATTGCATAGAAATCCTGTAATTTCTTCATCTTAACTCTAATTTTCTTTATGAATATATGTTTTCATTATTGAATGAACTACTTCTGAAAATTCATACCAAAAGGGTTTGCAAAGTATCAGACATAAAGGCTACAAGTGCCTTCTCACAACAACTTCATAACATGATTTACTATGTCTCTGACAGATTTACTATGTCTCAGTTCATTCTTATGTATTTCTTGAGTAAGAGTTGACATACATCCTTAAACAGGTTCCCAACAGTAGGTTTTTTTAATAATAATACATTGTAAGTAATACAGTAGAGGCCAAATTAACTTTTACCTGTGATCTCAAATCCAATTAAGTCTTTTAATTAACTTACTGGAATGCCATTGATGTTCTCAGAATTTTAGCATATGAATATGAAAGTTACTGGCTTAAAGTGGGAAAAAATGCTGAAATCAAAATATTAAAAGCTGACAGAGGTGTCATAAAAGTTCAGGGTTTTTTTCTAATTAACACCCTGGAATAGTTATTAAGATACTTCATATGCTTTCATTAATAATCTACCATATAACTTCTGACAACTCTCTGAAAATTTTGCAGAAATCTACTGATAAAACAGTTTTTTTCAGGAAAAAAATGAACTTGATACTTGATGCAACATCCATATCAAACACTCTACATATATCAATACTTCATCCTCACTTAATTGCATGGATTTATCAAGCATAGTCTAAAGTCTCAAGTGTCTCATGTTATTACTTTTTGTATTTCCTCGATCTGCAGCCTGAAATATCATCCACAATTCCTTCTCTTTTAGCTATAGAATAGCTTTACTTGCTTCTTGCAGTAGTTTCTTAGAGAAATATTTTTAGCTTCACCATTGCTATGACCAAATTTTTTGCTACTATAGAAAAGTAGTAACTTAAAATGTGAATATCGAGAATTTTCAAATACTCCTTGGGTTTATATCTGAAAACTCATTAAAGGAAAGAAAATCAGATTAAAGACTTTCTACCTTCTGGTAAATGCCATTTTCATCAAAATAAATAAGGCTTAATGTGACAAAGTGGTCCTGGTCAGTGTTAGTACTGTTACTGGGAGTTTAGTCCTTTTGCTGTTGTTAGAAAGGGAATACTTCGGAATTAAAAGGATCATGTTTTAAAAATTCAAGCACTTATTATTTTTATCCTGTTTTGTCCTTCATTTAGATGCAGTTTAAAAATGTGGTTTTATTGTCCTTCATTGTAGTTATTTAATTATTAGATTTACTTCAATTTAAAAAAGGGAAGCAAACAATTCTGTTCCAATCAAACAAAAGAGCCTAATGTAATTCACAGATTCTCTGTCTATCCCTTGATACAGTGTTTCTATAGTTAATGAATGAACAATCCCAATTTAATTACAGAGCTAGAATAATTATGTATTTTTTTCTTCTATGCATGGCACAAAGCACGTATATGACATTTCCCTCTGCAATGTATGCCGTAACAATGTTATTTGAGCCCAAACTGCTAAGGTCCTTGATAAAGTCTTTTAAATAGAGAAGAGGTAAAACATTCTTTTTGTGTGAAAATAGCAGCATTCCCCTCAAATAATTCTGAATTATATTTTTGTTTCTCCTTTGGTGACTAGCTATTCTGAGCATTCCTCTAGCTAAGAAAGAAAAAAAATGTGGAAAAAATGGAAAAGGAAAAATGCATTGATTAGACTTCCTACTCTGAAACTAATATTCTTAATTTTAGAGGAGGATCTTTACCATCTTTCCTTTTCTTTAATGAGTATAATGACTAGAAAACTATTTATCATCCTGTGTGGGTCCTGTTTTGGATGCCTGAATACTATTTTTCTAGAATATTGCCATTTACATTCTTGCATTTAGGACTTCATACTATTGATTGATTCATGTTGTCAATTTCAGAATTTAGAATTCAAAATTTCAAAAGTCTAATTTGGAAGTTTGGCTGTGCTTTTAACATAAAAATTATTCATGAATACATTTATATATAGTTTACTTCAAATGGTTCACAAATTAGATATGTGCCCTTAGATAGAGTCATTTCTGGTTTTGCATATAAGGAATTTTCCATTAACAATAAATACATATGCAACTGATACAGCTGAACTTTCAATGTTGTTTTTGTAGTAGTTTTTTTTTTCCTCATAAAATTTATTTCACTATTTACAGCAAGTGTTCCCGAGGTATTCAATTCTGACAGCCCAATTTGCCAACAGAAAAAATGGCTTTGTAGATTATTTTCTTCAATGGCCTATTGTATAATTTATATATGTACAGATAGGAGCTGTCATAAGTTACTTCTTAATTGCTTATTGGTAAACATATTCCTACTTCTTAATTTTATTACAGCTCACATGTTGTCTTAAATGCTGCTTGGAACCTCTTCTGGCTTGGTTCTTATATTTCTTCGATTTACAGGTCTTCACACAACACTGTCTCTACTTACTGATTAACAGAATAAAGTTAAAATCAAGGTAACTGTTCTCTACTGGTTTTGACCTTTGGTGTAGCGAATGGAATTAGGTTTTTGTTTTTTCTTGTAACAGTTAAACTGATTTTTTCTTTATTATTTTTTCATTTGGACTTAAGCCTTTCNATATATAAAGGAATTGTCACATATTTTGATACTTATACAGTTTTGAGACTTGTAGTGTATTGGCTGTAATATCTATGCAGTCTGGGAAGTGGATACAATTCTGAAACCAGGCTATATTCACTTATGCCTATATACAAGCTTTTCAACAACCAGAGCCAAAATTTGAATATAAATATTTTAATATTCTTAATATTTTTATTTGAATCACAAAAAGTATTTCAACTATTTTTATATTTCATCCTCTAGATAAGTTTCTCCACTTCATATAAATGATAAAATGTCACAGGTTATTTTTATGCTTCTTTTAGTATTGCTGTTTATTTCTGTCTCTCTCGACTTTTTTTTTTCTTATTATAAATTCACAGGCAAGTATATTTTCCCTTTAGTATTTTATACCATGCAAAATGTCTTAATTATTATTTGCGGAAAAAGGCTATTCTAATGATAACTTTCAATATTCCAAAGTTTTGTTGCTTCTTTTTTTTAATATAGTATGCCATATTGGGTCAAACAATTTCACAGAATAGTGATGGGACATGTCAAGTAGGACAATATGTAACACAAACAGGAAATTATAATGTCACTGTTTCTTACTGATTTTCTGAATACAACGATAGGAAAGTAAGTTAGTAAATTTATTCTTGGGCTAATTAAAAAACAGAAAGGAGAAAAGTTAGAAAATTATGTATTCTTTTGAAGATAGATCTTTTGTTCTTTGATTGAAATTCCAGAAAATGTCCAAAAGCTTCCAAGAGTTCAACCAAACTAGTTTAGTGAGACAAACTTCAGAATTCATTGAATAAATTATGGGTATATTAAGCAAGGTAGCATCAGTAATCACAGATATTCAAGTTTACACCTGCCTAGTGATTAGCTTCCTATAAGCCTCATCATAGTAATGTTTTAATAAGGGGATTGGATGAAAGTGAAGTAGCGGCTTCACAGCTTTTTATGGGAATTCTTTTCCTACTGATATGTGTAGAATGGAAGAAAATGAAATGTATGCAACAATAAGGATTTTTCCCATCACAGCTGGCCTATGTACTATTTCACTGTGTTGAAGCTACTTCAGACTGCCCAGTTAGAGGTCTCAGCTTCCATAAAGAAACTAAAGTAGTGTTACAGTGGATATATAGACACCTAGTTAGGGAGAATTGCTTTTCCTTTTTGGTCCCCCTAAGTAATAGCTCTGAATAGATATTTTTTTTTCCAAACCAGAACTAAAATTTTTCAGTGTTGGTGAATTTGATGAAATGAAATTAGCTCAGTATTTTAAGGAACCCCTTGTCTCTTAATAGCTTCAGATAAAATTCAGCTTCTATGAAAAGTTTCTAAAATTCATATATATCCACTCATAATAACCAGGTTCTAATGTTGAGGTTACTGCACTTCACCATAGAAGACACTCTACACCACAAGATGCTTGTCCTGACAAGACTCACAGACTTAATAGCTAAAATCTCCTTCTTCCTCCAAATCTCTGCAGCCTCTTGAAACCATAATACAGCCCATAATGTATTCCTGTCAAGCCTGCAATAATTCACTTCTCATAATACACAAAGGATACAAGTCAACACAAGCAGATTTGTGTTTCATCTTACATTTTTATCTTTAAAGTTATGCTTAAAAAAACCAAATTGAAATGCAAGGCACTTTTTTTGGAACCCGTTTGTGGTTTATTATTATTATGAGATAAACAGGCCAAGCAGAAACATTTTAGCTACCTAGAACAATGTTTCACATGGGCCAGAAGATTGCTTCCACTGTTTAAAAGGATGAATGAAGATGAGTACAGTTATAAGGGATAGCAGAGGGATATTGTGGACCTCCAACAGTTAGCAGAACCCTTTACAGGAATAACAGAAGAACAAAACAACACTGTCCTTAACCAAAACACAACCCAAACCTTTATACTGTTGTTGCAAAATAAGAGGCATACCTAGTATTCTATAACTGAAGTCAATGCTTTCCTTGCAGTGCAACCACAAGTGCTCTACTCAAATATGCTATGCCTTGCTATTGACTGTTACTTTATCAGATGTCTCACAGTGAACAGTATTGAGATTGATACAGCTTGCTTTCCATGCATGCTCCCTGTTCTATATATCACAAAATTACATTATTTGAGAAAAATTATAGATAATATAACTATTTTTATATAGTTATAGCATGCTT